>OU343221.1:341055518-341197208 GCA_910596185.1 Chrysanthemum makinoi
ACAAGCAACTCCAAAAGACCATTGGTTAGCCAAAAGCCCAAAAGAAGAAAAAAATATACCAAATTAACATAAGATCAACCATTTTGTAATCTTTTCAAAATAACATAAGATCAGCCTTTGGATTAATGTATAAAATGAATATATTCCAAAAAAAAAAAAAAAAAAAAAATGACCCTCTGTTTCAAAGGTCAATCTTTCTTTAATGAACAACTTTTTTTTTTTAAGAACAAAGTATACTTAACAGTTAACACCAAAAATTTACAATCACGCGATTTTACCTTTTTTTGTTCTCTTTTATCGACGACCACCTCACCAAACTTACCCGTAAAGAATTCCGGCATGTTCTTTTTTTTATTGCTAATCAACGACAACCTCCGCATACCTACCGTCAATAATACGGGCATTTGTTTTCAATTGCTAATCAGCGATGACCTCCCCTACTGCCCACATAATCCAAACTGTATTGACAATATGGTATATAAGTGCTTTCATCTAATTGGAGTATAAAATTTTAAATGTTACCAAAAATAAATTTCAAAAACCATTAATGATACCTTGTGCCAAAAAAAGTCTAAAAGAACTGAAGAAATATAGAACATGCCAACCCTTTATATGTATGCTCAATCTACATAGGAAATTTCAGTAGCAAAGAAAAGAAGCAAATATGCTACAAAAGCCGAGACATGTAACTGTGTTCTTAAAACCATTAGCGTCAACAACCTACAAGTACCTTATACAAAGAAAACGCAACATGCATGGAGAACAAATAAAGTTCGTATATGATATATCATGGGTTGGTACTGGACAACCAAATATCATTATCTGCAAAAGAAATTTAAAAAAAAAAGACATACAAATTTCAAGTTTGATTGAACATATTCAGCAAAATCGAAATCTCATATTACCATCTCAAGGTCAGGTATTAAGTTTGATAAAATGAGAGATTGTGAATAAGAAATTGAAAAGCATAAGGCAGGAGAGAATATTCAATACATCACCAATTGACATTTCATATTCAAGTGAGAGCTTAATTAGATGACAATTTTAAAACAGATTTCACTGATTTTCTTGTTGTTTTGGTATGTTTAGGATACGAGAATCACAAACTTCCCTTTTCATTGAGCTTATTTACAAACTTTTTTCAGGTTTAAATTTGACATCTTTTTAACACACTAAAAATTCATTCTAACTACACACACTTTTATAAAACAAAATTGCGACCAGCTATTTTCACCTAATATACTTGTCATATAATATGAAAATTGTATATTAGCTATTTTAAATATGTTAATTTGTTAAAAAGATGGCATAGCCGCGAGACGAAATAATCTAACAAAGGAAAATCCCTGGAGAGTGACATCAATTTTTTAATTACTAATAAAAAACAAGTGGTCATAATTTACACTAGTGCAAAACAAAGGGTCTTCTTTGCTGTCTATAATTTATTTTGAAATAGCATTCCCTAAGAGTATTATAGCCCTGAAAATTCAGACCCATTTATGTAAGAATGAGTCAACGTGGGATATGTTTAATCTCACAGGTCAAATGTGTAAAATAAAAAAAGTTATCTAAAGAAAACTGGTCCAAAGATGTTGAAGGTTTCACATATTGTACAGTTTCATCAATAACATTAGTTGATAAGAATATGTATTTTATTATCGTACGTGTCACACCGATTATTTATAGATTTAATAAATAATTCGACCGGTTCAGCAGTTGTAGCCGTGGTCACGGAAACAAAGTAAAAGTAAAGTTAAAAAAAAAGGGTAATTGAAACTAGGGACTAAAACTTACAAAACAGAGTTAGTTAAAGGATGACAGATAGTAAGTAAATGATAGGATATAAAAACAGAGGGTTAGTTTCATCATCATATAAAATCATCGATCTCATCTGCCTACTGGTGACAATTCGGTTGGTTAGGGATTGAAATGTTTGACTTTCAAACTAAATATTTGACTTTAATTTTTTTAGTGAAGATGGTTTATAATTGGAGTGCAATTTTGGTTGATTAGGGATTGATAAGGAAGTCGCGACCACTGGATTGGGGCCCGCTGAAGATAGCTTTAAAAGTGCTCGGGCGCTAGCTTACTTGCATGAAGATTCAAGCCCAAGAGTCATCCATAGAGGCTTCAAGTCTAGCAACATTCTGCTCGAACATGACTTTACTCCTAAAGTTTCTGATTTTGGTCTGGCTTGCTCGCTTTAGATGAAGAAAACCAACATATTTCACATGTGTCATGGGCACTTTCGGTATGCTTTTCTTTTTCTGTAAATGAGTCAGAGATTATACGCCTTGGCCCGTAGGGAACCCGCCAAGGCCCAAATTTTCTTAAACTTCTTTTCATTTGAATTCAGGTATGTGGCTCCCGAGTATGCAATGACAGGCCATCTTCTTGTAAAGAGTGACGTATATAGCTACGGAGTGGTACTCCTTGAGCTCCTAATAGGAAGAAAACCCGCTGGACATGTCAATGCCATCGGGCCAAGAAAACCTTTTGTCGCGATGGGCCCGCCTCCTCCCAACACCGTCTAAACTCGCTTATTGATCCATCACTATCCCCTGAAGTTCCATTAGACAGTATTGCTAAAGTAGCCGCAATAGCATCAATGTGTGTGCAGCCCGGCGTCGCACCGACCCTTCATGAGTGAAGTGGTTCAGACATTGAAATTGGTCTGCAAGGAGTGCTAAGAAACACGAGACGGCCTCGAGGACATGTAGCCAAGAGGATGTAATTTCCATGGATTTTGATCCACGAGCCAGTACAAACTCAGGCCTCAGCCCTGGCCCAGACCCAGCTCCATCGCATTCCACCTATCCAAACTATGAATCTCCACTTGACCTGAGAGCGGGTTTTCGGTCTTGGGCTAGATGTACATTGTATAGGATAACTCAAGTTCAGGCCCGTTGAGGCCTAGGAGACGTTTGCAGATTTGGGAAAAGATGAAGAGATTTTCAAGTGGTAGTATGAGCGATTATGGAGACTTTTTGAAGTTATTGTCACGATCATGTTGACTTTTTTGAGTTATTTTTTGAGAAAATTTCTTAAAAGAACTCTTTCTAGTGTTACTTTACAGATATAAACCTCGCCTATATGTTTTTCTAAAATGAACTTTTCAATATTATACGTTAGATTCGTACGATAATACCTTTTAAACCGTACACGTGTAAAAGGAATTCCTGGGCGTGCGTCTGGGCGAGAGACTAGCCAGTAACATGTTAGGCGTGGCCTAGGCGTGGGAGAGGCGAGGGTTTGGGCGAGATTGTCTGCCAGGCGAGGAAGATGGTGAGCTAGGCGTGGTCCTAGGCGAGGAAGATGGTAAGCTAGGCGTGGAGTTAAGGCGAGGAAGATGGTGAGCTAGGCGTGGTCCTAGTTAGCTAGGCGTGGTCCTAGGCGAGGGCCTGGGCGTGTGGGTGTGTTGGGCGTGTGTGGAAATGAAACTATGTTTAGATTTACTTCGGTGTCGGTAGAAGAATGAGATTTTAGAGATTGATAGAGGGTTTTGTGGAGGAAATATACGGTGAAATGAAAGATGGTAGCTGAGACTATATATAATGGAAATGAAAAAGATGTATGCATGTAGGAGAAGGTTGACCAAACTTCTATTGTATATAAAGAAAAACTCAACTCATGTAAGAATTTTGAAACCCATATGGGCTTTTACGTTTATTTTGACTTTGATATTGCATGGGCCATGCATACTCATATTGATTGTGACATGTTTACATGGAAAACGAAAATGACATGTAGGAAAATGACATGTTTTGGTCATTTTGGTAAAGTATAAGAAAAAGGTTCACTTTGGTAATATGAGTATGTATATGGTTCATTTTCGTAATTTGCTATTATTTTTTTCTTTACTTTGACCATGGTCATCCCAACCGTCGGGTTTGCGGGATAACTGCTGGATGAGATGTACAGAAAAATTGTAGCATTGTATTGGGAATGTATTTCCTTGGTATAGTTGTAAATACAAACTGCAACAGCAAATACAAGAGGTTCGGGTTGTCTATAAAAGTATCAATCTTTTTGTAAATTTTCTTGAATTTCCGTGCACCGGTTTTTTTATCGACCCAGCCAAGTCGCCGGTTGAACCGCTCGGTGGAACCGCTTTAAGCAAAAAAATGACAGCTTCTAAACATGGAAATTCAATTCCTACAGCTACAAAAAAAAATTAAATCTAACCAAACAATCCTTAATCTGCTCCAAAAACACCCTAAACATACCCAAACGCCCCTAAAAAAAGCTCCAAACACCTCTAAAACATTAGAAATTCAATACCAAACCCATGCTTTCCAACAGAAATACAGGTCCCAAACATTAAAAAAATGAAAGGTATGATGCAGCTGGATTTAGCAAAATGGGTCGACCCGGGTCAACAAAAGAACCGCCAGTTCATAAACAAGCAAACAACAGCCATGTGTTCCGGTTCAACCTGGGTTATAAAACATTGTCCTCTTAAACAAAGACAAAATCAATTCAACGGTTTAGATAGTGTTTGTTTAAGCACAATCATGTGCCCTGTGATTTAGTAGTGTATCAGATCAAATCTTCTTGTATGTTTGTTTGAAAAGTATTCAGATAAATATTTGTTTGTGTGTGCGTTTGAATGCTCGATCATGGTGAATGTGTAACAAGCTTTTCTAGATCAATTCGTAGGTTGGATTTTTATTTTTCAGTTTTGTATTAGTGTGTGATACGTTCCGGGTCATATGATCAATTCGTAGGTTGGATTTAGTTTCCCATGCATGCATGATTTCATTTCCTAGAGTAGAAAAGTAGTGGGTCACGTAAGGTAGTTATGCTTATTTTTATCCTATTTATATGTGTAATTGTGGAAATTCTGACCCATTTAAGTATGAACGAGTCAATGTGGGATATGTTTCATCTCTGACTGGTCAAACCGGTAAAATAAAGAAGTTTGATAATGAAAACAGGTCAAAAGGGGTTGAAGGTTTCACATAGTGTACAATTTATTCAATAACATTGGTTGATAAGAATACCTAATTTGTTATCACACTGATTATTTCTAATAAGATTTAATGAAATTTTGGACCAAAGGTGTTTCTGGCAAACCAATTGGACCTGTACCAAGAAGTTAAACGTTTTGACACGTTACTAAACCCAATTGTCCTGCCCATGTTCCCACCTCTATCGTTTTCAATAATTAAGCACAACAAGGAGAAATTAGATACCCTATGAATAGTTACAGACACCCCTTATTCACCTTTTTCCCTATCTGAAAACCACAGCACATTAGTTACACTGTACCTTAGGTCATCTTTTTTGACAAATTAATTTAGCTAAGTAGAACTTTCTTTCTGGTTTATGCCATCTTTTTTGACAAATTAACAGACTTCCATCGTTGAGTCATTTGACGTCTTTGAATACCTTTTGTGTGCACTCACTGTTTACTATATTTCTTGATATGAGTAAGACTTAACTCTAACTGATATACAAATTTCCCATTAATTGGTAACTTTTTAACTGATATACACGTAACTATATTACTAGTATAGGAAGGTAGCAATCTTCTTTGATATAAAATATTTTCTTATTTAATAACAATCTACATGATAATTCAGGAGAAGAAAAAAAACATAAAAAGTTTCTTAAACTTTATGACTTATGACTAGACATCATACAAACTCGACCATCAACTGACAATAAATATGAGACTTGGCGCATTGTTGGCCTTTCCTGCGGGTTGTAGTTCAAACATGCCCGTGAGACATTCAAAATTGAATGAGCTACTTTCTCAACTAGAGATGATGGTGGCGGAATCCGACTATCTCCTACATTGGCTAGCAATAGATCATCAGTAGACAATGTTGGTAGAGATGATATAAGTTCTCCAGGATGCTTTCCCATAATCACTTCTAGTGCAACAACTCCAAAACTATACACATCGCATTTCTCTGTCGCCACCATCGTATAAGCAAGCTCTACATGGAAGGAAACATGAGAATTAAAAAAAAAATGTTACTGTAGTATATGATCATGATTAAGAGAAATCTGAAACTTGAAAATTAGTACGTATAGTATATATAACTTTTTAAATATATGGTAGTTACCAGGTGCAATATAGCCATAGGTGCCTACAACCGCAGTCCAATTGGATGAATCCAGCTTTAGAAGCTTCGCTGTTCCAAAATCCGAGATATGTGCCTCATAATCAGAATCCAGCAGGATATTAGCTCCAGAAATGTCTCTATGAATGATAGGAGGTGTACAATCATGGTGCATATAAGCCAAACCATTCGCTATAGCCCTTTTCAGCCAATCCATTTCCGTTTCCGTTGCTGTGATATCGCTACTTAAGAGCGATTTTAGACTTCCCTTCTCAAGATATTCGTAAATTAAAAATGAGTGACGAGCATGGAAGCAGTATCCATAGAGTTTAACTATGTTTCTGTGCTTTATGTTTGTTAATGCTCGTACCTCATTTAGGAAGCCTTGATCGTCATTCTCAGATGACGAATGAAGTTTCTTGACAGCTACTAAATTGTTGGGTTGTAACTCAGCTTTATACACAGTACCGTATCCTCCGATCCCAATACAATATGCATCATCAAAATCATTTGTTGCCTTGATGATTTCATCATACATCGCCTGTCCATCAAAACTGGTTATTGCGAAAAATTTGGCACCTTCTTCGCCTGATGGTTCCTGTGGAGAATTTCTCTTTCTACGTCGATAAGCAATGAGGCCACACATGAATAAACCAAGTAAAAGAGCAGCAATAAGTGGGACCATGATTACAAGGATGAGCTTATGATGAAAATTATTATTTTTCTTCATAATCTTCTGATTTTCACAAAGTTTCAAACCTGTAACATTTCCACACAGACCATCATTCCCTTGTAATGCTTCTCCAGACATATTTAGAAAGACAGCATATGGGGAACTGACCTGTGAGCTCATTGTAAGACAGGTTGATATCAATCCTCTTGAAAGTTACTGAAACTATTAGGAATAGCACCGGATAGCTTATTGTGAGAAAGATTCATCATTACCAGACTTTTTAAACTTCCAATTTCTGATGGTATCTCTTTTGTGAGTGAATTCCATGATAAATCAAGACCATTGAGTTGACTTAATTTACCGATCTCCGATGGGATCTTTCCGCTGAGTTTGTTATTACTAAGATATATGCTGCTGATTTGTACCCAATTACCAATATATCTTTGTAATGACCCGTTTAACCTATTTTTGGATAGGTCAAGAGTAAGGAGACCATGCAGTGATCCAAGCTCTTGAGGTATAACACCTGAAAGGTTATTATCGCTCAAGTTTAAATTTAACAAACTTTTCATTTCCCCAAACTCCTTTGGAATTAGACCAACCAAATGATTAGAAGAAAGGTCAAGCACTTGAATTGAATTTCCAAACTCCCGTGGTATGCTACCACTGATGTTGTTATATCCCATCATTAATGTAGTTAGTTTTTTGCATTTACCCCAGTTATGAGATAGTTGCCCATAAAATTTATTATGACGGACATCAAATAAATTTAAGCTAGGGTAAACACCAAAACTATTCGATATATCTCCACGAAACTGATTAAATTCAAACCTTGCTCTTGTTAAGGTGGAGCAATTCCTTAGCCCTCTTGGAATTGGACCAGAGAGTTGATTATAACTTACAGCTAATTTTTGAAGTTTTCCCCCTTGGCACAAATCATCAGGCAATTGGCCAGACAACTGATTTGTGTCCAACTGTAGCTTAAACAATTGTAGACTTCCGATTCCTTGTGGTATAGGACCGGATAAACTTGTCGCACGGAGAGACATAATCTGAAGGCTTCTCAGGTTTTTTAACGATGAAGTAATTGAACCATTGAGTTGATTTTCACTCAAATCTAGTTCAGTGAGAGACTTCATATTCCCTAATTCAATTGGAATGGGCCCAGAGAGTTGGTTTGTGTTGAGACGAAGGATACTCAAAGACTCCAAATCACCCAACGATGAAGGGATTGAACCATTGAGTTGATTTTTGGCTAAACCTAAATTAGTTAGAGACTTCATATTCCCTAATTCAGTAGGAATGGGCCCATATAGTTGATTTTGGCTCAAAGCTAATCTAGTGAGAGACTTCAAATTCCCTAATTCAGTAGGAATGGGTCTGGATAGTTGATTATTGCTCAAATCTAATTCAGTTAGAGACTTCATATTCCCTAATTCAATTGGAATGGGTCCGGAGAGCTGATTTGTGTATAAATACAGGATACTCAAAGACTTCAAATCACATAAAGATGAAGGAATTGAACCATTGAGTTGATTTTGCGACAAAGATAATCCAGTGAGAGACTTCAAATTCCCTAATTCAATTGGAATGGGTCCAGAGAGTTGATTTTTGAACAAATAAAGGATATTCAAAGACGTCATGTAACTCAACGATGAAGGAATTGAACCATTGAGTTGATTTTCAGCCAAATCTAATGCAGTGAGAGAGTTCAAATTCCCTAATTCAATTGGAATGGGTCCAGAGAGTTGATTTATAAACAGATTAAGGGTATTCAATGACTTCAAGTCACCCAACGATGAAGGGATCGAACCATTAAGTTGATTTCTGCTCAAAGATAATTGAGTGAGAGACTTCAAATTCCCTAATTCAAAAGGAATGGGTCCAGAGAGTTTGTTTTCGTACAAATAAAGGATATTCAAAGACTTCAAATTACCCAATGATGAAGGGATTGAACCATTAAGTTGATTTTGGCTCAAAGTTAAATCAGTGAGAGACTTCAAATTCCCTAATTCTTGTGGGATTGAACCAGTTAAATTGTTTTCGAAAAAATGCAAAACAGTTAACTGGTTTAGTTTACCAATGGTCGGTGGAATTACACCAGAAAACTTATTGGTTGAAAAATCAAGATAGACAAGTTTGGACAGGAGTCCGATTTCTGGTGGGATGGGACCAAAGAAGCTGTTCACACTAAGCTCAAAATGGGTAAGATTGCCTAGAATAGAGAACGGGAACTCGTGAAGTGTACCTTTTAACTCAGACATTGAGAGATTCAACCTGTTAATGTTCCCATCAGCGTTGCAAGCAATTCCAAACCAAGAAGGGCACGATGGGGGTGCGCTAGTATTCATTGTAAAGGGTGTCCAAGAAGAAACAATTTGGGAGTCGTTTGGGATTTTGAGGCTTGCTTTCCATTTTTGAAGAGCATTTGCTTCCTCCAAAGAAGCAGAGGTAAATATTGGTACAAATGAGAGAGCAACGAATAGTAGAGCTACAGATAAAAGTAAGAACTTTAAAGAAGCCATTACTTGCTTTTGCATATTTTTTTTCCTATGAGGTGAAGGCTCATATGTCTTTATTTATACTTGAGCTACCCTTTTCTCGTAAATCAATTTCCAATTCTCAATAAATTAAATATTAGGTGGTGTCATATTTTATTGCTAATCAACGACGACCTCCCCATACCTACCCACAGAACCCAAACTTTATTGACAATATGGTATATGAGTGCTTTCTTCAAATTGGAGCATAAAACATTAAATGTTTTCTAAAATAAATTTCTTAAACCACTAATGAGACGTTGTGCCCAAAAAGTCTAAAAGAAGATGAGAATTGTTAACTAGAAAGTGTGTGGGTCACACAATGTTGCCCAACGGCTGTTGACCAATGAGTTGTCGTCAGGAATAAGTTTCCCCCAAGACAAGGCGCGGGCGAAAGCCAAAAATGTCCTCGAGGAAAGCCTCATATGTACTAGTGTTAGTCATTAGTGTGAGGTGATACGCACACTAATTGTTATGTACAAACCAAAACTAAGTTTGTGTGAATCACGTTTGTTGTTTGAAACTAGAGATCATTATTCCATAATAGTAACTTTAAGAAGGGCTTTTCGAATTGTAAATCGAAAGTTTTACATTAATATCTATAGGAAAGTAGCCGCCAACTTAAATATTATTATGAAAAGTCCGGGTCAACAATCGCTGACATCCATCGTTAGTCATGCAAAGACTAGAAAAATAGAATGTATACAAAAAGTGATAGACTATGTCCTTAGTCAATGATGTGTAGGGTCGTATGTAGCTATGATATTCGTTTTGCACTATGATTCCTATAATATACTTAATGAG
Source organism: Chrysanthemum makinoi (assembly GCA_910596185.1). Lineage (NCBI taxonomy): Eukaryota > Viridiplantae > Streptophyta > Magnoliopsida > Asterales > Asteraceae > Chrysanthemum > Chrysanthemum makinoi. The sequence continues at coordinate 341,065,607 of OU343221.1, forward strand.
AGATTGATGTATTAACTATATCAATAGAATTAGCTTTGCAATTCAAAAAGGGTTAGCGGCGCAACTTGTTGCTCGTTAGCCTTGCACGTCTATGTAAATCGAAAGAATACATGTATTCTTCATATTATATACTAAGACTAAAAAACAATTGAAGCAATATTATTAGTGTTTATGGGTGCTAAAATAATTAGTAAAAAAACGAATTGAAATTTTTTTCAGGTTATCAGGTTGAGGTTAATTAAATGGACCCCACCTTAAAATCCTTACTGGGTTTGGGTCAAGTCAACTCTACTAACAATACTCATACCATCAAAAACGGGATACACTATTCATACGGGGCTATCCCATAGCCCTGCCCCCTATTTTCAGGGAATATTCCCTTTTTCCCTTCACTTTTTTCAGTTTTTTGTCAGTTTCTGTTCCGTATTTCTGACAGTTTTAAGCGTTTGGCTTATTAAACTTTATATTTACAGTTCCGATTTTCGGTTTATAGCTTTTTGATATAAACAAAATTATAAAAATAAAAAAAAAAATAAAAAAAATAAAAAAAAAATAAAAAAACTAGCCACCGTATGAATAAAAACATAGCCACCGTATCAAAACCCAGAAACCCGTAAAACCAAATTAATTTCCCTTTATTATTATGCACGCTCGCCAAGAAAATAAACAACCATATACCAAGGTCTTCGAAGTGACTTGTTCGATTGGACAAAAAAATAAATAGTAATACATTACTCCTTGTGATGGGGACTTGTAAAACAAAAACGATAATTTAAAATGGGACGGTGAATGGTCGTGATACCATGTTCGAGTGAATAACTTTTTATCATTCAATATATAAGTTAAACTAATTAACTGAGTAAAAATCTCATAGGCTACAAATATACATCTAACACATTACTATTATAATAATATAAATATAAAAAAATTTTCTAACTGTTATAGATAATTTTGATAACAAAACCTTCGTGTCTGCACTAGACAAACTTTAGCATGCCAATAAAGAAATTTAGATTATATTAAAAATATACAGTTTTTGTGCACAAATAATTAAAATTTAAATACATTATAACATATGTTAAAACAAATTATGTAAAATTTATGTCAAAACTTTGTACATGCACGAAATATGTAACCAGTTAATTATCTATAGGAAACATAGCCTCTAACTTATTTATTATTATGAAACGTCCAAATAGCCACCGCTTGAGCATGCGCATGAGGGAGCAATAATTGTGAATATACAAATATATCATTTTTTTAAAAAGGCATGGCTTTTATTAAAAACACCCCGACTATAAGGGGGAAAGAAAATAACACAAAGCTTTCAAATTAGAAGCTAAAAAGAATAAACAAAAATTTCATTAAACTTTTCAAAAAATAAAGTGTATAAAATAACAAAATTTCATTTTAATCACTTGTGTTATTAATCTTATGAAACATGACATTAGAGTTACTAAACTTAGAAAATTACATAAACATCACCAAACTTGAAAAATAAGATATTTATGTTACTTAGCTTATCCAAAAATATGTGTTCAAATCACTTCGATTAACACCGAAGTTATAAAAAAATATTCTTCATATAAATTCAGTTCCCTAATAGAAAAAAGTTCAAAAACTTATATACATTTTTTTTTAAATTTCAATGACATCTTTATTTATATAAATAAATTTACTTTTGTTATTTTTACTTATGTGGAATTCAATATTTAGTTTTCATTTGACAATTATCATTTCCCTTTTGACTTCAACTTCTACGACTTCCTTTTCTCAAGCCACCTTCCGTCCAATAAAAAATCCATCACCAACCAACCAATCAGTTTGACGTATAGTTTTGAATTCTTATAGTGACCACTTGTTTTATATTAGTGAAGGAAAAATTAATAGACTTCCACGCTCTTCTTTCGTTGTTTAGTTTTCATTTGACAATTATCATTTCCTCTGTGACTTCAACTTCTATGAATTCCTCTTCTCAAGCAACCTTTCGTCTAATAAAAACAACCAATCAGCAATCCATCGATCAGTTTGCTATAGAGTTTTTAATTCTTATAGTGACCACTTGTTTTATACTAGTGACGGAAAAATTAGTAGACTTCCATGGTCTTTCTTTCCCGGTGTGTATTACACAAACTTGTGCTCATTGGTAATTTTATAATCATAAAACTGCAATAATTCAAAGAATATACCAAAAAGAACCACAATACAAGTAACTATATTATTCAAAGTACATACAAATTTTCAAAGTCTTCTTTTCGCAGTGTATATTATTTAATAAACTTGTTCTCATTGGTAGTTTTTATAATCATAATACTGCAATATCAAAGAGTATACCCAAAGAACCACAATACACGTAATTGTATTATTCAAAGGATATGCAAATTTTTATGATCTTCTTTCCAGGCGTATATTGTTTAATAAACTTGTACTCATTGGTAGTTTTTAGTTCATAATACTATAATAATTCAAAGAATACACTCAAAAGAACCACAATACAAATAATTGTATTATTCAAAGAATATACAAATTTCCACGGTCTTCTTTCTCAGTGTATATTATATAATAAACTTGTAGTCATTGGTAGTTTTTTAATCATAATACTGCAATAATTTAAAGAATATACTCAAGAGAACCAGGATAAACGTAACTATATTATTCAAAGAATATACAACTTTTCACGGTCTTCTGTCCCTGTGTATGTTATTTAATAAACTTGTGCTCATTGGTAGTTTTTTAATCATAATACTGCAATAATTTAAAAAATATATCGAGAAAAAACACAATACATGTAATTGTATTATTAAAAGAATACACAAATTTCTACGGTCTTCTTTCTCAGTGTATATTATTAATAAACTTGCGCTCATTGGTAGTATTTTAATCATAATACTGCAATAATTCATAGAATATACCCAAAAGAGCCACAATACATGTAACTGTATTATTCAAATAATATAGTAATTTCAATAGCTTTTCTTAGATTTTAACATTAAATTGATGGTTATAAATTTAGTAAGTTTTTCTTATAAACATTTTTATTAAAATATATCATTATTGGAAATGTTACTATATGGTTTAAATGAGACTTAAGTTTTCAAATTTTACATTAATTTTCTAATTTACTTTTATACTAATTTTTTTGTCTTAAAGTTTTAGGACTTCCTATTATAGGAAGTCTCAAATGCTTTATAATTTAGTTTAGATATTTATAGTTAAGTTTGAATAACTGCGATTTAATCAAGTCATCCGTTATTTAAGGGGGTCTCGCTAGAATCCCTATATCTTAGGTCGAGCAGCTACGCTCTCGTTGATAAAGGTTAGATCCTCGTATGGTTTACACTACCAAAAATTATGGAAATGGTGACTAAGTTTTTCCTGAGGACACAATATTGTAGGTGAAAGCCGCTAAACGACAAAAAAAATCTTTGACCGAGGCTTGAGTTGCTTAAACTTTATACCGAAATTACCTGAGGACATGTCCTCAGGGAAAATTTTTACTTTTTTTCACCAAATGTTATTCACTGGATTTTTTGGTGGTGAAGTTTCCTGCCAAAGTTTTGCTGATGATATGTCCTCGGGATACTTATTTATAGTTTTGGCCAATACCTTGACATTGATTTGATAGCTACTAATTACCCATGGTTTCGTAATTAAATGGGGTATGTGAGTGCCATTAATTTTTTCCCGACGAATGTCCTCGGGGAAAGATGGTCAAACTTTGAGAATTCTTGACTAGAAATTGTGTGAACCCATAATGTCGCCGGGAAACTCGCTGGTATTGCGACACCGATGAGGCTTGCCCGATTACTCGCTGGACCGACGAGTTGTCATCAAGAATAAGTTTCCCCGAGGACAAGGCGCCGGCGAAATCCAAAAAATATACTCGGGGAAAACCTCGTTTACTAGTGTTAGTCATTAGTGTGAGGTGATCTGCAAACTAAATGTTATGTACAAATCAAAACTAAGTTTGTGCGAATCACATTTGTTGTTCTAAACTAAAGACCATTATTCTATAATAGTAACTAGAAGAAGGGCATTTTGAATTGTAAATCGAAAATTTAATATTAATATCTATAGAAAAGTAGCCTCTAATTTAAATAGTATTATGAAAAGTCCGGGTCAACAATAGCTGACATCCATCGTTAGTCATGCAAAGACAAAAAAGATAGAATATATGAAAAAAGTGATAGACTATGTCGACTATGTCCTTATTCAATAATATGTAGGGTCATATGTAGCTATGATATTAGTTTTGCACTTTGATTCCTATAGTAAACTTAATGAGATATTGATGTATTAACTATATTAATATTATATATTAAGACTAAAAAACAATCTAAGCAACATTATTAGTGTTTATCAGTGCTAAAATAATTAGTTAAAAAACACATTGCAAAGTTTTCGGGTTATCGGCCGGTTATTGGGTTCAGGTCAACTAAACCGGACCTTAGAAGCTTTATCGAGTTTGAGTCAAGTCAACCCGACCTTACTAAGAGTGCTCCTACTATCAAAGCTAACACTTGTCATTGATGTACGTTATCAAAACCCAACAAAAATAAATCCTTTTATTATGCACGCTCGTCAAGAAAATAAACAACAATGTACCAACGTCTTCGAAGTGACTTGTTCGATTGGACAAATTAATAAATTAAATACACCACTCCTTGTGATGGGGACGTGTAAACCACAAAACAAAAAAAAAAAAAAAAAAAAAATCTTTCAACAAGTGATGGGGACTTGTATAACAAAAACGTTAATTAAAAATGGGTAGTTTTTTTATTGTATTATTCAAAGAATATAACAATTTTCACTGTCTTTCTTTTCCGGTGTATATTATTTAATATAATAAACTTGTGGCATTAGTATTTTTTTTATCATAATATTGCAATAATTGAAAGAATACACTCAAAAGAACCACAATACACGTAATTGTATTATTCAAAGAATATACAAATTTTCACGATCTTCTTTCCCCGTGTATGTTATTTAATAAACTTGTTCTCATTGGTAGCTTTTTAATCATAATACTCCAACAATTTAAATAATATACCCAAAAGAACCAGAATATATGTAACTGTATTATTCAAAAAATATTCAAATTACCATGTTCTTCTTTCCCGGTGTATATGTTTAATAAACTTGTGCTCATTGGTAGTTTTTCTATTGATAATGATGCAATAATCCGAAAAATATACCCAAAAGAGCCACAATACAAGTCAACTGCATTATTCAAAGAATATACAAATTTCCATGATCTTTTTTCTGAGTGTCTATTATTTATTAATTTGTGCTCATTGGTATTTCTCTTTATAAGTTTAACCAATTTTTGCACAGAATTAGAAAATAAATTTAAACTTAAAGCAATGGTATTAATCAATATTAATACATCATGAAAAGTTTATATAGAAATTTGTACGTACACGAGTATTATGATCATTAAAACACAACTAACCTAATGCAACGGTGCTAATTTGGTGGATTAGTCTACTTCGGTCTTAGTGAACTATATGAGTTTTAAATGTTTCACATAATTTTACAGAAAAGCTTACACGGGGTTCAAATATGGTATGGCCAAAATTATTATTAAGGACGAAATAAATATCAAAATGAAACCACAGGTTACTATAATATGAAAATAAATGCACTTAAAAACTATTTATCACTAGAAGTTTTGAAAGATGATAAATATTAATCAATATTGTTATAATGAAAGTTTTATTTAAAACTTTGTGCGTGCATGAGGTATTATCACTAGTATCTATATTTGCATTAAAGTTGTCATAGACAATGAACCACAAAGACTAGATTTTGAAACGAGTGATAACTTTGGGCAAAATTATAATTTAACCAATACGAGTCTAGGTAAACAAAACAATATATTATGAACGTTGATAAGAGGTCACAAAGAGAAAATTAATTTTACGGAATATAAAGAATGCGACTGTTGTCAGTATCATTTGCAAAAGCAACTAATGCTTCAAGACTTAGATCAATTTAAAAGAGTAAAGTCTAGAAAAACAAACGCAATAGATAAATAATATTTTGGAGTATGAATACTTTTAATTAAAGGTTGCATAAACAGACATACCGTTCGGTAAACAAAAAAATCCTTTAAATTCTTCATTTATTGAAAGATAATTTAACGATCACCGTGATGGTGTAACTTATTTCGCTTAAGGATTGGTTCTTGAGATATACGATTTTTAGGAAATGGCGTGGAAGTGAGTTTAAAAAAAAACTCAATAAATCCTTTTGTTTAATTCTTTGTAAGAATGAGCAGCTAAGACTTGCCCCCATTTATGTAAGAGAATATGAGAATTAGAGTGCAAACAAAAACGACTTTTACAATTGCTACTCATAAAAATGATGATGGGACGCACCAATGCTTACTAAACAAAACAAGCAAGCTGTTAAAGAGAAATGAGATACAAACCGGAATGGAAATGATTAAAAAATGAAAATATGGAATACTCTCATGGAGGTGTAAATTAAATAGTAATTACCTATGGCGTGTATACGTTAGAAATAGAAGTGACGATTATTATCGAGTCATTGAGTCTTGTAATAATGTAATGTGTAATAGTTAGTTCGATAAGCTAGTCTGTCTATATTTCTATGTAACTTTCTATCTTATCCCACATCGCCCCATGAGGTAAACCATGTGAAGGCTCTTATACTATAAAAGAAGCATTTACCTCATGAGGGGAAATAGGTTGGTACTTGTAATTCGCCCATCTCATTCTTAATCCAATATTCTCTTCTTCTTTCTCTCTCTACATCTATCTCTTTCTCTTTCTTAATGCCACCACCACGCACCACCTTCTTCCATATTCATTCACCATAGCTTAGTTGTGTAGTAAAGTTGATATATTAGAGGTCCTACAATATATTTGTTTGGGATGAATATATCAAGTACATAAAATTCAAAACTATAAACCCTAGGGGATATATGGTTCAACTAAGATCCTTAAAGACATAGGGATTAAGTTTGACTAATTGTAAAATTAGGTACTTCGGGATATTTACTAGAAGTTCTAATTGTGCTAGGATTGTTTGTTAATACAAATAATTTCTAAAATCTTTATTTCTATTTTTCGACATCTCTACGTTTTGATGATTGCAAAATGTAAAAAACTCTGTCAAAATTAACGTAAACAAGTTTTTAGCCGAAATATCTCGTCGCTACGTAAATCACTCTAGGTAAGAAAAAATAAATTTACATCTTCACAAGTGATTAAAGAATTGAATTTGTGTTCTAAAACTTATATTTTAAAAGTGACAAAAAATTTTTTGAAAAATATATTTGACAATTTATTTTTGGATTAAAAAGAAGTGTTTTAATTGGAAAAATTAATTTGAATCTTCCAACAGATATTCCCCCTCCCCCAAAACAGCTCCAAAAACCTTCACCACTAAAAACAAAATGTTGAGCGTTTTGTCGGCCATGGTACCATTAAATACTGACGGTACCACTAAATTTAGTGGTGCCGTCCGAACATTAGTGGTACCGTCCCACGTACCCGGCTATTTTTATTTTCCCTATAAGTACTAGATTATTTCACTAATTTTCCTCATTCTTTTTCACACATAATTTTCTAAGTTCAAACCCTCAAACGGATTTGCAATTCCTTGATATTTAGATAGTTTTCTTTTGTTTTAAGAGTGATCTTCTCATCTAACCAAGTGATTACCTTCATTCCTCTGCTTGTGCAAAAGAAGAACACAAAGTATCCAGAAGATACAAGGTGTTGTAGTTTAGTGTAATGCACTCGTAACACTTGTTATGAACTTGTTGTATCTAGGCGTACATCAAGTCTTCCATCTGTTGTTTAGCTTGTGTGTGTGGATCATTGTGATCTTGTGGATATCTTGGAGATCTCTTGTAGCTTGTGTTGATAGTGTGTAGATCAAGTGGATCGAGGGTAGATCGTGTAGAGCTTATGATTAGTAAGGATCAAATATTGGTACTAGCTAGATTAGTACTCGACATTTAGTTTAGTGTCGAAAATTGTTATAAGCGACATTGTACCGTTTTCTCTGTCTGAAGGGAGGTTGTGGACATAGTGCTTGAAATTCTCGAGTTGGGTACTCGAGGAGTAGAGAAGGGCAAAGAAGAGCTTCGTTACTAAACCAATATGAATCACCGCGTCTTAGGTTTGATCTTTCCATCTCTTAACTCTTACTTTTCCATTTACATTTTAGTAGTCTTAGTTTTCTTATCTTTGCATACACATCAATTTGCACTTGATTGATATCTTAATGAATTGAATCGAATTTTTTCACAAAGTAAAATTTATAGAGAAATTAAAATTGGTAAAACTATTCAAACCCCCTCCCCCTCTCTATTTTTCCATAATGTTTTCAGGTACCCTATGAATATTAAGGCTTCCCAATAACAATTCATTCACTCCTTTACCAAACCCTAACCAAAATTCTCCGTTCCCCCCTCCAACTGTGCATGAGATCTAGCTCTAGTTCAACCTGTGCAGTACCGGTGGATACCTGAAACAACTAATGTGGTGATTTTAAATGTGAAAACCATAAATTGATCGACCCATGTGACAGATAAAAAAGAAAAGAAGGAGATTCCGTGCACACAACAAGTAACAAACTGCAATTTAAGCTTTCATCTTGTAGGATTAAGTAAGTATTCAATAAACACTATTGTTATGTGTTTAGATTAGGTTATATCTATGATTTGTAGATCTTGATAATTAGGATTTTGCTATGCATGGACTTCCGTTGTGCATGTTTTATAGAGCAGTGTGGGTGACCACCAATACCCTTCAAAAAGTGTCTCTTAATGAACTTTCCTCTATTAGTATTTCCTTGTAAAAGTTATTTCGACGAACTTGAATAATCCATGCTCGAATCAAAACATTTAAGAACGGGTTACGATCAGCAAATATAATAAGTTCAACAATTATCAAGCACAGGGTCATGGACCGATTTATTCTGGTACCATAAAATCTTTTAAAATATGATTATGAACGAACGCAATGAAAACGTTTTTAGCTTGGTCTATAAACTCAAGATTTCCTTAAACCATTTTTATAGATGCAAAAAACAACTTTTGGTACCCATTTGAACACGACGCCAACAGATTATAAAAAAATTAAAAATCATTTGTAAGTTGAGTTCATTTGATGTGAAGATGTTGAATTTCACTTTGAGTTGAAGTTCTGTGTTTCATTTTAACATAAATCTTTTAAAATCAGAAAGTTTTAAATCCCTTGGTTGTTTTGGGTACAAAATTATTCTCTTGTTTCATACAACATTGGTAAAATGGTTTTATTTATAGATTTTTCTAAACAAGATTTCTTTAGATTCCATAATTGCTTAGTGTTTTGTAAACATAATTTTGTATCAATGGAAGACCCAAATTCAAATTTAGCTGAATAGAAAAGAAAAAAAAACCTTATTGTGAAGTAAATGTTCCATGTGATTCTGGTTTCTAATTATACTTCTTCGAGGAAGGGTATGGTAACATTCACTCAGCGCCGTTCATATGTGTCACCCAAAATGGTGCCGTTATTTTCGCCCACTACACCACCATAGCCTGGCGCCATTTGTTGTGTTGGTGCAGTCACGCACGCTATTTCAAGGTGTTTTATTTTTATTTTTTTATTACTTATTTATTTTTTTGGTTTAAGTTTTATTTGTGAGCTATTTGTATTTGGTGTGTGTATTTGGAGGGTGAAGTGTGTGTGTGTGTGAAGTGTGTGCGTACTAGATACCATGCCATTACCAACGGCCAATATTCGTTGGTAAACACCCAAATCTGGTCGGTAAAAGGCGTTATCAACGACTTTACCTAAGAACCATGGTTGTGGGAAAAAGGCTTGTTGCTAAATTAAAAATACAACCCACATTCTTTGATCGTTGGTAAATTACCAAAGAATATCTATGTTGTTGCTAAATTTCACAAACACGCCAAAGTCGTTGGTGAATATTAAATACGAACAGACTATTGTCAATTGGTAATATTCAAAACTGAATCAACAAGAGTTATTGGTAATTTCTCAAATTTAGCAACGCCACTAGATTGCTTTCGACTTATTGCTAAAATGGGTTTTACCAACAATATAAATTGTTGCTAAGCTAATATCAGCCGATCAAATTCTGGTGCACGCCACAACTAGGAAACGTAAACAGCTCCACAATTAACACAAAGTTCTACGTCAATTGCACAAAGTACTAATACAAATCAATACATAGTTGGCTAGTCCATGATCTTTCCGAGATAACCCATCACCTACAGGTAGCTACAGTTAGAAATTAACAAAAAGATTACAAAATAAGCTACTACCATAATGTTTAGTAATGAATACCAAAAATGGGTTAACTAGATGACTCAGATAATTACTTGTTAGAAGGCAAGTTGACTTGTTGCATATTTAATGTCTTCATGATCTGCTCAACGCTAGCTTTAACACTATCATTTTCCCTCTTCAATTCAGCGATTTCATATTCATTGTTGGATGAAGTGAATGCATCAAAAGTAGATTGCTTGGTGGAAGATGGTTTTACCTGCTTTTGTATGTTTTGAGCTTCTTCAGTAAGCCCAAATCCATAAACAGCTTTTTGTGGATCGCCAGTCGCATTTACCCAAGCCTCGGCATCGAATGGAGGACCTGGAAGTCGATTAGCATCGGTCGCAATCCCTTCATCACTTATCTCACTTCAGATGTATTCTTTTCTTTGACTATGTCATGATACTTAGCATGAACGTTTTGTGCCCTTGCATCACACCATTCACCTTTACCTTTCTTTAGTTTATGCACCCTTTCAAAAAACTGAATTTTCCCTGTTTCATCCCTCTACAAAAATGGTAAAAAATAACAATTAGTGTCGATGTACATAACCTTTAAAGAATATCAAGTAAGAAAAAGTGAATTGATAGATAAATAGAAGGGTTGATTCATATAGTAAAAAATTAAATCTAGTGGCATATGCTACTAATGTTATGTCGAACAGATTATGCACATACTAGGAGTGTTATCTTCGTTAAAAGGTTATCGGTTTTCATTTCGAAGTTGAGCCGAGTTTGAATTTTAAAAGTGACACATAACCCCAACCCTATTTTCAGCTCCTAATTTGTATAATGGACTCAGAAATAAATATGGTTTTTTAATGGACTAGCAGAATGTGCAGCACATACCCACCCCATCTAATGTTGGAAAATTAGTAATAGAAGGAATTAATTTTATAATTATAATTTGTTCATATAATGGAGATAATTTTCATGAGGCTATTAATGGGCTTATTAATACTAATACTCCATTTGATTAGCTTAGAGTAAACTTATATAGAGATCTCGATTATGCATGATGGACATATAAAAACACAAACACTTTCTAAAGGGTTATTGAATTGTGCCTAATTCAGAATCTGATTTGGTCTTATCCCAAGTAGATATTCGTAACCAGTGCATTAGGTTTCTAATAATTTACTTTTGAAAGTGATCACACGATTCCAAGTGATATCCGTAAACCACCTAGTGGTATTTGTTTCTCGCTGACTTGTTGTTAATTTCTGCGAAGTTGATTATCTTAACTCGTTCCGGGAGCTACACGCCAACAATCAAAGTAAACTATTTGTGATAATCAATACGCCTGAATAAACAACATAGCTTCAAACTTTTCCAAGCATGATAAGTTTGAAGGGGTGGACTTTAGGAGATGGCAAAAGAAGATGCACTTCTTGTCACAAGCATGAGTGTGGTGTATGTGCTAACCACTCCTATTCCATGATGGCGATGATGCTAGGAGCATGCATCGAGGAGGAGCAAATGGGAGAATGATGACTACATATGTAGAGGTCTTATTCTCATGGTATGTCCGATTCTCTGCTTGATATTTATCGAACTTGAATCTTCCAAAGAACTGGGATTCCTGGATATCAAATATATGGTGGAGGATGCATCAAGTTAGAAGTTTCTTGTTAGTAATTTCACAAATTACAAAATGACTGATTCAAGACCACTTATGGAACAATACAATGAACTTCTTGGAATACTTGGAAGGTTTACACAACACAATATGAACATGGATGAGGCTATTAAAGTCTCTTGTGTCATTGACAAAGTCCTCCTTGGAAAAATTTCAAGCATACCTTGAAACATAAGAAAGAAGAGTTAACTGGTTGAGTTAAGGTCATTTTGCATTGAGGAATCACTCAAGGTGCAGGATAATGACAAGCCAAAGAGTAGCAATGCTGCTGGTGCATCTGTTGTCAATATGGTGGAGCATAACAACTCCACAGTGTACAATGACAACAAAGGAAACGCAAATATCATGATAACACAGTGGAAAATCCAAACAAGAAGGCAACACCTACTTGTTGAAATGTGGCAAGACCGTCACATTAAAGGGACCGCAAAGGTGTTAAAATTGGTGGTAAAGCCAATGGATCAGGCACTAATGGTTCAAGGAGCGGTGGTTCTTCCAACTCACTGAAAGGTCAGAATATGGTTAATAAGTCTTTCAAGATTTATTATGTTACATCTGTGATCAATCTCATTATGCGCGTGATGATGATGTTGCGTGGTGGGTTGACTCTCGAGCAACAGTTCATGTGTAAAGATAGAAGCGGTTCAAGACTTATGAGTCAACAATGATGGTTCTATTCTTCACATGGGAAAGTCAACAAATTTGGTGCATGGTCGTGGTTATGTAGATCTTAGGTTTAGTTCAAGAAAGATTGTAACTTTGTTTGATGTTATTCATGTTCCGATATCGTGAAGAACTTGGTTTCAAGTAGTATTTTGAATAATCATGGTTATAAACAAGTTACTGAACTGATAAATTTGTGCTTTCTAAGCATGGTGTTTTTATTGGTTTGGTTATTTATGTAATCAAATGTTCAAGCTTTATTTCCACCTATAGTGTATTTATTTCCACCGATATCAGAACTCATCCTGTGTGACCACCACCCACTGCATGACTCTACCCTGTGGCATGCAAGACTTGGCCATGTTCATTATAAAAGGTTGCAAGATATGTCTAAGGATAGGTTGATCCCCACCTTGACATGGACACCTAAAAAGTGTAAAACTTGCATGTTGACCAAGATTACCAAGAAACCTTTTCAAGGTGTTAGTCGTGAGACTAATCTCTTGTAGCTTATTCACAGTGATCTGTGTGATTTGCATGCCACTCCCTCTTTAGGGAACAAGAAGTACTTTGTGACATTTATTGATGATGCTTCTAGGTATTGTTATGTTTATCTGTTACATTCCAAGGATGAAGCATTAGATAAATTCAAAGTGTTTAAAACTGAAGTTGAATTACAACTTGGGTCTTTGATCAAAAGATTAAGGACCGATAGGGGAGGTGAGTACATGGATACTCAGATTTTCACGTTGGAATTATCCATGAAACGATCGCTTCTTATACTCCTCAAAGAAAATGGTATTTCTGAAAGGAAAAAACAGGTGTCAAGGAGATGGTTATTCCATGTTGTCCTATTCAGACTGAGTCAAGGGTTCCGGGTGAAGCCATGTTAACAGCTTGCTATTTATTAAATAGGGTTCCCAACAAAGGAACAAGGTTACCCCTTATGAACTCTGGACTAAAAGGAAACCCAACCTGAACTATCTCAGTCCGGGGTTGTAGGGTCGTTGTAAGACCCTGATCCAAAGATTAAAACTTTGGGTGAAAGAGGCATTGATTGCATCTTTGTTGGATATGATGAGCATTCCAAGGCTTTTAGGTTCTATGTTATTGAACCTAATGAATATATTTCAGTTAACTCAATAATTGAATCAAGGGATGCAAACTTTGATGAGAGTAGATTCTCATCAGTCCCTAGACCAAGTATGAGGATTCCTAATGGAACTCATAACACTGTATCGAGGTCCCTCGATGAAGAACCATCATCCCTGATGAGGTTGGTTCAACAACCTGAACCTATGCTTAAAGAGCAAAGGGTCGACTCCAAAGTCATTTGGACCTGATTTTCAACTATACTTAGTTGAAGGAACAAGGGATGAGGTCTCAGACCAATACTCCTATTGCTTCATTGTTAGGATGATCCCAAGCCATTTTAGAAGCAATGAAGTCCCGTGACATTGCCTTCTCGAAAGAAGCAATCAATGATGAGATAGATTCCATCATGGGCAACAACACTGTTGGTTGATCACACCGGTTGCAAACCTTTGGGTTGCAAATGGATTTTCAAAAAGAAAATGAAGATAGATGGAACTATTGAAAAGTTCATGGCTAGACTAGTCATTCGTGGCTTTTTAAAAAAGTCGTATAGACTATTTTGATACTTATGCCCCGTGGCTCGTGATCACATTTCATAAGATCAGCTGACTATGGCATCTATTCACAATCGATTATTCATCGATGGATGTGAAGATGACTTTCTTGAATGGTGAATTGGATGAGGAGGTTTATATGAACCAACCTCGTGGTTCATCATGCTCGCAATGAAAACAAGGTGTGTAAACTGATTAAGTATCTTATGGACTTAAGCGACACCTAAGCAATAGCATCAAAAATTTGATGAAGTGGTTTTGTATAGTGGTTATGTTCTTAACAGTGTCGACAAATATGTATATAGCAAATTTTATGAATCGGGTAAAGGAGTCATCATTTGTCTATATGTTGATGACATGTTGATCTTTGGCACTGACCAAAATCGCAGTTGACCGACAAAGCAATTTTTGTCATCAAGGTTCTCCATGAAGGACATGTGGGGAGATGTTATCCTTGGCATAAGGATTAAACATGAAAGTAAAAGAATTTCTATCTCTTAGTCTCATTATATTGAGAAAGTGTTGAGGAAATTCAATTACTTTGATTGTACTCCAGTGAGTACACCTATGGATACTTGTGTGAAGTCGATGCCTAATCATGGCAAGCTGTATCTCAACTTGAGTATTCTAGGTAATTGGTGCCTCGATGTATGCCATGACTTGTACAAGGCCCATATTGGTTTTGCGTGGGAAAATTGAGCAGTATACTAGTAATCCTAGTGCTCATCACCGCAAGCGCTCAAAGGGTAATGAAGTATTTGAAGAGAACTATGGATTATAGTCTCTCATATATCGTTACCCATCGTGTTGGAAGGATACACGATGCAAGTTGGATCAAGAATAATGAAGACAATCGCCTACTAGTGGTCGGGTATTCTAATTGGTGGAGGTGCAATCTCTTGGGCATCCAAGAAACAAACTTGCATCACCAGTTCAACAATGGAATCTGAATTTGTGGCTTTAGCAAATGCCGGTAAAGAAGTCGAATGGTTGAAAAACTTACTCCTTGAGATTCCATTGTGGCCTAAACCTATAGCACCTATTTCTATCCATTGTGATAGTGCAGCTACATTGGCTAAGGCTTATAGCCAAATGTACAATGGTAAGTCTAGACACTTAGGTGTCAGACATAGCATTGTTCGTGAGCTTATCATGAATGGGGTGGTATCTATAGAGTTTGTTAGATCTCAATCGTAATTTAGCTGATCACTTGATGAAAGGTTTGGCTAGAGACTTGGTTATAAAGTCTCTGCTAAAGGATGGGTTTAAGTCCAATTTAGTCACTGAATGCTAGGACACCCAACTCCCTCCTAAGGAAACTTGGGAGCTGAGTTCAATGTGGAAAGCTCAACATTCGGGACTGGAGCACATGTTTTATTTACATCCCAAGGTTGTGCTCTCTAACCCTGCTGAAAGGAGGATGAAGTCTTTTACTTAATGGTTAATTTTCTTTGAAAAAGTACTTGGCAGGAGCATGAATAAAAGAGGAACCACCTATGTAAATGTTGAAGTTTTGCCGCTCGTGAAGCTTTGGACTTTAGCTTCTACAACATTTATTAATTTGGATATGGACACATGGCTTGTATAGTGTCAGGAGCTTTAAGTGTTTGAAAACTTGTGTGTATTTTATCTTCGTGTATTCAAATGGGTTGAAGGGTTCATTCTTAGAAAACCCCGATTCTAATATTTGAAACGGTAATTTACTAAGATGGAAATTCAACTCGTGACATTTTCGCTTATGCACATGTTTTGCTTGATGTTTGTTTTTCATGCAGGAAGTGAACTAAATTGTGGGAGGATTGTTGGAAAATTTAGTGCACTTGTGGGATTAGTTCACACCTTGTAATGGGTTAGGAGGTATGGAGTGTACACCCATAAGGTCCATGAACACCTTGACTCTTGTAGTGGTTTGTATTGGTAGTGCTAGTAGAAAGTACAAATTTTGTGGAAAGTAATGCATGGTTTTAATCGGAAGCTAAAGTAAGCCAAT
Organism: Chrysanthemum makinoi; assembly: GCA_910596185.1. NCBI lineage: Eukaryota > Viridiplantae > Streptophyta > Magnoliopsida > Asterales > Asteraceae > Chrysanthemum > Chrysanthemum makinoi. The sequence goes on from OU343221.1 coordinate 341,081,860, forward strand.
CAAGTCAGGTTTCCAATCGAAGCTTGTGGATTTCAATCGAATCAAGGTATCCGTATGCTAAAACACATACCTTTCATTATCAAAACCACTCCAAAACAACCAAGGAAAAGCCGCTATTGCTATTTGTGGTTTTCTTTGAGTTTGTGCTTGTGCGTACCTGATATGTAAAACACGCAAAAGGAACCAAATCGCATCTAAAAATCCGAAAGCACGAGAGATCAAGAGAGAGTTTGAGCCGAAATCGAAGGTCGGATTGTACATTTTGGAAGATTTTATGAAGATGATTTTTAGAAGTTACAGTCAAATTTGAAGAAATGTCAAGATTAGTCCCTGAGCTTTGAGTATTGGGCAGAAATAATCCCTGAAGTTTTAGAAATTACAGATTTCACCCTTGGATTATTTGAGATTGACAAGAAAGGTCCTTGAGGAGCATTTTCAGATTTACAAGATTGGTCCCTTGGAAATCCTAATTTACAAGTTTAGTCCCTTGGATACACTTTGGTTTTATACTAAGTCCAAGTCCAATTCATTATCTCATCCTAAGCCCAAAATAATATAACTAAACCCACGGCCCAAACCATCCATTTATCCGATCCAGTCCACTAAACCAGCCTTACCCGGTTTATATATCAAACCCATACCTTTTACCCAAGTCAAACCATACCCAACCCGGTCAAATATATGTTTGAAATATATTAAAAAAACCCGAAACTAAACCCGCGCTATATTACCCCCAAAACTGGAAACACTAAGAACCCTAAATTGCCCTCTCATCAATTAACCAAAATCAGTGCAATTAGAGGGCAAAACCGTACTTTCCCTGACACCTTATGACATTCTCTGACACACGTGATGTCCAGGTCAGCTATCCATGTGATACACTCCAAATACTGCTCTGTGATTGGTGGATGAAACGTGGCTATCTTGATCTAATGGTTCAAAATTGATGGGATACGTGGAAGGATTGATCAAGGGCTGTAAATGACTCTGAAGAAGCACAAATGTGGTATCTAGATCCTTCCAAAGACCTTGAGCTCACCTATTTAAAGACCATCATTTCGTTCACAAGAAGATCTCTCTTTCTTTTCAATTTCAGTAGCTGAGTGTAGTTGTTAATCATTTTAAATTACTTCTTTGTATTTCTCTCTAATTTCAGCCATTGTATTAAGATTTGATATTAATGAAATTTCCTTTTTATGCTCAAAATTATGTTAGTTCTTAAACTGCTTTTAATTGCTTATTAGTATTATTTTAGTTGATAATAGCTTAATCTCAAGTTTTATTAGCTTGTTTCTTATTCTACTCAAAAAAATACAAAAAAAATCTGATAAAATAATTGAAAAATAAAAAATCATGTCAAATCTATTCTATGGATTGAATTACACTTAGCTACTGCTTCATTAATGTTCATTTAAGCTTGTAATAGCTTATAGTGGGCTTATTTTAGTTTCAAACTCCATTTCTTTGGTCAACAAAAGTCAACGCTTTAATCATGGTTGCTTGATCTGTGTTACCGATATGGATGCTGATATGGGTTGAATTGGAGTACTGGTTGATATTCGCATTGATGGTTAATAGGATAGTAGTTCTAAGGTTCATTGATTTCGCCATAAATGCTGGACCTCTTGTGAGTTTTAGTCTTTTATAAACTGTTTAATTCAATTTCACTTGTTAGTTAGCTTTAATATTGCTATTGTTAGTGTAATCCAGTTTAATCTCATTAAGATAATTGTTGTTTTCATTTTTGCTCATAAATGCTTTTAATAATTTAGTTTCTGCATCACAATTTGAATCAGTTATAGCAGGTTAGATTTAGGTGTTTATATTAGTTCATTTGGTATTAATATTGCATATTGAATCTAGACAGATCATGGTTATGGAACAGATTAATGGTTTAGAGTATTAAGTATGCAATATCAGTAGTTAATGAGTGTTTGGATGATAACTGTTAACTGTGATAGAGGTTTATTCTTGGGATTAGTTTGGTTGCTTTTAGCTTGTTAGAGTGTTTTTCATTCAAATCATTCCTTTAATTTCATCTAATCACTCAAAAAGTCAAATCACTTAGTTAACTGACCTTATTTCATTATCTCAAGAAAATGCTTATTGAGATCATTTCACATAGATGTAGAACTTGATAAGTGAGCTTGCTATAGTAATATCACATCTTATTTCATCAATCTCAGCTCATAAAAGTGAATCAAATCTCATCAAAGTCAAACATAGCATCTGTTTTCAAAAGTCAAATCATGCATAAACCAGCTTTCCCTGATCTTGCAAATTTTGCATTGTACTCATTCCTGAATTAGAGCCCAAATTTTGGTTAATTAGCCTTCTTGGTGGTCTTGAGAACCACTTATCCGATTTAGCATTTGCTTACTGAATAAGCTCGGTGCAATAGCTTAAACATAAGGCCTGATTAATCGCTTTGGTTAGCTAGTCGGGCTTGCTTAAATCTATAGTTAGGGTTCTGAAGCTTGTTAGAATTAGTTGTAATCAGTTGCACTTAGCTTATTTTAGCATAATCTAGCTTGTTATCACTTTTGGAAGCTTATTTTATCTTTTGCTTAATCTAAATTGCTATTTCCATAACAGCTGCACATCGCCTTTTAAATTCCCACATAAGCCCATGTTTTCTATTTTCATAGATCCGAATATGATTTTAGAATTTCCTCTGTAGTTTTCATAATTTTGGTCACTGCTAGTATTTTTCATTATTTAATTCAGCTTAATCACTTTTAGTTAGCTTTAATTGCATTTAATTCGTAAAAGTTCCAAAAATAATTTTTCAATTTTCAAGTTTAAGAAAAATATAAAAAGCATAAAAAATATTTTTCCTTATTTTTCCCTTTTATTTGGTATTTTTCACAATTTAAATTAGATTTAAATAGTATTAAATTCATAGAAAATAGGAAATTAATCAGAAAATTACAAAAATAGTTTTGAAAAGTCTTTAGTTATATTTTAGATTTTTGAAAAGTGATTTCATAATTTTCCCATTTGTTTTGATAATTTTTAGATAATTAGTTTTATTGTTAAAGTTAATTATTAGTTTTTAATTTAAATAAAATCAAGAAAATTCCTAAAAAATAGTTTTAATTCATATTTAGTTTTCAAATGTAATTTTTAGAGTAAAAGTAATTTTAGGTTATTTTTAGGAGTTAGATTAGTCGTTATTGCTTTTTATCTCGCTGCTTTTAATTCGCTTTTTATGCTTTTAGTGTAGAATTGCTAGTTTGCCTTTATTTTTAGGATTTCCCATAGATTTAAGTTCTTTATGCTTTCCTTATCCCGTAGTTTAGAAAATATCATTTTACCCCCTTCTCTTATTCAAACCCGCTATCGAGACGTGAGTTGGCCCCATTCAACCCTCGTCAACGATCTCTGCTCAAACCTAATACGCTTGAGTTACCCGTATACTACACTTCTCATCTATTATTACGGTTCCGAGCCGCTAAGTTTCTTACGTTAGTCATTCACAAGTGGCTAGCTTGTGAGTAAGTTTGACGCCGAACGATGATATCGTATCCACCGATAGCACTCATGAAAGTACCGATGATAGTACCGCTTGTAACCGCTTTGACCTATTCAAGTGCCGCCTAACCGCTTAATGACCACGCTTAATTGGCCATGTAACCACTAACGGCTATAATGGAGATAATTATGAGGCTATTAATGGGCCGATTAATACTCATAATTCCATTTGATTAGCTAGAGTAAACTCCTATAAATGAGACTGGATTATGCATGATGGACATATAAAAAACACAAAACACTTCTAGTTTAAAGGGTTATTGAATTGTGCTCAATTCTATAACTTATTTGGTCTTATCCAAAGTAGATATTCGTAACCTGTGCATTGGGTCGTAATAGTTTACTTTGGATAGTGATCACACGATTCCAAGTGATATCCGGTAACCACCTAGTGGTATTTGTTTCTGCTGACTTGTTGTTAATTTCTGCTGAAGTAGATTATCTTAACCCTGTTCTAGGAGCTACACGCCAACATCCACCATTAAAAAATTACATGTACATACCATATTCTTACGATGTATCCCGAAGTTGGTAGAACCTCCGGTGTGTCTCACATATGAGCTTGCACCAGCTTCAACCCCATGCACTTTCTTCCTATTTTTAGCTCCTACTTTTGAACGTTTCTGCTACTCTGGTTTCATCCAAGACTTCAAAATATCTTCCCAATCTTCTTGGTCAAGATTATCAGGACAACACTCTAACACTCTGTCCAATCATGGGATCACACGGCTTCTGACTTTTCTTACATTTGGCCCTAATAGCATTCCAAGTACCTGAACAAAGACGCTGTGCCCTCTTGTCCAAACATGCTTGGCCCATTTTGGATCTAGTGGTTCGTCATACATATATCGATCCGACAGTTAAAATGAAACATTTTTACTATATATACATATTTAGTGATTAAAGATATTTAACAATAGTAAGTCTAGATAAATGTGATAACCTGAAAGCATTTGTACAAGTGGTCAACTAGAGTTTTATCAAGTTTGTGCCACTCCATTTCTTTCCCATAAAAGTTTCCCTTGAAATCTTTAGAAATCATTCGCGGCACCTCTTGTTCCAATTAGCTACACAAAATACAGCACATACAATAACTATTTACATATGTCTCTAACTGAAAATAACAATTATATATATGATACTTACTTAAGACCATATATGTGTATCACTTTCCGTTCAGACGCAACTGTTGGGATGTTATATCGTCCCTTTTATGCTTTTTTAATAGTTCGCACTTGAAGCAAGGACATCTTATCGCCACACGACCTACAACTCGCGGTTGGTTAAATGAAAAATCCAAAAACTCCTTAAGGCCGTCTTTGAATATTTGATTAATCAAACCATCGTTATGGTCGCATTAATACATTTCATCCAACTCCGATCAACCGACATGATGTTTTTTATTACCCACGGCCTCACACTGACTGAACAAATTGCAAGTTTATAAACAAGAGAACTACATAAACATGTCACCACGTAATTAGACAAATAAAACAACAAATAGTAAGCTTGTAAATAAGATTCCTACTAACAGATTGTAAACATCAGAATGCACAATTAAGAAATTATGAGTTGCATTTAGCCAAAATTGGGTCTCTGTAGCATATTTAGGATTATATTCACTAATAAAAAAAGAAACGCCTAGATTAAAACAAATGAATCACAAATTGATAACAACATACGAGTATCATATATAAAAGTAATAAAGGAAAAAAATAGAAGCACATATGGTATAAACTAGTGACTATTTGATGAAAAGTTCACAAAATTAAAAAGCAAACAAACCAACCTTAACTGATTTTGATGACAATGATTCAAAGTTTTCGGTTGCTACTCTGAATTGAATTTTAGATGTATAGTTTTGAGGGGGTTAGGTAGGGAGGGAGGCTGCAAAGAGAGATAAGAAACGTGTTAGAAGGTTTTTTAGGTAAAGTGTTTGGAAGGAATTTTTTTGGTATGGAGGGAAATTTAGAAAAAATTAGCTTTGGAGGTAAATATTACTTTGGTCAAACAAAAATTTGAAGTAGATTTGATTTTCATGCAAACTTTTCTTTTAGTCAAATAAACATGATTTTACAAATTTTTATTGTTGGTAAAGTCGTTGGTAAATATATTTTTCGTCAATGTTTTAAAAACCGGGTTTTTAAACAAACCGGTTGAGTCATCGTGCATCGGTTCGACCGGTTCAACCGTCAGGTCAACCTGGTTTTTCATTTATTATTTTTTTTTCCGATCGAGCCAACCGGTTCGACCGTCAGGTCAACCCGGTTTTAATAAAAAAAATTGAAAAAAACAAACCCGCCTTTCAAGACCCGGTCACTCAAAATCGACAGTTCAACCGTTAACCCCGCTTTTAGAGAACCGGTTTTATCCGCTTTTGTGTCCGACACCGACCAACCGTTGAACCGTCGGGTTTAATCGCCGCTTGAAAACATTGTTTTTCGCCAAGAAAAATAAGTTGTAGGTAAAAACGCTGGTAAATTTATACACCAACGAATTCATGTCCGTTGGTATTATTTTTTTTTACCAATGAATTATTGAGAAAAGTAGTTGGTAAACTAGTCAACTAAGTTCCAATGAATACTTCAACAATTATGCGTTGGTAAACTACAAATTTTGATTTTCTTATCTTCGTTGGTAAATTCGTTGCTAAAGTAGTAATTTACCAACAAAGTGATGCTTGTTGGTGAAATTCGGTTGGTGCTGCCATGATTTCTAGTAGTCGTTGCAGGCTAGAAGATGAACTTGTATTTTATTTCTTTTTTTTTTCTTCTTCTTTTAAAAACCAAATACTCGGTACCTTAAATGGGAAAATGTTATTTGTATTTTTATAGTATATGTTTTTATATGATTCATAGCTATACTTTTTTATAGTAATTGTTTTTGTTAAGTTTTAGATATTTCATTTCTTTAAAAAGAAAATGTTATTTGTATTTTTAATTTTATGAATGAAAATTTAGTTTGTTTGAAAAAAAATAAAAATTAAAAAAAAATAAAAAAGGGTGGGGCTCAAAACTGGAAACCATTACCTTAAACGGCATATGATGATGGGGTTGAGGATTATTTGGTGTGTGAATTTGAAAGCGAAGTGATCTGACGTGATTTTATGCGTAATGATATGCGATCACCTTACCCCTTCCTCTTATCTTTTTGCAAAGAATACTTAGTAAAGTGAGATCCCATTTTTAAAACAGATTAAAATGATTTACCAGTATAAATCTTTCTTAAACATCAAAAATTAGTTAACTAACTTACAACACACTTTTGCAAAACAAATTGCTAACTGCTATATTCGTCATATAGCATCAAATGGCTTATTTGGCATTTTCTATTTTATTACATCATGTGCACACCTGCTGTTACTTTCCGTCAAACAATAAAAACAATCCCCTCTCTCAATCGATCAATTATCTATAGAGTTTTTAATTCTTTTGGTAACCACTTTTATGTATTAGTGACGAAAAAATTTCTGTCACTCAAAAGGGAATTTTCTTTTGTTAGATTTATTCTTCTCCATTCTACTATGCCATCTTTTTCGACTAATTAACAGACTTCTATTTAATTTCTTGTTATTAGCAAGAATAAATTCTAACTGGCATATCTATACATATATATGGGACTACATTGACACATCATTAATGCTTAGTAGGCACATTAATGATGACATGGAGCATCATATGATGAGGTGGAAATGCCACTATGGCACTACATTTGGTTACATAATTAAAAAAATAAGGAAGCATGCAAGATTCGAACACTGGTCTGCCACCCCATAAACAAACGCCTCAACCGTTGGAGCAAGCCACCAATTATGATTTGTGTTTGCGTTCCCAAACTGATATTCATCCTAATTTACCATCTTCAATTATATCAAAACAGATTCACTGGTAAAATTAATTCCTCCCTTAAAATCCTCAAATCACATATCACATTTCCTTAAAAAAAAACCCATGTACGTTTCATTCTTATGATTTCATTCTTGGGTGATGATTATTGTGGCTCGGTTTCATGGGAAAAGTTTTTCCCACCGCTGTCTGTTGACTTGGTAAAAAATTACTTCATTCGATCTTCATAAACTTTGATCAGGTATTTTTTGTATGGTTTGGTGAAATATTAAGGTTTTTATGAAAAAATTCAATCTCCTATTTCATGTTTAATTTCAAATTCGATTTTCAATTATTATTTTGTCCTTTAACAAATGGATGATTTAATCATGCGTCTCACTTACCATGGGTGTTGGATAATGTGTTTTAGTTTTGAATGCGCAGCAAGTGTTTGTGAAAATGTCTCTTTGAATTTACCCTTTTTTTTGTACAAGAGACGCTATTGTCAATGGGTGTTTCAATGAAAATGATGTATATGTGTGTTATTTTGGCACTGAATCTATCCATGTCCAACTGTGTTATGTAGGTCGTTATATCGTGCTAAAACTACTAAATCTATCCATGTTCCAAATGATAGTTGTGAAATGAATTATTGGATTTTTTGTATCGAAAACATTACGACACTTTCTAAACTAAATGCTTATTTACTTATTTGTAGCCTCGGTGATCTCTTATTTGTATGCATTTTGTTTTCTTTTCAAAAATATTCTTTCTGCAGGTTTACAAACATATAACGAGTTCAGAAAGCGTCAATGACATTTTACTAAAAAAATTTCTCATGTAGGTTTATGGCATGCTAATGGCAAGATCAAAATACGAAGGCATGAAATAGCTGTCCTAATAAACGACCATTTTTTCTTACTCGAGATGGGTTTATTAGAAGTCAGAGGTATGCTACTATGTGGACAGGGGATAATCTTTCTACTTGCGAACACTCACATATGAGCATTACCATGGTACTCCAACCGGTAAGCTGCAAAAAATAGTATATGTTTTCTTTTGTTTAAGCTTGATTCGATATATATAAGAGTAAGCAGGAGAGAAAGAATCTTTGAAAATGGAAGGTGAAATTGGAGGTAGATTAGCTATAGAAAGAAATATATCAATCTTATCAGAGAACCCCGAAGTGTTCAAGATTGACTTAAGCCTTGTAGCGCGCAATGTTGTTGCTGGTTCGGGATAACAACATTCATGGTAATATGGTATGCTTGCAACCAAAAACCGTGTACCAGATCTCAAAAGTTAATCTCACCCCCTTTAATAGATATTGATAAAAAAAAAATTACTCTTTTTTCCATAGCACCACAAGATTGGGACCCGATAAGCTCTTCTGCTGACTTTTCTCAACCCATATATAGGTGGCCAGAATAGAATAATTATGTGCATGCCTGCAACCAAATTTGACCATTAATAGCTCATTCTTGCAAAGTTGTGGTCTGCACTGTAATTTAACATGGTATGTTTGCTACGAAAACCAAGCATGTGACCACAAAAAGTCAATCGCACGTCCTTTAACTGAAATCAAGGTTATAAATGATATCTTTTTGCAGACCACCACATAATGGAGACCAGGTAAACTCTTCTACGGACTTTTCTCAACCCATGTATAGGTGAGTTTGAATATAGTAACTCACTTTTTAAGTCTGCAACCACATTGTTTCAAGACTAGAGCAATATGTAAATAGGTCATCTGTGATTTAACTTCTTTGTGCATGTAAACATGGGATTGGTGTCCAATAGCATTTACTACTAACACTTGCATCCAATCAATGAACCCAAGTGAGAACCATAATTGTAGCCAAAACTCACATCCCCTGGAAGCCACACTTAGGATGTTCAAGGAAAGCTCTCAGCCTTTCCTCTAAGTTTCACATCATTGCTCAGGGACTGTTTCCCTGTAGCTAAACAAGGTACATTTCTTATATCATTTTTTCTTTTTACTTAAAAGTACAGACACTTTTAGGCTCATGAAAAAATGAACTAATATTATACTATAACATAAATGCAATAAACGGTTCGAAAGAAAGTCTCTCTAAAAAAGCAAATCATGGTAATAAAGCATCATGGAATAAATGTAGGAAATTCTAATAGACGATGGAGATTCTTAATATGTTTGGAATTTTGTTCATATTTTAAAACATATACTGATATTTTAGTGTTATCGCAAACTAAAGCATGGCATCACTTTGTGGTTGATATGTGCCTTTTTATTGTAGATGGGAATATAACGGTGAGGATCAATTAAGCACATAATGCCATAATGGTTTATGTCAATTAAGTTGGTTTAAGTAGAACAAATATGAACTTGACATAGATACATTTATCATTTTTGTATATTTAAATGGAATACAGGCGATGTTTTATGCAAGATATTGTAGTTGTTAACCAGTACTTTTACTTGTGTGAGTGGTTCAGATGACCAGAATAGCATTTCACACTGGTGGAGGTATGTTGTCAATATGAAACATATTCTCATTTTGTAAAACTAATGTATGTTTCTTAAATTAAATGAAAAGCAAAATGAAGAATGGTGTAAACATTGGTCGAGTGAAGTATCGATTAAGTTCGAGTACAATTGCAAGTATATTATTACAATAATAATCCTGTTTTGACTATATATATTATGTTTATAAGCTTTTTCTTTCATGAGTTAGTGCAATATGGGTCTTGATGTTCATGAGTTTGTGATTAATCCATTCCAAATGAAAATTTAAGTAATATTTTGATTAGTTATCAACTGTAAGTAATCTACTTATTGCTATATAGGTCTATAAATTGGATTACTCATCCGTTGTCAACCTAAGTAGTGTGTTTGTTCATGTAGGTTCAAGAATGCTATTCGTTTTATTCTAAGCAGGAAGAAAGGATTGAAAGGATTGAAGGTTCTATGTTGGGACGAAGACGGTAACTTTGTATTTGAATAGACATCATACTTTTTTATTGTGATGTACAACTTCATTATCTTTTTGTATTCAAACCGCAAAATTGCTTTTATATACATTTGGTTACATCATATGTACACCGGCAATATTGCCCTATTATTTAAGCTTTTCAATGCTACTTCCCGATTTTTTTGCATACATTTATAATTCAATATGTATATGTATTATCATGAAACTAGCCCGCCCATCCGGGCGGGCTATGAAGCTAGTTCCTTTATAATGTTAGTGTGTCTACAAAAGGTGATAATTCTGACACCTAACTGTATAATATTATAGAAAGGTAGCAATCTTCATTGATATACATTATTTCCTTATTAAATAACAATCTAAAACATAATTCAGGACAAGAAAACAAAACATAAAAAGTTCCTTAAACTTTATGACTTATGACTAGACATCATACAAAATCGATCAAGCATTAAGTTACCGATACACGCATCTTCATCCAAAGGCGATCATCCACTGAAAATAAATCTTTGACTTGGCGCGTTGTTGGCCTTTCCTGTGGGTTGTTGTTCAAACATGCCCGTGAGACATTCAAAATTAAATGAGCTAGTTTCTCAACTAGAGGTGATGGTCGCTGAATCCGTCTATCTCCTACATTGGCCAGCAATAGATCGGGTCGTGTTAGTTCTTAAGGATATACATTGTCAGATGTTAAATCTATCTCTATATATAACTTTAAAATATATTATAGTTACCGGTGCAATATAGCCATAGAAGTGCCTACAACGCTTGTCAGTTGGATGAATCAAGCTTTAGAAGCAGCTGTAAAATCCGAGATATGTGCCTCATAATCAGAATCGAGAAGGATATTAGCTCCAGAAATGTCTCTATGAATTATAGGTGGTGTGCAGTCATGGTGCATATAAGCCAAACCATTCGCTACAGCCCTAACAATTCTTACTCTTGTCAGCCAATCCATTTCCTTTGCCGTGACATCGCTACTTAAGAGCGATTTTAGACTTCCCTTTTCGATATTCAGTAAATCAAAAATGAGTGACGAGCATGGGAGCAGTATCCATAGAGTTTAACTATGTTTCTGTGCTTTATGTTTGTTAATGCTCGTACCTCATTAAGGAAGCCTATGATGAGTCATTCTCAGATGGTGAATGAAGTTTCTTGACAGCTACTAAATTGTTGGGTCGTAACTCAGCTTTATACACAGTACCGTATCCTCCGATCCCAATACAATATGAATCATCAAACTCATTTGTTGCCTTGATGATTTCATTATACATCGCCTGTCCATCAAAACTTGTTATTGAGAAAAATTTGCCACCTTCTTCGCCTGATGGTTCCTGTGCAGAAGTTCTCTTTCTACGTCGATAAACAATAAGGCGACACATGAATAAACCAAGTAAAAGAGCCGCAAAAAGTGGGACCGTGATTACAATGATGAGCTTATGATGAAAATGATTTTTTTTTTTCATTATATTCTGATTTTCACAAAGTTTCAAACCTGTAACATTTCCACACAGACCATCATTCCCTTGTAATGCTTCTCGAGACACATTTAGAAATACAGCATAAGGGGGAACCGGACCTGTGAGCTCATTGTAAGACAGGTCGATATCAATCCCTCTTGGAAAGTTACTGAAACTATTAGGAATAGCACCAGAGAGCTTATTGTGAGAAAGATTCATCATTACCAGACTTTTTAAACTTCCAATTTCCAATGGTATCTCTTTTGTGAGCGAATTCCTAGATAAATCAAGAGCATTGAGTTGACTTAATTTACCGATCTCTGATGGGATCTTTCCGCTGAAATTGTTATTACTAAGATATAAGCGACTGATTTGTGCCCAATCACCAATATATCTTTGTAATGACCCATTTAACCTATTTTTGGATAGGTCAAGAGTAAGGAGACCATGCAGTGATCCAAGCTCTTGAGGTATAACACCTGAAAGGTTATTATCGCTCAAGTTTAAATTTAACAAACTTTTAATTTCCCCAAACTCCTTTGGAATTTGACCAACCAAGTGATTAGAAGAAAGATCAAGCACTTGAATTGAATTTCCAAACTCTGGTGGTATGCTACCACTGATGTTGTTAAATCCCATCATTAATGTATTCAAATTCTTGGATTTACCCTAGTTATGAGATAGTTGCCCATAAAATTTATTATGACTGACATCAAAGAAATTTAATCTTGGGTAGACACCAAAACTATTCGATATATCTCCACTAAATTGATTAAATTCAAACCTTGCTCTTGTTAAGGTGGAGCAATTCCATAGCCCTCTTGGAATAGGACCAGAGAGTTGATTAAAACCTACAGCTAATTTTTGTAGCTTTCCCCCTTGCCACAAATCATCAGGCAATTGGCCAGACAACTGATTTGTGTCCAGCTGTAGACTAACCAATTATAGACCTCCGATTCCTTGTGGTATAGGACCGGATAACTTGCTATCACGAAGATACAGAATCTGAAGGCTTGTCAGGTTTTTTAACCATGAAGGAATTGAACCGTTGATTTGATTTTGTCCCAAAGCTAATATTGTGAGAGACTTCAAATTCCCTAATTCAATTGGAATGGGTCCAGAGAGTTGATTTGTGAACAAATTAAGGATTTTCAAAGACGTCAAATCACCCAACGATGAAGGGATTGACCCATTGAGTTGATTGTCGCTCAATCCTATATCAGTGAGACACTTCAAATTCCCTAATTCAAAAGAAATGGGCCCAGATAGTTGATTTACCCCCAAATAAAGGATATTCAAAGACTTCAAGTCTCCCAACGATGAAGGAATTGAACCGCTGAGTTGATTGTAACTCAATCGTAAATCAGTTAGAGACTTCAAATCACCCAACGATGAAGGGATTGAACCAGTCAAATTGTTTCCGAAAAGTTGCAAAACGGTTAACTGGCTTAGTACACCAATGGTAGGTGGAATGACACCAGAAAACTGATTGGTTGAAAAATTAAGATAGACAAGTTTGGACAGGAGTCCGATTTCTGGTGGGATGGGACCAAAGAAGCTGTTTACACTAAGCTCAAAATGGGTAAGATTGCCTAGAATAGAGAACGGGAACTGGTGAAGCGTACCTTTTAACTCAGACGTCGAGAGGTTCAACATGTTAATGTTCCCATCAGCGTTGCAAGCAATTCCATACCAAGAAGGGCACGAAGCGGGTGAACTAGTATTCGTTGGAAGGGGTGTCCAAGAAGATACAATTTGGGAGTTGTTTGGGATTTTTAGGCTTGCTTTCCATTTTAGAAGAGCATTTGCTTCCTCCAAAGAAGCAGAAGTGAAGTTTGTTACAAATGAGAGAGCAACGAGTAGTAGAGCTAGAGATAAAAGTAAGAAGTTTGAAGAAGCCATTGCTTGCTTTTGCATGTTTTTCTATAAACTGAAGGCTTGTATATCTTTATTTATACTTGAGCTACCCTTTTCTCATAAATCAATTTCCAATTCTCATAAATTAAATATTAGGTGGTGTCATATTATTCCACAAGATTTTTTTACTTGAGAAATTTTAGGTGGTGTCATTTTTTCCTTCCAAGCATTTTCTTCTAATAGGAGCATAAAATATTGAACCGTTAAGAATACGGGTATGTTCTTTTCTTTTCTTTATTGCTAGTCCAAACTTTATTGACAATATGGTATATGAGTGCTTTCTTCTAATTGGAACATACAATTTTAAATGTTTTCTAAAAAAAATTTCCAAAACCACTAATGATACTTTGTGCCAAAAAGTCTAAAAGTAGTGCAGAAATATGGAGCATGCCAACTCTTTCAAATGCACGATATAGAAAAGCCCATAAATGTAACTGCATCTACTGATTTACTGCATCTTTTTATTTAGTTTTGAAGATATCACGGTACTCATTGGCAGTAAATTCGTTGAAGATATGATTTACTGCATCTACAGATTTGATTTTTATTTGTTGAGTTTAATTGCTAATGTAAGTTCAGAGAGTTTAGGTTTAGCGGATTATCATTTGTTGGTTATTAATCACCATAACTTTATTGCTCGTAAGGTGCTTAATGAAATGCCTAGTAAAGAATCGCAATTCATCCATGTTACCGCTTCAATGCTAGTTAAACCTTTACCATGAACATTAAGTAGTTGGACACATGGATAACATTGTTTAGGACAGGTAGTGTTAAGGCCTCAAAACATATAAGCTAGTGTAATAGTCCAATGTCAGTAACTCAGTAAGCATTGAACATATAGAGTTTTCTTGGATCAATGATTGATTGATATTTGATAGAAGTTATTTATATAGCTAGTCTTCATGGTAAATTCTTAATCGATGTCATCTGTTAATCTGATACGGTTTGTTGTATTTATGTTCAGGTGAAAAGAAAAAAAGTGCCTGAACTGCCTGAAAAAAAGAAGTATTTTATGATACACTATCTCATTAAAAGGGAGCTAAAAAAAGGGATTTTTTTTTTAAACTTCCCCGGTATACATGATTTTCAACTTGCACCATATCTCATTAATTCTGCTGATTATTATATAACAAAAAACACACATTAACTTCACCTACAACACATCAAACCCCAAAATCCTCTCAATAACGGCGATAATCGCAACAAAAAAAACAATCCGATAGTCATTTTCTTCAGAGAAAAACAACGATCAGTTGAAGGTATGATCATCAATGTTATTTAATTGTATTGTAATTATTTTTGTTGTTGTTTATTTTAGTGTTTTATGGTGCGATTGGAAAATGTAATTGCTTGTCGGTTTATATGAATTTTGATGATAATTTGCTTTAAATGCATGTTTTTTGCTTATTGTTTTGATCAGTAATGTTAATCATCATAAATCTATTTTTTTTTTCAATGAAACTGTATGCATAAGTGTTTGGCTTGATTGTTTGTTATAGTCTTGACTAGTATCGGGTTTTTTTTGATGCGTGTTTGATAACGTATTATTAGGGGTGTTTGATAATGTAGTATCAGGGGTTTTATTTGTGACCTAGTATCAGGGGTGTTTGTAACATCGGTCAGGGGTGTTTGTAACATGGGTCATTTACATGTATGTGTGGGTGATTTACAAAGCACTTTTATTTGTGAAGTAGTATCAGGGGTGTTTGTAACATGGGTCATTTACATGTATGTGTGGATGAGTTACAGAGATGTGTGGGTGAAAAACAAATGTTTTTATCAGGGGTGTTTGCTAATGTAGTCGATGTGTGGTTGAGTAACATGTGTGATTTACATAAGTGTGAGTTACAGATATGGGTGATTTACATAAGTACATAAGTAACATGGGTTGAGTAACATGGTTGATTTACATAAGTGTGGTTGAGTAACATGTATGTGTGGTTGAGTTTCATATAAAAAGTAACTATTTAGACATATGGTGTGAAAGATATGTGAACATAGGTGTTATGATTGTTACATTTATTTTTGAATAGTAGGTCCGAAAAAATGGTGAATACAAAAAGGAAGGAAA
This sequence comes from Chrysanthemum makinoi, assembly GCA_910596185.1. Classification (NCBI taxonomy): domain Eukaryota; kingdom Viridiplantae; phylum Streptophyta; class Magnoliopsida; order Asterales; family Asteraceae; genus Chrysanthemum; species Chrysanthemum makinoi. Next base: position 341,097,635 of record OU343221.1, read on the forward strand.
AAGGCAAAGAGGCGGTTAATGTTGCAGAGGAAGAGATAAATGTTGAAAAAGACCGATGACGACTTTGTTGATGAACAATGGAACAACTAAGGTAATTTGCTGACATTGTTGCGATATATTGATGAAACACAGATGTTGTCAGCATCGGTATTTGGAATAAGACTGATTAACAATGTTTGAATGTATATGTTGCAGGTTTAAGAAGAAGTGGGCGGAATAAAGGAATGGCAGACACTGATGCCGGTCAAGATGGGAATGAAACTTCGGTTACCAAAGGTACATAAGTGTTCTTTAATACGCGTGGCTGTACAGGCAATGTATTAATTTATTTGGGTTAAAGGTAACTAATTTTATATGTATTTTATGTGTTTTGTATGACATATGTGAAGATGGACGGAAAAGCGCCAAGCAGGAAAGGCTTCAGAAACCTAAGAAGAAGAAGGTTGAAAGTTCAAAAGATGATGAAATTGAGAATGTTCCCAAACAGAAGAGGACGAAGGGTGAAAGTTCAAAAGGCGTGTCATAAAAACATATTAGTTCCAGACCCGAACAAGTCCGAAAAAACTTTTCAATGTTATACAAAACCTATCGCCAAAATAGAAGGCATGTGTGGAGAGAATGGGGTTTGGAGCGTTGTTGGAATTTAAGTTAGATGGTATTCCGAATAGGATAGGATTTTATGTTGCTGACAATTTCAATCCAGATAGGATGGAAATTAAGGTGGGTAAATCTTCTATTCCGATAACTAGGGAGTTGATTGGAGAGTTGCTGGGAATTAGGAACGAGGGTTATGATATCATGGCTGCTGAGGTCGAAAGGGATATTGAGATGGTACGTAACTGGAATGATCAATTGGAGGAAAAAAGGAAATTTTAACATGGAACGTTAAAGATATGATTAGTATGTCGAAAGATGCGGACATGAACTTTAAGCTAAATTTCATTGTCCTATTTGCCAATGTTATGGGTGGTGTTAGGGGAAAAGGAGTTTGTGATTTAAGTGTCCTGGACCATTTAAGAAGTGATTCGGAGTTGTTCAAAATTAACTGGTTTGAGTATGTTTGGAGAGGTCTCCAAACATGCAAGGAAGGGTGAAAGCGAGACAACTCGAATAGTTTTTTTTTGGACCAATTTCGATTCTAACTATAAGTTCGGAAATGTTTTTTAGTTTAGAATAATTGAAAGTATGAATTATTGCTTTTTGTATCATAACTGTTTTTTAATTGAGAATTATGTATGAAACAGATGGCGTACGTAGATGGAACAGTTTTTGAAGGCTTCAGTGTTCCTCGCATTAGACCGGCTACAAAATTCTAGACTATGGAATTGTTGAAAGCGAGGGAAAAAGCAGAAACTGATGGGGAAGGACTGGGCATGTGTGAACTAGCAAGTCCATATGTTGAAGTAGATGCGGACACAATGCCGATGATGAGGAGGTAATATATGATAGTTAATCAAATTATGTACTATTTGTTGTGCGTATGTGTTATTGAAACATATTGTATTGATAACGCTACACGCGTCGTTCAGGGTCAAAGAAACTTCCTTTTCGTCGAGCAAGTTTTTCAACACCCTAGGCAGTGAACCTAATCGTTGTAGTGTAGTATTAGGGTAAGCCACGGGTATTGATATCGTTCTCTAGGGGAATAGGAATGCTAGTTGAGAATTACTACGCTAAGGTTGGGGTTGAGGAAGATTATTTTTTGTGATTTTTATGTTTTTTAGAAAATGGAAATTACGAATCTCGGGGTTTGGATTTGGGGGGTGGTATTTCTACTGATTACTCTACTTGTCTAATTATCTAATCTAACTAGTGGGTAGTCTATATCTAATTATTGTGTGCTCGTATGATGATTTAAAAATGTGTTTACTTAGGTTTTATTACTCCTTAATTACCTCCTATTGATGGTTGAATTGTCACATCCTTATTCTTAATCGCGTTGTGTGTCTAAGATCGTAGGGTATGCGTTTATCCCTAACTCTTTGAAACTACCAAAGGTATTGCCTACAAAATGTCTAGGATTTATAAACTTAACACTAAGGTACTCTTCGGATGTTTTAGCCTACAATGACTCTAGGTAACTATAAGCTAAGGTTCACAAAGATTAATCAAGCATTAACTACACAACGAATGACCTATCACAATACTAGATCATTAACAATTAACATAAGAGACAACCAATCAATATTCAATAATCAAGTTTCATATTCCCTAAGAAAACACACAACTAAATTAGCCGGACATGGGAAACATGCAAGCATACACACAAATAATTGAAGAAATAATTGGATTAATGAAGTAAAACACGTATCTTGATGTAAGATAGGGTATAGAACCCTAAAATACTGTACAAGACAGCCTTGGTTCGGTTTAGGTTTTTACTCCACAAAACTACACACTGAAAACTAAAAAATTGGGTTTCTATATATAATGTTACAAATGCGACGGCGTTACCTTTTAGGTTGTGACGCCGTCGGGTCGCCGTCATTAGGGTTTCGTCTTGGCCATGTTAGCGTTGTGACGGCGTCACGCTGTGTCCGTGACGCCGTCTCCTTCGATCTCTGACGTCGTCTGGATCAAATCTAGGCCATCCGAGTGCGACTCCTACTCTTTTAATACCGAAGCCGTCACTTGATATTAAGCAATTTGGCTCTTGAGCGTCACAAAAGTGTGCACGACGGTGTAGCAGTTAAGCGTGGACGCCGTCCCTTCAGTTCCAGCAGCCTGAGTGTCTCGATTCTTGACTTTGGCCATTTTCTTCATATATTCGCGCCTTTTCGTCCGAATAAGTGTCATTCCAGCAATTTGCCTTCAAGAGACCTAAAAAGTGAAAAGGAACGAAATTAGGTAATAACGGATACAAAAGTGATCAATTAAGGGCTTAAATGACCCCTCAAAATGGTACCTTTTAAATCCTTATCAAATATCCCTACACTTGGTATTTGCTTGTCCTCAAGCAAATGTGCTTTTAGCCAATTAATTTATAAGTTAGGGGTCATGAAGCATTGGTTTAAAACAATCCACAATACATATAAGCCCCGCAAAAGTCATAACAAGCACGGAAATTACATACTAGCACCTCACAAGGGGTGTTTGGATACTCACATCTCTCGGGTGTATATGAAATATATCAAAGTGGAAATGGAAGATAAACACTCATTAACCGGTGCTAGTACATAGATTGCCATAGGCTTGAGACTAGATCAAACCTTCATCGCTTTGGCGTAAGCACCTAAGAAAGACTATCCAAGAGGTCTTTTAAAGGGTTGTAATGTTAGGCTTACGGTTGGGAAACAAAGGGTTTGGTGGGATAGGCGATTTAGTGGTGGCCACTCAAAAATCTTTATGTTACAAGCATGAGAAGAATGGCGTTGCTAAGCCAAGAATCGACACTCTAAACTCTAGATAACTGAAATAAACATACATAAATTTAAATATAGATGTAGGATGGTAGCCCGTATGTTTTTTTTTTTTTTTTTTTTTTTTTTCACACACTATTTTTTTATTTTTCTCTTTTTTTTCGATTTTTTTTTCATACACTTTTACTCTACCATCCTCTATGATAACATCAAAATGATAGGGATTTATAGGCACATCCCTACACTTGAGTTTTTATTACTCTAACACTAATTTGACCCGAATTGAAAAGATCAAAACACTTGGAGTACATTATTACGCAAATAAATGGAATTTGAATTTAACGTTCCCTTCCCGTCATTTCATAAACTTTAACTTTTCCCATGAGTCCCAATCGTCCCAAAACTGTGTACAAAAGATATGACTCGACTTAGCAACTTATGCAAGCAACTAGATAATTGAACTAAGGGTTTAGTATGATAACAATAATGCACTAAAAGTGAGTGCATACAAGGTAGGCTAAGGCGATTTGGGTGTACATTTGGGGGTGGGGTGTAAACAATGCTCTTCAGTGATATTTCGGAAAACCAAAAAATCACGAGAACCGCGAAAAGGATAGGCTCAGAGGGGTTAACTAGGGGTATCGTGTACTAAAAATGAGTACAACGCAAAGGGTGTGGGGAATTACTCAACCGAGGTGGAAGAAGTAATTATATTACAGGTATCAAACAAGGGTTATCCTAATACCACTTATCATTTAGTTATTCCTAACTACACAAGTGTAGTCTTACTAGCGATCTCGGGATGCATCACAAAACAAGTTCTAGAATCTATTATACTACCGGTTCACACTCTAAGCATTAAAGATGAATGCTTTAATTCCTACTAATCTAAGGGCGATCCTCACATTTTGGGTGGAATTTAGGTGGTAAAGGGTTTTTGTGCTAGTCATGCAACTTTCTATCCATGAGACGCTTTTGTTAAGACTAATGGCCCACTCCTATACGTCATGAAAAAAAAAATTTGGTGCCAAAATTACCCTAACCGACATTTTCTCATGGTTTATTACACAAATGCAATTGGACAAAGCAAATAATCAAGGATAAGCATAGTTTCAAAGTTCCCATTTTATTTTCCCTCCCTACACTTAAACTGAACATTGTCCCTAATGTTCTCCGAAAGTATCAAAGTTATGATAATAGAAGGTAATTAAAAACGAAATAAACTAATACTCCCCTGATTAGCTCGGTAGGATCCACGTGTGAAGTAGTGGTTAAATCTTTCTTCAAGAAGAATGTTATGTATGAAAAGCTCCTTCCAATCTTTTGTATAATCTTCTTGACAAATTAAACCTGCACACTTTGAAGAAAACAAACGAAACCTTCGCGAAAAATCGGCGGTAATAATATATATAGGACTCTACTAAACTAGAATATAATGCTTGTGGAATGGATGTTTACAGAATTTCTGGAGAATTAAGACCTGGAAAATTCCAAAAATTTATAAGTAGCACAGAAAACGAGAAAAAGTCATCAGTTTTTTCGCTCCTTCCTGACGCCGTCAGGTTACAATCATGACAAAAACTGGTCTGCGATTTTCTGGAAAAAATTCTGGAAAATTTATATCTTTAGAATCTGGAAAAAATCCTGCAAAACCATCCATTATGACTCGATAAAAGCATTTGACTCGAACAAACACACATGTATATCTTTTAATTGATTGAAATTCTCATGTTTACGTTTCTTTTGAAAACGTGTGTAATCCTCCCTACACTTATCCCTTATGTAAAATACCTTTATATGTAATTAGGACGAGGTTAAAGACAAAATAAAGCATTTTTACAAATTAAACATGAGAATAAACAATCAATAAAATATATACGACACAAACAAGCAAACAATTAAGCATGGGTTGTCTCCCACTAAGCGCTTTTCTTTATTTATGTGCCTTGTAGCTAGACTCGAAGTCGTGCCCCTACGTGACTTTGCTACCGTCACCTTCTTTTTTTTCTATTCCTTCATCAAAAGGGTGTAGGCGTTGTATGCTTATCGTGGATTCCTTCCCAAAGTTTTCTATTATGGTCACGGTTTTATCTTTTAGATTAGTCTCCTTCACCGTATAAGGTCCAAACCATCTCAGCTTGTTTCTACCTCTTAATGCTCTTATTCGTGATTTGTACAAAAGTACTTTCACTCCCTTTAAAAATTCCCTAGGGTCCCTTTGTGTTTGTGGTATTAAGGTAGGATTATCTCCTAGTTTTTTTTATCACGCTTCCACAATGTTACATGGAGTCCTTGAACCATAAAATCTCTAAGCCCTCTTTCCCAATCGTTAAGTTTCTTCTTAACCACCTTGTTATGGACTTGAGGATTCTCATCAGTAATATTTTTCATAATCTTAAGAGGATACCTTGGAACAATAGATATCCTAGCGTATCCCTTCCCGCTTTTAAGTATCATGATACCCTCACCGCATTGATGGTTGCCTTAGCAGTGGCCAGAAAAGGTGTTCCAAGAATGAGTGGCATGCTTCTATCTTCCTCAATGTCTACAATCACGAAGTCCATCTGGTAGAAAATATTAGCTACTTCTATTAAAACTTCCACTGCTATTCCTATGGGGTAGACATAGGTGTGATTTGCTAAGGAAAGTCTAAGATTGGTCTTGGCCGGCTTTTCCCTAGTCAATTTACTATACACTGATAATGGCATCAGCCAGGGCATTTATATTATCAATGTCACCTATGCTACATGGTATCACGAAGTTACCTGTGGTTTCTCGCATTTTAGTTACTGGTTTTTTTAGAATCAGCTCATACATAGGTCCCATAGGCATGGTGTCATACTCCTTTTCTGTTATTTCTCCTTCTAGGGCTTTCCTAAGAACCTCATTATACCTAAAGTTGTTCACCTGGTTAACAATGGCTTTCTTGTTAATTTCATGCTTCAGGTAGTACTCAATGGTTTCAGGCTCATCATCGAGTTTAGCCTCCTCTTACTTTCTTTCTTCCGTTTCCTTCTCTTCCACTGTCCTTTCCTCATCAGGCACAATGGAAATGGCATTAACAAATGAGGTTGGAGGGTAATCATTACTTCTTACCAGTACTTTTCTAGAACTTTCGTTTTGGTAAACTCTTTTACCAAATTCATCATCTCCATCATCTTGGCTTGCATCTCCTCCCTTTGCCTATAGACCTCCTATTCAAATTTTGCTAATCTCTCCGTATGGGCTGCCATATACTCCCTCATTTGTTCCTTAAAGCTTGGTGAGAGTGGTATTGGGGAAGTAGAACGGAAGCACCGTTCAAAATTGAGATTTTGTTCACGACTCAGGGATTCAAAGAAAGGTGTTGAGTGGTTGGAGGAACTGGTGGAATTAACTATTCCTCGAGGGATTCGTTCAGAGGCTCTCTTTTGACTTTCCATGAGATAGTCAATTCTTCTTTCGAGAGCACTCATTTGCTCTTCAGTGATGTTGGGAGACCCATGAGGAGTTGATATGGCATTAACCACTTTAACGAGGGCTTCAGGGGATTCATTCCAGTTTTCGTGGCTTTGATCGGCAAGCTCTTCTTTAATATCCCATGATTCCTTAGCGTTGAAATCGCTAAGCCTTCCACCGGCGGCTCGATCAATGGATCGCCTTGTGATGAAATCGGTATGGTCATAGAAGATTTGGACTTGAAGCCAAAGATCAATGCCATGGTGAGGGACTCTATGGAGTAAGTCCTTAAATCGAGTCCATGCCTCATAGAGAGATTCGCCTTGAAGTTGTTGAAACGTCAAGATGTCTCGTCTAAGCTTAGTGGTTCTTTCCGGTGGGAAAAATTGATCAAGGAAACGAGAGGTGAGCTCATCCCAACTTGAGATGGAGCCGGCGGAAAGTCGCTCAAGCCAATTACTAGCTTGGTCCCATAGAGAGAATTGGAAGAGACTCAAGCGCGTGGTCTCCCGAGTAGTAGCATCGAGGTCGATGGAATCGACAATTTTAAGGAAATCCTTAAGATGCCGATTAGGATCTTCAGAACGAAGTCCATGTAATGCACATCCGTTTTGCACCAACCGGATGGTGTCGGATCGCAGGGCCATAGTTTGGGCTTGGTCGGGAAGCTCAATGGTGTTCCTATAGCCTAGGTGGCTTGGTCTCGAGTGTTCACCAAGATTACGGCCTCTTGGCGGGTTATTTGGTGGTAGGTTGATGAATGGTGGTTGGTTATCACCATCCATGATGAAAAGTGACGGGGTTTACGAACAAATGTCACGAAGAAGGGGGATAGACTATGAGGAAGCTAAAAATGGGACAAAATTTACTTGATAGGAATCAAGCAAGGAAACCTAAGTGAAGTGAACTTCCTAACTAGCTATTCTATTCCTCGGCAACGGCGCCAAAAACTTGATAACGCTACACGCGTCGTTCGGGGTCAAAGGAACTTCCTTTTCATCGAGCAAGTTTTTCAACACCCTAGGCAGTGAACCTAATCGTTGTAGTGTCGTATTAGGGTAAGCCACAGGTATTGATATCGTTCTCTAGGGGAATAGGAATGCTAGTTGATAATTACTACGCTAAGGTTGGGTTGAGGAACATTATTTTTTGCGCTTTTTATGTTTTTTAGAAAATGGAAATTACGAATCTCGGGGTTTGGATTTGGGGGGTGGTATTTCTACCGATTTCTCTACTTGTCTAATTATCTAATCTAACTAGCGGGTAGTCTATGTCTAATTATTGTGTGCTCGTATGATGATTTAAAAATATGTTTACTTAGGTTTTATTACTCCTTAATTACCTCCTATTGATGGTTGAATTGTCACGTCCTTATTCTTAATCGCATTGTGTGTCTAAGGTCGTAGGGTATGCGTTTATCCCTAACTCTTTGAAACTACCAAAGGTTATTGCCTACAAAATCTCTAGGATTTATAAACTAAACACTAAGGTACTCTTCGGATGTTTTAGCCTACAATGACTCTAGGTAACTATAAGCTAAGGTTCACAAAGATTAATCAAGCATTAACTACACAACGAATGACCTATCGCAATACTAGATTGATCTGTGCTGAAAACAGTCAAGCTACCTCACACAAACCGGCCACTTGTGAATGGCCGACCGTAAGAAGCTTAAAACCGCTTAAAACACAAATGCAATGAAGTCCAGGAGAATACAGTGGATTCCCAGGTCGTTAAGTCCCACGGAGACTCAATGGTGTGTCAAAACTGATTCAGACGATAGAATGATCACTAAGGATAGTGATCGATAAAAGTTTTGGATTGAATATTACACTACTGAAAAAGGTTATAAATCAAAGCGACTTAAATACAAATTAAGAAAATTAAAAAGATAAAAGATATTAAATAAACGCTATCACTATATTTAAAGTGATGAACGTTTAAAACCTAAGACTTACGTTTAAATAAAAATTTACGTAAACGTACAAAATAAAAGGTGAAAATAAAGAAGGAAAATACCTACGGATATGAAAAATACATTTTTACAATCCTAATGATAAAAGAAACTTTATAGAAAAAGAAAATTATTTTTATAACTATTATATTAATTATTATTAATTAAAAACTAATTTAAACTATTTAATAATACTCTAAAATAAAAGAAAATATGAAATAAGACTAGAAAAATGAAATTAAGACTTAGAAAAATCTAAAATATGATAAAACTGATTTTAAAATAGAAAATATATTTTTCACACTTTTTATATATTTATTATTAATTTAAAACTATTAAAAACTAATTAAAATGCTAGAAAATACTTTTTAAACTAAGAAAATTATGGAAAAATATTTTTTTGTCTTTTTATATTTATCTAAACTTAAGAAAAATGAAAATTATTTTTTAGAAGCTTTTCTTAATTTTCTTTGTATTAAATGCTATTTAAAAATGCTTAAAAGCTAATTTAAATTGAGAAAAATAGCAAAACAACTTGGAAAAATCTGAAAATTTCAGGAAAAGTCTAAAATAATATAAGGAATAAAGGAAAAAAATAGAAAAACCAGGGCTTGTGTGTAAGATTATGGGACTGATGTGTCAAGTGCTTGAAAATAAGCACTTGAATAAGCTAAATGAGGACCAACAAGCACCAACTGAAAACAGGGACTATAATAAGCTAAAAGAACTAGATTGAAACAAATCTCAACAAGCCTAAACCACAGAATCACAAGCTAGGACAGATTTGATGTTTGAGCTTTTGAGCTAAAATCAGTTCTGAGGGGGCTACTTTGAGCTGAAGAATAAGCACAAGAATAAGCTGCAAACTGAAAAGCAAATACTAGAACTTAAAGAGGACCTGGCAAGGAGCTTGTAAACCAAAACTTAGACCTTGGGGTGCTCAGATGAGCTCTGTGCAGGAGTTACAAAGTCTGCACAAGCCCTGTGCAGAGCACTGATCATGCACATGGCATATAATACCCTTTTGATAGGCTCTTTTGAGGCTTATAAAAATTTAACAAAACTTTACAAAATGACAATAAGAAAGTAGACCAAGAGGAGTTTCTAAAACCACAAGATTCACATGATTTGGTCCAGAAATGAATCAAGGATAATTCATCTCATTTGAGCCAAAACTGAGTTTTTCAACATTTTGACTTTTTAGAAAAATTAAGGTTTTGACTTTTATGAACTTTGCTTGCTGATTTAGGGACTTGGAATGTTATGTTAAGCTATATGAAAGCTAACTTAAGTAAAAATGCAAACTTATGAAAAGGTTTTATGGGTTTTGGACCCAAAAATCACCACAGTTAACTGTGGTGATAATTTTCCTAAGATTTTGACTTTCACTGACTTGAGGTCCAAATAAATGACTCAAATGAGTCTAATGAGCCTAAAGGGGACTTGGCAAACTAAGTTAATCCACATTTAAATACTGCAAAGCCAAAGATCAACTTAAACCAAACACTCCTTAAAATTACTAATTTGCAAATGAAATAATATAACCCATGATCCAACTTGCGTCAATCAAAATGAGTCTAAATGACTTAATGACAACTAGTTAAACCTGTTTAAGCTAGCAATGATCACAGATAAACATATAACCACAATATGCAAAATGGACAGAAATTAGGAAGTGAGATACACACTTACAAATGACCAGGTGTAGCAAAGCTAAAACAAACCCAAACCTCAACTAACCTAATCTATTACAACCCAAATCACCCTCTGCATCTGCTTTAATCATCACCATTCCCCATTTTGAATCAAAGTTGACTTTTGTTGACCAATGAGGGAAAATGCTTAAAACTGTTTCCAGAGCTTATCAAAGACTATATAGAGCTTATCAAAGCTTATTTGACTTTAACAAAAGCTTATAGGAAGCTTAAATTTAGAATTCGAAACTGAAAGTTTCAACAGTAACACAGAATCAATAATTCTAACCAAACCTTGGAATTACTTCTTAAAAACAGATTACAAAGGTAAATAAAGTTGAGTTTGAATAATAGCAACACAAGATTACAGATTTTAAACTAGATTAAGACATTGAATAAAAAACCGACATTAAGGAAATTTAAAAACTACTTTCTACCACTCTTCCTCCTCTTCTCTTGCCTTTTTTATAGCTCTAGGTATCTTCTCTCACTTCCTTGACTGTTTCCCACCATTCTTTTTGACCCTTGGATGTCTTAAGTGAATCATGGCCATTCATTGCTTTTGGCGGGAAATGGATTTAATACCAGCTGGAGCTTGAGTGTGAAGAGGGGGGAGGTAATAAATGCTATCTTGGATGTAGTGTTTGGAGGGGGGACAGGTTAGTGATAAGGTGAGGAGGTTTGGTGGATAAAGCCTGGTATTTGCAGAGGTTGAGTGAGAAGAAGGAGAAGAGAAAAAGGGCGCCAAAGGGGGTTGGTTTTGACCGGCTATTAATAATAAAAAGGGGGTTCAAAATGTATTTTGACAGGGGCAAAAGAGATAGGCAGGCCAAAAAGGGTGTAAAGGCTTTAATTATCAAGGGCCATTTATGCAATTTCTGAAATTGTAAGGACCAAAACTGCCAATATCTCAAAGTTATTCCAAGGGACCAAAACTGACAAGCTTCAAAAGTGCAGGGACCAAACTTGACAATTTCCAATTTTCAGGGGCCATTTCTGCCAAATTTCAAACTTGAAGGACCATTCTTGTAATTTACTCAAACTTTTGATATTTTTCACCAAAGGACTAATTTTGACAAGTTATGATTTTAAAAGGACCTTTGGTGATTTTTCTTTTGAAATTTTGACTCAAGGACTATTTTTGACAACTTTAGAAACTTGGGGGACTGAAACTGCCAATTATGCAAACTTTGCTCATTTTTCATTTGTTTTTGAACATTTTGCATCTGAAACATATAAAATGCATTTTTGGAATATTTTCGGTATTTTGATGCATTTCTGAGCATTTTTAGACGTTTTGCAGTTCAGATTTGACTAAAAATGATGAGTATTTACACACTCATCAATCCCCACACTAAACTATTGCTAGTCCCTAGCAATCTTTTGAGAAAAACTTAATGGTTTTGATCTCTTTACCGAAGCCATTACTTCTAAAGTAGCCAAATGTTTCAGTTCAAGTAAGAACCATGGTACACCGATAACCATCTGATTTATTGGCAAATCATAAACCATATAACGGATTTGATGTGTCTTTACCGGAAGCCGTACCCTTCTGGACTAGCCAACTCTTAGATAAATTATCAGAATTATCTTTGGTGAGCTGAATACCAATTATGGATTTTCCACTGCCTTTACCACAAGCCATAATCTTGCGGGCTAGCCAACTCTTCACTTTTTAGGATATGGTGAGTTGAGAACCATACAATTTTGGGAAAATTGCAAGCCATATAAACGGATTTGAGGAATCTTTACCAAGAGCCGTTTGCTCCTGGATTAGCCAATCCTTTTGTCTTACAGACATGGCGGACTGATAACCAAATGAGAAAGTGTAAAACACTTACTCCAAAAAAAATTTTGGCCAAAAACGGGGGAATTGGTATAATTATATGATAAAATTCGTGAGAATTCCCCCCCACACTTAGAAATGAATATTGCCCTCAATATTCAAAGTATCGGCGGTTATGCCGAAACAAAGAACGAAAAAGGGAAATATTATGGCCATTATTTGAAAGAGATTTTTTAAGAACTTTATATACACAACATGTGGGGCAACCCCCCCACACTAGGGTGGTAGAAAATAGAAAGAAGTCAGAAATACGGGTGAAAACCCATATAGTGTGCTATTGTTTTTGATTACCGAGTCGCTAGCTTGACTCGATCCCCGCATTCATTGGTTCATGGGGAAAGTTTGTAAATCCGGGACAACCACAGGGGGAATGTCCTCTCCAAAATAGTGCTTCAATCTATGTCCATTCACTTTGAAGTTTGGCCCGTCTATTTGAGATAATTCGACGGTGCCATATGGAAACACTTTGGTAATGGTGAATGGACCAGTCCAACGGGTCTTAAGTTTCCCCGAGAAGATCTTCAATCTAGAATTAAAAAGAAGGACTCGGTCACCAGCGTTGAAAACGCGGTTCTTAATCTTTGAGTCATGGATCTTCTTTGTCTTTTCTTTGTAGATCAAAGAGTTCGCGTAGGCTTGATCACGGAGTTCATTTAATTCGTTGAGTTGAACTTTCCGATGATCACCCGAAGACTTGAGGTCGAAATTTGCATGCTTCAAGGCCCAATAGGCTTTGTGCTCAAGCTCGATCGGGAGATGACACGCCTTTCCATACACGAGCTTGTAAGGAGTACACCCGATGGGTGTTTTGTAAGCGGTACGGAAGGCCCAAAGTGCATCTTCTAATTTGTCTGACCAAGAGGCACGATTTTCGCCTACGGTCCTCTCCAAGATTCTTTTCAAACCACGGTTCGAAACTTCCACTTGCCCACTAGTTTGTGGGTGATACGCGGTGGAGAGACGGTGGGTGACACCGTACTTAAGCATCACTTTTGCGAATTGGTCATTGCAAAAGTGTGTGCCGCGATCACTAATGATAGCACGAGGAGTTCCAAAATGGGCAAAGAGAGACTTTAAAAACTTCACAACTACTCGGGCGTCGTTGGTAGGTAGCGCTTTCGCCTCCACCCATTTAGACAAGTAATCGACCGCCACGAGTATATACTTGTTCCCTCGAGAAGACGGAAACGGCCCCATAAAGTCAATGCCCCATACGTCAAATATCTCGCACACTTGAATGGCATTTTGAGGCATTTCATCTCTTTTAGAGATGTTACCATGACGTTGGCAAGAGTCGCAAGATTTGACGAGGTCATGGGCATCTTTGTAAATTGTGGGCCAATAGAAACCAGAATCAAACACCTTCTTGGCGGTGTAGTTCGGGCCATTATGTCCCCCCGTGGGTCCATGATGACAAGCCTTGAGAATATCAGCGGCTTCTTGGCCGTGAACACACCGTCGGATGACTTGATCCGCACAAACCTTAAACAAGTAGGGGTCGTCCCAGAAGTAATGCTTAACATCTTTAAAGAATTTGTTTTTCTGTTGGGACGACATCCCTTTCACAACAAAGTTACCCGCATGATAGTTTGCAAAGTCGGCAAACCATGGGGTACTAGAATCTCCACGATGAGATACCACATTAAGTGTCTCGAGAGGAAACGTTTCGTTTATCTCCTTTTTATCGAGCACACCTTGATGAGGATTTTCAAGACGGGAAAGATGGTCAGCCGCTAGGTTCTCCGCTCCTTTTTTATCACGGATGGTGATATCAAATTCTTGTAGGAGGAGAACCCATCGGATCAATCTCGGCTTTGCATCTTGCTTAGCAAAAAGATATTTGAGGGCCGAGTGATCCGTATACACTATGCTTTTGGACAAGATCAAGTATGGCCGAAACTTCTCGAAAGCATACACCACGGCTAGTAATTCTTTCTCCGTAGTGGTGTAATGTGCTTGAGCTTCGGTCAACGTTTTGCTAGCATAGTGTATAGGCTGGAAATGTTTCGATCTTCGTTGCCCCAAAACTGCACCTATGGCGAAATCACTTGCATCGCACATAAGCTCAAATGGTAGGTTCCAATCGGGGGCAACAAGAATTGGTGATTCAGTGAGTTTCTTTTTAAGAGTTTGGAACGCTTCAATGCACTCACTAGAGAAGACGAAAGGAGTGTCTTTTTCAAGAAGTCGGGTCATAGGCCGGGATATTTTCGAGAAATCTTGAATGAAACGACGATAGAAACCTGCATGACCAAGGAAACTTCTAACTCCTTTGACAGTAGTGGGAGGAGGTAGCTTTGAAATAACATCAACTTTGGCTTTGTCCACCTCAATCCCTTTCTTAGAGATTTTATGGCCGAGGACAATTCCTTCTTTGACCATAAAGTGACATTTCTCCCAATTTAGACAAAGGTTCGTGTTTTCACAACGTTCAAGCATCTTGTCCAAATGGGAGAGACATGTTTGGAAAGAATCCCCAAAGACCGAAAAATCATCCATGAAGACTTCCATAGTCTTTTCGATCATGTCATGGAAAATGGCCATCATACACCTTTGGAATGTACCGGGAGCATTGCATAAGCCGAAAGGCATGCGTCGGTAGGCAAATGTTCCATAAGGACACGTGAATGTGGTCTTTTCTTGATCTTGGGGGTCAATGGGTATCTGGAAGTAACCTGAGAAACCATCGAGAAAACAATAGTATTTGTTTCCCGCTAACCTCTCAAGCATTTGATCCATGAAAGGTAAAGGAAAGTGGTCTTTACGGGTGGCTTCATTTAACTTTCGATAGTCAATGCAAACACGCCATCCCGTAACCAATCGAGTAGGAATCAACTCGTTTTCATCATTTTCAACAACAGTAATGCCACCTTTCTTGGGCACACAATGAACGGGGCTCACCCAAGGACTATCCGAAATAGGGTAAATCAATCCGGCATCGAGAAGTTTAATGACTTCCGCTTTGATAACCTCATGAATTTTAGGATTCACCCTTATTTGGTGTTGGACCGCTGGTTTGGAGTCATCTTCCAGGAGAATTTTGTGAGTACAAAATCTCGGGTCAATCCCCTGGATGTCGGAAAGTTTCCAAGCGATGGCTCGCTTGTGTGACTTCAAAACTTTTATGAGAGCGGCTTTTTCATCCTCACTCAAGTTCTTAGCAATGATGACGGGTGATTTATTGTCATCCTCCAAAAATGCATACTCGAGATGAGGTGGTAAGTCCTTAAGTTCGACCTCTGGAGGATCATCAGATTTTTCAATCGTTTTGATTTCCCCTTTATGAAGTTCTTGAGGAGGGAGAGATGAGGGATCATCATTGAGCAACTTCTCAATGAGAAGAATATCTCCCTCGATGTCAATAGGGGCGTGATCAATTTCCCATGAAACCGAATCACTAGACAAATATGCTTCAATCTCTTCCGAAATAGAGTTACTTCCCTCAAACGGAGTGAGAGATGTGGAAGAGAGAGCAACGATGGGATCAACCGAAGTGGGATTGCCACTCGAGAATCCAAGAAGTTCTTGAGAATATTCCTCCGACACAATGTCAATGACATCAATCATGTTGACGGAAATGTCTTCATAACTAGGGGAATATCTCGTAACTTGATCGAGATTGAAAGTAACTGCTTCCTTGTTTGATCTCAAGGTGATTTCCCCCTTATCAACGTCGATCAATGCACGACCCGTTTTTAAGAAGCACCTCCCAAGAATGAGGGGTACTCGGGATCAAAGCATCAAATTCGACAACAACAAAATCGGCGGGGAAATGGAATTCTCCTACTTTCACACAAACATCCTCGGCTATACCTAGCGGACGAGAACTTGTACGGTCCGCAAGCTCGAGGATCATACATGTAGGTGTAAGCGGAGGTAATGAAAGCTTTTTCCACATGGAGTGTGGCATCAAGTTAATGCTTGCACCAAGATCGGCCAAGGCGGAGCATTGAACTATTCCTTGAAAATCACATGGGATGAGAAATTTTCCGGGGTCTCCTAGCTTTTCGGGAAGCTTTTTAAGGATAACCGCCGAACAATTCTCATTCAAAGAAGTTTTAGCCAATTCGAAAATCTTTTCCTTGTTAGTCAGCAGACTTTTGATTGTTGGACCGAATTTGGGCATAAGAAGAAGAGCGTCCGCTAAACTAATCTCGAAGTGCAAATCTTGAAAGATTTGGATAAGCTTTTCCATTTGTTGATTAGTTTTGTCGCGGGCCTTTGGATCATTAAGCCTTGAAGGATAAGGAAGTGAAGGCTTAGGATTGGTCATCGAACAACGGGTTCGGAATTGGAGGTAAGTCGACCGACGGTTGGACTTGTGCGGTACTTCGTGGGCTTGAGATATGCACCTCGTCCTTTGTCACCTCGGTTTCTCGTTCCACATCCTTCAACGGAGAAGGAGTAGGCATCGAGGGTTCCTCATAAGATTTACCACTTCGAGTGGTAATAGCATTCAACTCACCCTTAGGGTTGGGAATGGTGTTACTTGGAAGAGATCCTGAAGTTGAAACTTGATTCTTTTGACTTACGAGAAGAGCAAGCACGCTATCGATCTTGCTATTTTGCTGATCAATCTTGCTACTAGTTGTTCTAATCTCAGATGTAAAATCATTTCTCATAGAGGTAATCTGATTTTGCATGGACACCATCTTAGCTTCATTGTTTTTGATGTAACTAACAATGTCAATGGAAGCTTGAGGAGGTGGAGCTTGAACAGTTTGTTGTGGAGCTTGGAATCGGTTTTGATTATAGTTCCCTTGATTTTGAGAACCTTGATTTTGAAAATTCCGATTCTGATTCTGATTAAACTGATTATTTCTGTTTTGATTGTTCGATTTTGATTAAACCCAAGTGGTCCAAGGTAATTGTTAGAACGATAGCTTAGAAGGTTACGGTCCCCTTGCGGTTGGTAGGAGTTACCCCCCGAATTGTAGGAACCTTGAGCAGCATATACGCTCTCTTGAGTGAAACCACCGGAGGCTGGACACTCAAAATAAGGATGTGGACCACCACAAGTCTCACAACTCTTGTTCACGGCATTAACTTGTTGATTAGCATTTGTGTGATTCATTTTAAGCATGGCGGTGATATCTCTTCCAACTTTTTGTTGAGAGTGGTGAACTCCGAAGATGGAAGGGTGGTGGATCTCGCTGACTCACTCCTCTCGGCAGAGGAATCCCAATAATTGTGGTGGGCAGTCATATTTTCGATGAGATCATAGCACTCTTCGGGTCGCCTTTTCATAAAGGTACCACCGGCAGAGCATTGATTGTGTCACGATGTCTCAGTGTTAACCCGTTATAGAATGTATCTATTTGGGTGACAAGCAACATGTTGTGGTTCGGACATCGGTCAATTGAAAGCTTATAGCGTTCCCATGCCTCGAATAAGGACTCGTCAGGAAGCTGCCTAAAATTGCTGATTTCATTCCTTAGTTTCGTCACCATCGACGGTGGAAAATATTTCGCCAAGAACTTGGAGATCATTTCATCGAAACTATGGATTGAGTTCTTGGGAAGACGATCAAACCATGCGGTGGCATGAAGCGTCAAGGAATAAGGAAAGAGGTATAAGCGAAGGGCGTCATCGGTGACCCCATTTTGCTTCATACTTTGGGTGACAGTGAGAAATTTGTCAAGATGCTTGTTGGCATCTTCACCCGGTGATCCGTGAAATTGGCAAAAACTTTGGACTTGTTGAATCATGTGATGCTTAAGTCCAAAATCCGTTGCCTCGATGTTGACCGGGGCAATTGGACCGCCCCGTCCATTCATCGTGGGTTGGCAAAGCTCCTCCATCGTTCGGAGATCGGGAGCTGGATTGTGTGGATCGGGTTGGACTTGAGGTCCTTCCCTTTGGATTCCAGACATGGTGGGATGTTCAACGGTACGTATCTCGGGTACGTTTGCTTGGTTATGGTTACGTCTACGAGCACGTCGTCTAGGAATTTCTGCTAGATCACGCAAAGGACTCAATGATCTAGAAGAACGAGTGCGCATGCACTAGAGTTAACTCTAAGAGACTCAGAGTTAAGGAGAGAAATGGAATTATGAAGATATTTCAGATGAGAATGAGAATTATGAAGACGTTTTATAAAAATCAGGTGAGAAGAATCTTTATGGGTTTTCTGGTTCTGAAACGTCGATATCACAACAAAATCAATTAACACAAAATCGAGGCAAAACAACAGTGAACTTAACCAATAATCCAAGATGAATGGCTTCTTTGAAAAAGGTACACCAATCACAAGGACACAAAAGCAAGTTTTAAATCTTTAGTTCGGGAACTTATTATGGTCGCACTCCCAGTTAGGTAGTGCACTGCCTTGGTTTGCGGTGGTAATCTTTTAAGTTGTTATTATTAAAGAAAACGACGAATCTTTTTGTATTTTTATTATTTGATACATATATAGAAACAAAAGAAAAATATTTTTGTGTTTTATACGTTTTTGGATGTTTTTGGGTTTTTGGATTTTTTAAATAAAAATATGGATATATATATAGATAGATATGGATGATATGAACAAATGAGTGAGTATTCAAACAACTAATCTTCTAGACGTAAGACAATTAGCACAGCTCCCCGGCAGCGGCGCCAAAAATTTGATCTGTGCTGAAAACAGTCAAGCTACCTCACACAAACCGGCCACTTGTGAATGGCCGACCGTAAGAAGCTTAAAACCGCTTAAAACACAAATGCAATGAAGTCCAGGAGAATACAGTGGATTCCCAGGTCGTTAAGTCCCACGGAGACTCAATGGTGTGTCAAAACTGATTCAGACGATAGAATGATCACTAAGGATAGTGATCGATAAAAGTTTTGGATTGAATATTACACTACTGAAAAAGGTTATAAATCAAAGCGACTTAAATACAAATTAAGAAAATTAAAAAGATAAAAGATATTAAATAAACGCTATCACTATATTTAAAGTGATGAACGTTTAAAACCTAAGACTTACGTTTAAATAAAAATTTACGTAAACGTACAAAATAAAAGGTGAAAATAAAGAAGGAAAATACCTACGGATATAGAAAATACATTTTTACAATCCTAATTATATAAGAAACTTTATAGAAAAAAGAAAATTATTTTTATAACTATTATATTAATTATTATTAATTAAAAACTAATTTAAACTATTTAATAATACTCTAAAATAAAAGAAAATATGAAATAAGACTAGAAAAATGAAATTAAGACTTAGAAAAATCTAAAATATGATAAAACTGATTTTAAAACAGAAAATATATTTTTCACACTTTTTATATATTTATTATTAATTTAAAACTATTAAAAACTAATTAAAATGCTAGAAAATACTTTTTAAACTAAGAAAATTATGGAAAAATATTTTTTTGTCTTTTTATATTTATCTAAACTTAAGAAAAATGAAAAATTATTTTTTAGAAGCTTTTCTTAATTTTCTTTGTATTAAATGCTATTTAAAAATGCTTAAAAGCTAATTTAAATTGAGAAAAATAGCAAAACAACTTGGAAAAATCTGAAAATTTCAGGAAAAGTCTAAAATAATATAAGGAATAAAGGAAAAATAGAAAAACCAGGGCTTGTGTGTAAGATTATGGAACTGATGTGTCAAGTGCTTGAAAATAAGCACTTGAATAAGCTAAATGAGGACCAACAAGCACCAACTGAAAACAGGGACTATAATAAGCTAAAAGAACTAGATTGAAACAAATCTCAACAAGCCTAAACCACAGAATCACAAGCTAGGACAGATTTGATGTTTGAGCTTTTGAGCTAAAATCAGTTCTGAGGGGGCTACTTTGAGCTGAAGAATAAGCACAAGAATAAGCTGCAAACTGAAAAGCAAATACTAGAACTTAAAGAGGACCTGGCAAGGAGCTTGTAAACCAAAACTTAGACCTTGGGGTGCTCAGATGAGCTCTGTGCAGGAGTTACAAAGTCTGCACAAGCCCTGTGCAGCGATCATGCACAGGGCATATAATACCCTTTTGATAGGCTCTTTTGAGGCTTATAAAAATTTAACAAAACTTTACAAAAATTACAATAACAAAGTAGACCAAGAGGAGTTTCTAAAACCACAAGATTCACATGATTTGGTCCAGAAATGAATCAAGGATAATTCATCTCATTTGAGCCAAAACTGAGTTTTTCAACATTTTGACTTTTTAGAAAAATTAAGGTTTTGACTTTTATGAACTTTGCTTGCTGATTTAGGGACCTGGAATGTTATGTTAAGCTATATGAAAGCTAACTTAAGTAAAAATGCAAACTTATGAAAAGGTTTTATGGGTTTTGGACCCAAAAATCACCACAGTTAACTGTGGTGATAATTTTCCTAAGATTTTGACTTTCACTGACTTGAGGTCCAAATAAATGACTCAAATGAGTCTAATGTGCCTAAAGGGGACTTGGAAAACTAAGTTAATCCACATTTAAATACTGCAAAGCCAAAGATCAACTTAAACCAAACACTCCTAAAAATTACTAATTTGCAAATGAAATAATATAACCCATGATCCAACTTGTGCAGTCAATCAAAATGAGTCTAAATGACTTAATGACAACTATTTAAACCTGTTTAAGCTAGCAATGATTACAGATAAACATATAACCACAATATGCAAAATGGACAGAAATTAGGAAATGAGATACACACTTACAAATGACCAGCTGGTGTAGCAGGCTAAAAACAAACCCAAAACTAAACTAACCTAATCTATTACAACCCAAATCACCCTCTGCATCTGCTTTAATCATCACCATTCCCCATTTTGAATCAAAGTTGACTTTTGTTGGCCAATGAGGGAAAATGCTTAAAACTGTTTCCAGAGCTTATCAAAGACTATATAGAGCTTATCAAAGCTTATTTGACTTTAACAAAAGCTTATAGGAAGCTTAAATTTAGAATTCGAAACTGAAAGTTTCAACAGTAACACAGAATCAATAATTCTAACCAAACCTTGGAATTACTTCTTAAAAACAGATTACAAAGGTAAATAAAGTTGAGTTTGAATAATAGCAACACAAGATTACAGATTTTAAACTAGATTAAGACATTGAATAAAAAACCGACATTAAGGAAATTTAAAAACTACTTTCTACCACTCTTCCTCCTCTTCTCTTGCCTTTTTTATAGCTCTAGGTATCTTCTCTCACTTCCTTGACTGTTTCCCACCATTCTTTTTGACCCTTGGATGTCTTAAGTGAATCATGGCCATTCATTGCTTTTGGCGGGAAATGGATTTAATACCACTTGGAGCTTGAGTGTGAAGAGGGGGGAGGTAATAAATGTTACTTGGATGTAGTGTTTGGAGGGGGGACAAGTTAGTGATAAGGTGAGGAGGTTTGGTGGATAAAGCCTGGTATTTGCAGAGGTTGAGTGAGAAGAAGGAGAAGAGAAAAGGGCGCAAGGGGTTGGTTTTGACCGGCTATTAATAATAAAAAGGGGGTTCAAAATGTATTTTGACAGGGGCAAAAGAGATAGGCAGGCCAAAAAGGGTGTAAAGGCTTTAATTATCAAGGGCCATTTATGCAATTTCTGAAATTGTAAGGACCAAAACTGCCAATATCTCAAAGTTATTCCAAGGGACCAAAACTGACAAGCTTCAAAAGTGCAGGGACCAAACTTGACAATTTCCAATTTTCAGGGGCCATTTCTGCCAAATTTCAAACTTGAAGGACCATTCTTGTAATTTACTCAAACTTTTGATATTTTTCACCAAAGGACTAATTTTGACAAGTTATGATTTTAAAAGGACCTTTGGTGATTTTTCTTTTGAAATTTTGACTCAGGGACTATTTTTGACAACTTTAGAAACTTGGGAGACTGAAACTGCCAATTATGTAAACTTTGCTCATTTTTCATTTGTTTTTGAACATTTTGCATCTGAAACATATAAAATGCATTTTTGGAATATTTTCAGTATTTTGATGCATTTCTGAGCATTTTTAGACGTTTTGCAGTTCAGATTTGACTAAAAATGATGAGTATTTACACACTCATCATAGATCATTAACAATTAAGATAAGAGACAACCAATCAATATTCAATAATCAAGTTTCATATTCCCTAAGCAAACACACAAATAATTGAAGACATAATTGGATTAATGAATTAAAACACTTATCTTGATGTAAGATAGGGTATAGAACCCTAAAATACTGTACAAGACAACCTTGGTTCGGTTTAGGTTTTTACTCCACAAAACTACACACTGAAAACTAAAAAATTCTGTTTCTATATATAATGTTACAAATGCGACGGTGTCACCTTTTAGGTTGTGACGCCGTCGGGTCGCCGTCATTAGGGTTTCGTCTTGGCCACGTTAGCGTTGTAACGGCGTCACCTTGTGTTCGTGACGTCGTCGCCTTTGATCTCTGACGTCGTCTGGATCAAATCTAGGCCGTCTAAGCTGCGACTCCCTACTCTTTTAATACCTGAAGCCGTCACTTGATATTAAGCAATTTGGCTACTGAGCCGTCACAAAAGTTTTCATGACGGCGTCGCAGTTAAGCAGTGACGCCGTCCCCTTCACTTCCAGCAGCCTGAGTGTCTCGATTCTTGACTTTGCCCATTTTCTTCATATATTCACGCCTTTTCGTCCGAATAAGTGTCATTCCAGCAATTTGCCTTCAAGAGACCTAAAAAGTGGAAAGGAACGAAATTAGGTAGTAAAGGATACAAAAGTGATCAATTAAGGGCTTAAATGACCCCTCAAAATGGTACCTTTTGAATCCTTATCATGTATGCATTTATGTAGGGTTTCGTATGGAATCTGCCGAAAGTTATAGAAGCTATAAAACGTGAGCGTACATGTTTTGAAAAAACTTTGAATGCGGGTCTTGCAATGTTCCCTGGTAGCTTGTTGATATCGGATTGAAATCAACAATATAGTCAAGCGTTGCTTATTACACAATCCGGCGAGGAGGGTGCAATACCGGATGGCGTTGACAAATCTGCGGACGATGGTTTGAAGTCTAAAGAAGGCATCGTTGAAAAGAATCAAGATCCCTTTGATTCGCCTGCATTCATGATAGGTCAGGAA
Organism: Chrysanthemum makinoi; assembly: GCA_910596185.1. NCBI lineage: Eukaryota > Viridiplantae > Streptophyta > Magnoliopsida > Asterales > Asteraceae > Chrysanthemum > Chrysanthemum makinoi. The sequence goes on from OU343221.1 coordinate 341,120,962, forward strand.
ACACAGATGCAAGTTTTTAGATCATCGGATAAGGTATGCGCATAATTTTATGGCAATGAAGATGCATGGGATTTTGATGGACCGAGTTTCAGTATTGGCTTGACACGGGATCCGATTTTCGCAATGCAGGAAAGCGTCGAAGGAAATGGGTCAAGAAAGGAACAGAAAGAAGATGAAGTATCTGTAGAAGCTAGAGGATCTGGAGGAGCTGATATCGGAAAGAAAATGCAAGCGAAAAGGGTAAACAAGCCTGTTGACAGGAGTGAAGCGATGAATGCAGTCCCGATAAGTGTGTTGAAACCGGAGGAGGGTCGCGTGAAACGTTGGATAACAAAATCTGACCGTATGGTTTCACCATATTTCACCATACTTTCCCAGAGTGCTTGGAATCGATAATGCGCTATCAGCGGAAGAGAAACAAGTTGATATATATCTGATTAGGAAGAGTGCCGGAGATCTAAGGTAATCAAGTTTGTTTTAAATAAATTAGATTTATAATATAAGTGTGATATTAACTGAAAATTTTGCTTACAGTGAGGTTACGTTTGAGGCGGAAATGGTAAAAGCAACAATGCAACAAATGTATACTCTAGTGGATAGTCAAAACATTGATGTTGAGGTCATCAACGCGTGGTCTGTATTTCTGAATTCACTAGAGAAATATAATGACAGTTGCTCATATTCCCGGTTTTACTTTCCAACTCTTGTTGTTGTAAGTTCTATACTGTGAGACTTTTTTGTTTTGAATAATAAAATATACAGTGGTAAGCTAATAAACAAATGTGCACAGGATAAAAAGAAATTCAATACAAGCGACGAAGAGGCAGATGCTTGTGTGAAGGAGTTTCTGATGTATGCGGAGATGTAGGCTGCATGTGGAGGAAAGAAACTACTTTCTGATGTTGACATTGTAAGTTGTAATTATCTTTTCTAGTATTCTGCTTAGTTAGACTAGTAATATAACTATTGAGTATGCGTACTAAGTTTAATCCACGAATGTAGGATGTATATACTATGTATGATGTGTTTGTATTATTGTAGAATCTAGGTTGTGTTGGGCGTTATTTAGGAACAACGGTGTTTGAATGTATTCTGGTAAAATGATGGTTGAATTTGAAGAAACCGGAAGTTAATGTGTTTGATATTTTATGTATGTGTTTGATATTTTATGTATGTATTGTAGAATCTAGGTTGTGTTGGGCGTTATCTAGGTTGTATGTATTCTGTTGGGATTTATTCAGTAACAAGGGTGTTTTTATGTTTTATGTAAAACAGGATGCTGACCAGTATCTATATGGGTAGAATCGTATGTGTAGAATCTAGGATGTAGATAGTATATATTCTGTGTTTATAGTATTGTAGAATCTAGGATGTTTTGGGCTTTATTTCAGGAACAAGGGTGTTTGAATGTATCCGGGAAAAATGATGGCTGACCAGTTTGTATGGTATATATTAAAAAATTGCAGGCTTTCATACCAATAAGTAATGGTTCCCACAAGTATGTGTTGTGCCTTAATTTGAAGTACCCGGAAGTGAATGTCTTTGACAACAGTCGGATGAGAAATAAAAACGGGACTGCCAAAGTTGTTTATTTGACAAATGCATCAGACTTGAGAGTTGCTGAAATCTTGGTACGTACTTGTTTAAAGGAAATATAATAGTAAGTATAGATTATATGGTATATTTATTGAAAACATCTATGAATGCAGAGCACGAACTGTGCCGAATACATGCAGTATGTGAAACATGTGAATGCAGGAGCGATTTATAAAGTTGAAGTTCGTAGGCCTGAGTTTGAGTGGGAGACTGATAACAGACCTAACGACTGTGGTATATTTGCTATGCGTCACATGGAACATTATATGGGTGGGCAAATGATTTATTGGAAGTGCGGGATTGTAGAAGAGGGAAAAAAACAGACATCAAAATTGTCCAAGCTTCGAAGAAAGTACGCTGCTCGTCTACTCCTAGCAGAATGCAACACGCAGAAGGACAAAATCAAGAAAGAGTTGGCGGATATGCAGGCCACAAGTTTTGGCATGAAAGCTAGGAAAGTACCACGTCCACGTAAATGAATGAACTAGTATCTGAACATTAGTATTTCATCTTTTTTATCTTGTTTAGCATATCGACATTGTGTTATGGTATGTTTTGGGCTTGGATTTAGGGATTTCTGATCGGAACATGATCGTATGGTTTGTTTTGTGTTTTGTTGATGGGAACTTGAAGCTTTTTATCTGAATTAGGAACAAACTTGTAGACTGAAAATGGTAAAATCAATCTTGTGTTTGTTTGGATTTTTCTTTAACTTGCATTCTGTTTGTTGTTTATTAACATGTATGTATGCAAAAAAACATGTATGTATGTAAAAAAAACATGTTAACAAACTTGACACATGTATGTTAACACACTTGACACATGTATGTTAGTTTTATTATAAAAAGTTGTTTTATTTTAAAAAAAATGTATGTTAACAAACTAGACACAATGTAAACAAGGAACTTGATTTATTATATAAAAGTTGTGTATGTCAAAAAACATGTATGCATGGTTAAATATGTATGTTCGTGAAAAACATAAATGTATGTCGACTGATCTAATAAACATACATGCTTAAACATGAATGTTCTAGTAAAAACATACATGTTTAACAATGAATGTTCCAATAAACATACATGTTTAAACATGGATGTTCCATGTATTAAAGAAAACATGCTTGTGCTATAAAATAAATTAAACCTGTTCAATCAAATAAAATACCTTCGAAATCTTCAATAAAATAAATGGTCCAAAAAAATAAAATAACTTAAAGATAAATGTTCCAAAAATTAAACCTCAAATCCTAAGAACTAACAAAAGATAGTAAACAATTGTGCATAGTAAATTTATTCGATAAAAAACGAATAATAATCCCCTATAAAACCACTAGTCGTCCGCCTCTTCATCAGTATCTTAGAAATCTTCAGATTCATGTGATTGGTAAGGATCTTCTGATTCTCGAGATTGGTTGTCTTCATCAAATTCAACAGAATCACCATCTCCTTCATCTTGCTCGTCGGCAGAAGATACTTCGGCTGCCTGGTACTTCTTGCATTTTTTTGATCGTCGATTATGACCCAATTCACCACACGCACTACATGTACGTTGTTTGAAAGCTAGTTTCCTATTCGTTCTTGCTTTCTTTTGCGCTATTCCTTTTTCACGCGAAGCTTTAATTCTGCCAGAGCCCTTTACACTACACTTTTTCGGATTCTTGATATTGACTTTGGGAGGAACAGTAACACCCAAAAGATCTTCATACAGTGCATCTTTGTTTTGATGGCCAGCTGGTGCGGGTACATTAGCCTCAATATCTAGCTTCAACCCTTGGACCTTTGAAAGCAAATCAGATAGCAATTCGGGGTCAGTTCGACTAAGATTTATAGATTCCTCAACCGTGGAAAGAATTTTAGATGCAATAATCTCAGTTTCTTCAATACACGGTCCATAACGATGTCTCTTTTCACATAAATGCGCGGGTAGCACATTTTGACGCCAACGATTAGTTATGTATCTGGATGGAATTGTGGTTACACCATTAATGTTAAAAACACAGAAAACATGTCTGCACAAAATTCCATGTCGATTGAAATGACCACACGAGCATTCTACGGTACCATCCAACTTATTAACCGAAACCTGTAACAATAAATATGATCAACTAAGATACGTTGCATAAATGATGGAAACGAGATAAATACAATAATAATGAACCATAAATGGTTAACATGCATGCACGTTGGTCGGTTTGATAGTATGTGCATGCATGTTAAACTGAACCATAAATGTTTACGTATATGAAACATAAATGTTTAAGTAATGTGTTACGAACCATAAATTTAAGTTGTTTTTATGGATGTATTCGTATGTGCATAAATGTTTAAGTAATGTGTTACGAATGTGCATGCATGTTACACTGAACAATAAAATTTTAAGTGATGTAATCTGAAAAAAAGAAACTTACCGTTGCATCTACGACCGTATTGTTTCTCTTGTCCCTATGGCGTATGACACAATAATCAACATCCCCTTCCGTCTGGGCACCAATTTGTGCACATGCATACTACGCTTTACGTATTTCATGTTGCACATCCCTAAAAATAGCGTGCGGGTAAACCTGACATGCATGATGCTCAATAGCTAATTACGTAAACATTACAGGAGTCTTTTCAATCGTTGTGTTTTCTAACACACGTTGGGTCTACCTCTGCTTTTCCATAGCTGATTCAAAACACAACATAAAATGAACAAGCGAGTTCCCTGGATTAGAATAAACCTGAAAAAAGGCGTTTGAACTTTCGGAACGTGAAGTTGTCTTCATCAAACCACAAATTGGAATGTTGTCAAAATAACCTGGAACCCATCTGTCCCTTATTGCATACATGTCAGTTAGCCAATTGTTCTGACCAAGATTGTACTTTTCAATCAAATCATTCCATCTTTCTTCAAAAACTTGCGGACCAAGTAATATACTTTATACTTTGTGATAATGATGTCTTATCCCTAAAACCGATTTCTCCCTTGGCGATTTTTTATCCCTAAAATTATTACGATCGTTCCTACTGATTTAACCTCAATTCTTGTCGTTTCTAATCTGATTTAGTTTGCCTATCCCTCGTGTTTGGTGACTAATCAGGTTGGTCGATTTGTTTTAAGTGTGTGTTCATTCGTTTTTTAGGGTTTATAAGTATCGCCTGGTATTCTTTTGATACCATGAGGGGTGTTGGTTAGACGATTTATTCTTGTCATCAATAATCATGCCTTAGTTCCACTAAGGTTATCGTGACTGAAGATTGACGTGGATCTTCTTGCTCTCATTCTGTTTCGTTTTCTTAGGGTTTTGGTTATTACTTTGTTTTCGGTTTTTAGGGTGGTTATACTTTATTGTTTGTCGTTATGGACAAGGTTGATGAATTAAACGATGATGAGAATGAGCCTACTGTTAGTCTTGGTGAGTCGATTCTTCAATCGACAATGAACCCTAATAGTAGAAATGATGAGTTTACTGGTATTGCTTCTGGTTCTCGTTTTGCTAGACAAGTGGAGCCGATTTCACTTGGTTCAAGCCCTAGTCATGACGCACCTAGTCATGACACTTTATTGAAAATTCGTGCTATTGAAAACAAATCTTTGAGGGAAAACTTGTTCTTGTGGGTGAAGATGGGCAACCATTAAAACCAGGCGTGACAGTGGATGCTACTACTTCTATTGGGGCTAATCCAATTGAGCATCTTAAGGTGCCGCAGTCGCAGAAGGAGCTTGAGGAGATGCTTACTGCTATTGGTTATTATTCGAAACCTCCTCAAGATACGAGTGGTCCTATGGCTTCTAATGTTAATGGCCATAATAATGCTAATGATAAGGTTGATACGAATGCACATGGGGCTGTTGGTATTGAGAAGGTTGGTGTGAAACAACCTTCTTCATCGTATGCTGGTGTTACTTCTACTGAACCAAAGAAATACACGTCAAACTTTCGTAGGTTGGAGTGTAATAAGAACGCTAATGGTGCGGATCTCTCTGTCCTGATGACAGTGGTTGAAGAGGTGAACACTAGGTTTGAGAATACTTTGTATGGGTATTTCCTTGGTAAACGCCTTGCTTTTCCTGTTGTTGATTACTTTGTACGCAATGCATGGGCTAAGTTTGGTATTCAAAAGGTAATGATGAATGCAAAGGGGTTCTTCTTCTTTAAGTTTAATTCGAAGAATGGTGTTGATGATGTGCTTGAAAACGGTCCTTGGTTGATTAGAAATGTTCCTATTACTCTCAAACCATGGACATTGAACACCAACTTACTTAAAGAGGATTTGACTAACATCCCGGTGTGGGTTAAATTTCATGATGTTCCTCTTGCTATGTTTTCTGATGATGGCCTTAGTCTCCTTGCCACATTGATAGGCACGCCTAAAAGGTTAGATGCTTTTACTAGCCAAATGTGCAAGGACTCGTGGGGCCATAGTAGTTTTGCTAGATGCATGATTGAAGTGAAGTCAGATGAGGTGCTTAGGGACAACCTTACTATTGAGATACCGTTACTTGATGGGTCGGGTTCTACTATTGAGAAGATACGGGTTGAATATGAATGGAAACCACCTCATTGTGATAAATGCAAGATTTTTGGTCATACTCTTATTGAATGTCCTAAAGTTGTTGAACCTCCTGCTCAGCCTACCAAGCGTGTTAATGATGGTTTCAAGACGGTCATTAATAAGAAGAAGGGAAAGCAAGGTGGTTCTACTATTCCGAGTCAAGGAGGGTTTACTAAACCTGTTGTGGGTAAGCAGTTTCAATATCAACCCAAGAAGACTCCTCCTGAACCTAAGAAAGTGGAAGTCACTAAGAAGAATGCTTCTGCTGTGGCTAGTTCGAGTGGAACTAAGATCCCTACATCTAATCAGTTCGATGCTCTTAATATGGAATATACGGATGCTTTTGGTACTCCTTCTAATGACACCAACAAGGATGTGGATTCTGGTCGTACAATGGAAGCTAATGAAGATAAGTCTACTAAGACAGGTACTGCATCACAAGAACCCCTTGTGAGTGATTTGAAAGAGATGGAGTCGAGTGAGGCTCCTAAAACTAGTGATTCTTGTATTCCGCCCGCCTCTTCAACTAAGAGAACTAACCCTTTTTCTAAAGTGGGAGATATCGTGGTGTCTGATTCTGAAGATGAGGTGTTGGCTAACCCATTTGATGAGTCTGCTAATCTATTCGGTGGTGGCCAAGAGTTTGAAGATGAGTATGATGACTGTGACTACGATGACTATGCGAAGCAGGTTTCTGATCTTTCGGGGAATTTGGATGCCTTTAATGCCATGTATGGCACCAAGCTTTAAGGACCTAGGAAGTAATTATTTTTTGTTATGTCCTATCATTTGAGTAGTGGTTTGTTTTCTTGTTTAGAAAATAGGTAGTACCTTGTTATGTAAGCTTTATGCCTATGTAACGGGCTGAGATATGGGATTTCATTCATATCCATTGTACTTAAACGTTTTTTGGTTAATATATTTACCAGGGTGCAGGATTACTCCCCTTTACCCAAAAAAAAAACTTGCGGACCAATGTACATATTACATACAAGTTTGTGAAACTCTTTCCTGAATTCAGAGTCGTCTTCAAGGTCACCCAACACCTGTAAATGGTATTTAATTGGTTTTAGTAAAATTTTGTTAATGTAAACTATTTAACCAGGATAAATATACCTTGCCGGGAAGCTTCTGAGTGATGTGCCACATGCATAATCTATGAATTGAATATGGTAACATCTTAACAACAGCCTTGCGCAATGCAGCATCTTGGTCAGTAAGAGCCAAAGGTGGTTGTTTTTTGTGAACTTTCAAAAATGATTAGAGCATCCAACAATAAGATTCATATTTTTCATTGGACAATAGAGCAGCACCAAACGTAACACATTTTTGGTGGTGGTCTACACCGGTAAAGGGAACAAAAATCATGTCATACCTGTATAACGGAGGAAAGAAAAGTTATAGTATAAACCATATATATTTTTCATATGATTTTCTTTTTCCAAACAAAAAATATGGTTTAGAACTTACTTATTAGTTTCGAATGTAGCATCAAAAGAAACAACGTCACCAAAAGCAACGTAGTTGCACTTCATCGTCTCATCTGCCCAAAATATACGACACAACTCATCTTTTAAAGTGTGATGAATGAATGAACAAATTTGAGCATCCATTTCTCCAATGAAAAAATTCATCCCACGTCTAAAATTGTTCCGGTCGACGGGCATCCCACGTACTAGATCAAATCCACCCAACAATGCTACTCTCAACCTATGGACCTTCTGTGGACCAATATTAGGCAAAGAAGCACGGTGAATGAACATATGATCACCAAATTCCAACTTCCGACTAGCTTTGCTAAGATCCATGTTAGACTCGTCAATTAATTTATGGTTATGATTCTCCACAAACTTTATTATCTTGTATGAATTTGTTCCTATAATGTGTTTTAAACTTAACTTTGCTTTACAATTAGTTACTTGAGTCGTCGATCTTCGCTTTCTTTTTTTTTTACCATCTCCATCACCACCCTCTTCAACAACTGGATTAGGGACTTCAATTAGAGTATTAGTTTCAACAGGCTTCCTTGGTTTACCATGCCTATTGCATACCAAGTATCTGTGTGTTACAACACCATGTTTGTTTTTTTTTTTGTTCCTGATTTACGAACGCCAAACCTAGCCTTAGCGGTGTACACCGTGTGCGCTTTCACTGCTTCATCAAAAGTTGCAAATATATGACTCTTTTTAGGCTTCTCATTAACAGGAACGTTTGGCACATAATATCTGGTCCCATGGGGTGATGGAATACACTCTGGGTCAATGGCATACAAATCGATCTCATTAGCATCTACAAAAAAACAAACAAATATATCAATTTACCATGCATGCACATACTATAAAAAAAACCAAATTTACATATACAAAAACATAACTTTCCAAATTTAAGAACCTTTCAATCTCTATACATGAACAGATGTATGAAATTGGATGTGTAAGCTAAAAAATGAATACCTAACACCTAAAACATGCATGTATAACAAGGAAAGAATAGATCAATCACCTAAAAGCTAAAAAAGGAATACCTAACACCCAAAACATGCATGTTTAACCAGGAAATATGGGATGAATAACCTAACAATAACAATTTAAACGCAATGAATCTGATTAAAAAAAACACAACAAGAAAAAACGAAACAAAATAAAAATTACATGATATTAAATAACATGCAAAAAAATGAATCTGATAAAGATGCAAATGTAGAAGTTCCGTATAAAACAATTAAAGATACCAATGTTTGCGTCTTGATCCAGGTCTATATCATCTATATCAATTGGATCCTCAGATAACACAATATCACGTTCGTTATGCTGTTAATTATCGTTAGAACCCACGTGTTCTTCGTCGACAATATTAACCATGATGATTGATGGGAAGTATATATGTTAGTTTTTGTTTAAGGAGGTATTGAAATTGAATTAGGGTTTATGAGAATGAAGAACACAACACGTAAAACTACTTTCACAGGATCTGGAAAAAAAATAATTAAAAGATATTAAAATTATTTCCAGTAGAATAATTTGAAACTGAAATAAAATCCTGGTTAATTCAAAGGAATGTTAAATTACTAGAAGGCCCTCATGATTTATGATAAATAAAATAAAAGAAAATAAGTTTCCTAAATTCTGATTGGGTGGAAAGAGTTCTCGCAGTTCTCGCGGTTAAGAATATATATATATATAAGAGTTTACGTTTAGATGGAACGATAGATGGTGCAGTTGATATTCTTATTTAAGATTCGTCGATACCGAACACGGTTGAGTCACCGAACATAGTTGTTTTTTATTTTCTTAAAAATTGGTTTAAGGATATTTTGTAATTGTTAAAAAAATAATAAGGGTATAAACGTTATTTTATATATCAACTACGTGTAGTCGTTATTTTATATATTAAATTATAATTGATATATAAAATAACGATTATACCCTTATACTTATTAAATTATTTTTTTTATTCATTATTATTTTTTTAACAATAACAAAATATCCTTAAACTATTTTTTAAGAAAAGAAAGAGAAATCATGTTCTGCGACTCAACCATGTTCGTTATCGACGAATCTTGAATAAGAATATCAACTGCGCCATCCATCGTTCCATCTAAACGTAAACTCCTATATATATAGATCAAATGACATAATAAAATTCTAACTAATAAAAAGATATTTTGTAATTGTAAAAATAAATAAATAAATAAATAAATAAATAAAACTAATAATTGTCATATATATGATAATTTTAAAGCTTTGAAAGAATATATATATAATTATGAGTTTGGTTGGATATATATGACAATTTTAAAGCTTTGAAAAGATATATATGCAATTATGAGTTTTGGTTTGATATATACGCAATTATAAAGCTTTGAAGGGATATATTATTTATATAAATGATTTTTACTTTCCATATTTTTTGTTTCTACACAATACTATTATCTTCAATAAGAAAAAGTAAACAACTAATATTTTTTTTTTGTTATCATCATCTCCCACCGCCAAATCACGCTTGTCACAAAGCATTCCGGTAAAGTCTTTATTTGGCTTTTTTCTTTTTTCTTTTTTTTTTTTTTTTGCTTAGGTGGAATTCTATATTTAGATTTTATTTGACACTTATCATTTCCCCTATGACTTCATCTTCTATGGTCTATGTCATCTTTTTTTGACAAATTAACAGACTTCCACGGTCTTCTTTGCCACCTATAATTTCAATATTACCGCAATTACTCGCCGAATCACGCTTGTCACTAAGCATTCCGGTAAAGTCATTATTTTGCATTGATATTTTTTTGTTATTTTTCTTTATTTGGTCTTCTTTCCAGTCTAAAGTTTATCTTAAAATACATTCCCGTCTAGTTTTATAGCTGTGGAAATTCTGAATCATTTAAGTATGAATGAGTCAATGTGGGATATGTTTCAACCCAGACATGTCAAACGAGTACAATAAATATAGTTAGGTAAAGAAAACAGGTTAAAATGGGTTGAAGGTTTCACATAGTGTACAATTTATTCAATAACATTGGTTGATAAGAATATCTATTTTGTTATCACACTGATTATTTCAAATAAGATTTAATGAAATTTTGGACAAAGGTGTTTATGGCAAACCAATTGGACCCGTACCAAGAAGTTAACTGATTTGACCCGTTAGTAACCCCAATCGACCAGCCCATGTTGCCACCTCTATTGTTTTCACTAAGCACAACAAGGAGAAAATTGCTGGATAGCCTACGAATAGTTAGAGACACCAAGACTCGTGCATTTTTCCGATCGCCAACTTCAACTAAATCCTCCAACTGTGTGAAGTTATAGTCGATCAGCATTCCAGTTTCCTTGCCATTTCCCTTCTGCTGTCGATGTTCATACAAGCCTTCTTGCTACCTTATTCAACTTTTTCCCTATCTGAAAACAACAGTACATTAGTTACTCCATACCTTAGGTCATCGTTTTTGAGAGACAAATTTCCTTTAGCTAACTTTCTTCTCCAGTCTATGTCATATTTTTTGACAAATTAACAGACTTCCTAAAACGAGTTGACATGGTCCAACCAGAAGTGGTCAACAGTTAAGTATTGCATTATGGCCATGATGTGTCCATTATTTTAGGTTAGTGATATTCACGTTTCTATTTCCATGCATCTTTTATTATATAAGTAGTTAGAGTTGTAACAGAGAAGAAAAACAATGAGAAGTTAGTTCAGTAAAGTTAGAGTTGTTTATAGTTTTTAGTTTAATTATCGTATTAGGAGAGATGATCATTTGGTGATTTGACATCATGGAAGATCTTTTGTGTGCACTCACTGTTTACTTAAATTCTTAATACAGGTAACTCTATTAGTCTAGAAAGGTAACAATCTTCATTGATATACTTATTTCCCTATTAAATAACAATCTAAAACATAATTCAGGACAAGAAAACAAAACATAAAAAGTTTCTTAAACGTTATGACTTATGAGTAGACATCATTCAAAATCAATCAAGCTTGCATCAAGTTATCGATACATGCATCTTCATCCAAAGTCGATCATCGACTGACAATAAATCTTGAACTTGGTGCATTGTTGGCCTTTCCTGTGGGTTGTGATTCAAACATGCCCGTGAGACATTCAAAATTGTATGAGCAAGTTTCTCAACTAGAGATGATGGTCGCGAAATCCGTCTATCTCCTACATTGGCTAGCAATAGATCATCAACAGACAATGTTGGCACACATGATATAAGTTCTCCAGGATGCTTTCCCATGATTACTTCTAGTGCAACAACTCCAAAACTATACACATCGCATTTCTCTGTTGCCACCATCGTATAAGCAAGCTCTACATTAAAGGAAGCAGGAGAATCCAAAAAAAGTTGTTATATAACTTGAGAATAAGTATGTATCGTATATATAAGTTTAAAATATATGGTAGTTACCTGGTGCAATATAGCCATAGGTGCCTACAACCGCAGTCCAATTGGATGAATCCAACTTTAGAAGCTTCGCTGTTCCAAAATCAGAGATATGTGCCTCATAATCAGAATCGAGAAGAATATTAGCTCCAGAAATGTCTCTATGAATGATAGGAGGTGTACAATCATGGTGCATATAAGCCAAACCATTCGCTACAGCCCTAACAATTCTAACCCTTTTCAGCCAATCCAGTTCCTTTGCTGTGATATCACTATTTAAGAGCGATTTTAGGCTTCCCTTTTCAAGATATTCGTAAATCAAAAATGAGTGACGAGCATGGAAGCAATATCCATAGAGTTTAACTATGTTTCTGTGCTTTATGTTTGTTAATGCTCGTACCTCATTTAGGAAGCCTTGATCGTCATTCTCAGATGATGAATGAAGTTTCTTGACAGCTACTAAATTGTTGGGTTGTAACTCAGCTTTATACACAGTACCGTATCCTCCGATCCCAATACGATATGCATGATCAAAATCATTTGTTGCCTTGATGATTTCATCATACATCACCTGTCCATCAAAACTGGTTATTGCGAAAAATTTGGCACCTTCTTCGCCTGATGGTTCCTGTGGAGAAGTTCTCTTTCTACGTCGATAAGCAATGAGGCCACACATGAATAAACCAAGTAAAAGAGCCGCAAAAAGTGGGACCATGATTACAAGGATGAGCTTATGATGAAAATGATTATTTTTCTTCATAATCTTCTGATTTTCACAAAGTTTCAAACCTGTAACATTTCCACACAGACCATCATTCCCTTGTAATGCATCTCCAGACACATTTAGAAATACAGCATAAGGGGGAACCGGACCTGTGAGCTCATTGTAAGACAGGTCGATATCAATCCCTCTTGGAAAGTTACTGAAACTATTAGGAATAGCACCAGAGAGCTTATTGTGAGAAAGATTCATCATTACCAGACTTTTTAAACTTCCAATTCCCAATGGTATCTCTTTTGTGAGCGAATTCCAAGATAAATCAAGAACATTGAGTTGACTTAATTTACCGATCTCTGATGGGATCTTTCCGCTGAACTTGTTATTACTAAGATATACGCGACTGATTTGTGCCCAATCACCAATATATCTTTGTAATGACCCATTTAACCTATTTTTGGATAGGTCAAGAGTAAGGAGACCATGCAGTGATCCAAGCTCTTGAGGTATAACACCTGAAAGGTTATTATCGCTCAAGTTTAAATTTAACAAACTTTTCATTTCCCCAAACTCCTTTGGAATTTGACCAACCAAGTGATTAGAAGAAAGATCAAGCACTTGGATTGAATTTCCAAACTCTGGTGGTATGCTACCACTGATGTTGTTAAATCCCATCATTAATGTAGTCAAATTCTTGGATTTACCCCAGTTATGAGATAGTTGCCCATAAAATTTATTATGACTGACATCAAAGAAATTTAATCTTGGGTAGACACCAAAACTATTCGATATATCTCCACTAAATTGATTAAATTCAAACCTTGCTCTTGTTAAGGTGGAGCAATTCCGTAGCCCTCTTGGAATAGAACCAGAGAGTTGATTAAAACTTAGAGATAATTTTTGAAGCTTTCCCCCTTGGCACAAATCATCAGGCAATTGGCCAGACAACTGATTTGTGTCCAGCTGTAGACTAACCAATTGTAGACCTCCGATTCCTTGTGGTATAGGACCGGATAACTTGTTATCACGAAGATACAGAGTCTGAAGGCTTGTCAGGTTTTTTAACCATGAAGGAATTGAACCATTGTTTTGATTTTGGCCCAAAGCTAATATTGTGAGAGACTTCAAATTCCCTAATTCAATTGGAATGGGTCCAGAGAGTTGATTTGCGAACAAATTAAGGATTTTCAAAGACGTCAAATCACCCAACGATGAAGGGATTGACCCATTGAGTTGATTTTCGCTCAATCCTATATCAGTGAGAGATTTCAAATTCCCTAATTCAAAAGGAATGGGCCCAGATAGTTGATTTACCGCCAAATAAAGGATATTCAAAGACTTCAAGTCACCCAACGATGAAGGAATTGAACCGCTGAGTTGATTGTAACTCAATCGTAAATCAGTTAGAGACTTCAAATCACCCAACGATGAAGGGATTGAACCAGTCAAATTGTTTCCGAAAAGTTGCAAAACGGTTAACTGGCTTAGTACACCAATGGTAGGTGGAATGACACCAGAAAACTGATTGGTTGAAAAATTAAGATAGACAAGTTTGGACAGGAGTCCGATTTCTGGTGGGATGGGACCAAAGAAGCTGTTTACACTAAGCTCAAAATGGGTAAGATTGCCTAGAATAGAGAACGGGAACTGGTGAAGCGTACCTTTTAACCCAGACGTCGAGAGGTTCAACTTGTTAATGTTCCCATCAGCGTTGCAAGCAATTCCATACCAAGAAGGGCACGAAGCGGGTGCACTAGTGTTCGTTAGAAGGGGTGTCCAAGAAGATACAATTTGGGAGTTGTTTGGGATTTTAAGGCTTGCTTTCCATTTTAGAAGAGCATTTGCTTCCTCCAAAGAAGCAGAAGTAAAGTTTGTTACAAATGAGAGAGCAACGAGTAGTAGAGCTAGAGATAAAAGTAAGAAGTTTGAAGAAGCCATTGCTTGCTTTTGTATGTTTTTCTATAAACTGAAGGCTTGTATGTCTTTATTCATACTTGAGCTACCCTTTTCTTATAAATCAATTTCCAATTCTCATAAATTAAATATTAGGTGGTGTCATATTATTCAACAAGATTTTTTTACTTGAGAAATTTTAGGTGGTGTCATTTTTTCCTTCCAATTTTCTTCTAATAGGAGCATAAAATATTGAACCGTTAAGAATACGGGTATGTTCTTTTCTTTTCTTTATTGCTAGTCCAAACTTTATTGACAATATGGTATATGAGTGCTTTCTTCTAATTGGAACATAAAATTTTAAACGTTTTCTAAAAAAAATTTCCAAAACCACTAATGATACTTTGTGCCAAAAAGTCTAAAAGTAGTGCAGAAATATGGAGCATGCTAACTCTTTCAAATGCACGATATAGAAAAGCCCAGAAATGTAACTGCATCTACTGATTTACCGCGTCTTTTTATTTAGTTTTGAAGATAACACGTTACCCATTGGCAATAAATTCGTTGAAGATATGATTTACTACATCTACTGATTTGATTTTTTTTTATATGTTGAGTTTGATTGCTATTTGAAAGTATAGGTTTAGCGGATTATCATTTGTATGTTATTAATCACCATTAACTTTATTGCTCGTAAGGTGCTTGATGAAATTCCGATTAAAGAATCGCAATTCATCCATGTTACAGCTTCAATGCTAGTTGGACACAAGGATAGCGTTGTTTTGGACGGGTAGTGTTAAGGCCTCAAACATCATAGCGACATAGTGTAATATAAGCTAGTGTAATAGTCCAATGTCACTAAGCATTGAACATATAGAGTTTTTTTTGGAATAATGATTGATTGATTCCACAAATGATTGATTGATATTTTTAAAAGATATTTATATAGTCTTCATGAATATTCTTAATCGATGTCATCTGTTTATCTGATACGGTTTGTTGTACTTATGTTCAGGTGAAAAGCTAAGAAAAAAAGTTCCTGATCGAACTGCCTGTAAAAGCACTTTCCCTGAGAAATCAAATTGATCACAAATAAGGAAAGAACGAGCGTTAGGTATCCATAATATATTAGTTTTGTGTTCTGTGCTTTAGTTTTAAGATCAGTTAAATGAAGGTCAACGTATTTTATAACCAATGAAATGTCAGAGCACGCTGCAAGATTGTTAGACTGGCAGCACGAGCTTGATCTTACATGTCAACCTGCCATTGAGTCGGTCAAAGCATTACATATAGGCAAAAAATTTGAAATGAAAATATTAGGTACAAGATACTAAAACATAATGGAACATATCCAATTCTGACGAATGCTTAGTTATACTTGATGTCTGACCTTTTTTTTTTTTTTTTTTTGACGTATTCATTTTACAATGCACATATCCAATTCTTCATGTGATATATTTAATTTAGTTGGATCATGAAGAAATTAATGTAATACATTGATAATTTGATACAAAACGATGTCGCTAGCTGTGATATGACATGTTTACTTTAGTTGTATCCAGATAATCATGTGCACGATAATGTCCACTACCGTGGGTTCAATCTTGAAAGTGTATTGAGTTGAAAGTTACTGGACACAAAGGTTGGTAAAACGGAAAGAAAAAAAAATAGCCCCTTGGATGGTTTGCCAATCGGGGGACGTAAATTTAGAAACTTGATCCATGATCTGAAGAATTATGCTATATATTGACTTCAGCATCATGTTCGTTATAGAACTAACATAGTGCAGAGGAAAACAGTCAGACTCTGCAAATTACTTATTGATTAGCGGTACCCGGCATCACAAAAGGTCTCACTAATAACTTAGGAAGCGCAAAGTAAATTGGTTCAACTACCTAAAAAGATAGGTTATACTATTCAAATCCTTTAATTTCAGCTGAACTTGTCTTCTTAACAATAAAATACAATTCAAATCAAACATACTCGCACAAAGTCATATAATCAACCAGGGTCAATTTTAGTAATGTAGATGTTCCGGACAATCATTAACAGTTCAGCAGCCACAAACATCACCAATTGCGAGCACCGTGGTCTTGTACCTTGCGCGCAAACTTCAAAGATTCAGTATGGAAAAAGTCCAGATCTCGCTTCAGCTTCTCATTCTCTTGAGTTAATGTGTCAATTTGCGCCTTTTGCCTTGCTATGATAGACTCCGAGCTGCTGCTGCAACACTGCTCCCACCGTGTCCGTGAGAGGATTGGAGACCTGATGGTAAATATATACAATATATACTTTAGGGAGAATTACATGTTTATAGGCTAAAAAAAGGTAGCACGTAAATAATACGAGTCTAATTCATAAAACAAGTATATTATTAACCTTGATAAGTGGTCACAGAGAGATAAATGGTCTTCTGGAACATGAAGAATGTGACTGTTGTCATTATCATTCGAAGCAGTAACCAGCGCCTCAAGACTTGCCTTCTTACTTTCACCCGGGATTCTATTATCTTTAAACACATCATGCCAATCCGCACACCGTCCAGCCCTAGGTCCATCCTTGTCACCGAAGTTGATAACATCAATAGCTACACCTATTGCTTTCAACTTCGTTCCAATTTTTTTCAAATCATGCTTAAACCAATATACCGGACTGAAAGCCAAGAAACACATACACACACAGCATATAAATAATTTTTTGGAATAAACATGCTAATAATTAAAAGGTTGAATTAACAGACATACCCTCCGGCAAACACAACAATCCTTTTATAAATCACATTGTTTCTAAGAAACTGATCAGCCCTATCTAGTGCATCTAATATGCGAATATGATCGGTGCCTACTTGTGCACCTGATCAACAAAAGACCTTGATAGTTATACATACATTATATAATGATTCACTAAATATATAGCCATAATTAATTAAAGAAGCTAACCGTAAATGCTAGACATGATCTTTCGAAGATCTAAGTCTCAAACGTGGAGTTATAAAACTATTCATCTCTCTGGCGACAAAATCGATTAACACCTATTCCCTAACAATCGACCTAAACCTTTTAATTCATAACCTCCTTCACATTGTGGGTCAGTTAATTATTCAATTGGTTTCTATCGTGGGTCGGTGGTACCGCTTTTCGCTATTGGTATTATTAATCTGAATTGGTTATATTCGATCTACTAAGTATATTATCATAATATATAATCAATCCTTGAGCCTACTGTTATAATACTTATTCTCTTTGTACGTCAATTTTTGACATGCTATCATAATATCGATTTGGTTACTATCATCATGGTGGGAGGTTAGTTTCTTAAGCTTTAACGGTTAAAACCCTAACTTTTTAGTTAGGGTTTTCATTCTTTTTCATTGGTTCTGCTTGCATGCGTGGTATTGGGTTGTCTTTGGTTATTGATGCACGTAGGTTATAGAGAGATGATTAAGGGGTTTCTTAACAACGAGAGTACTGCTGGTACTGGTGGAGAATCGAGTGCTATTCCATGTGTGTCTGAGGTTAACAAAGGTAATACTACTACTGTTAATTCGTTAGATGGTGATATGCCTACTATAGCATCTAATGGTGCAAGTTGTGGGAATGAAGCTGAGCCAAGTCGTGATCCGGTTGTTTTGGCGGCGTGCAAGAATTTTGAAGAGGCTATTCGTGGTGTTAATAATTCGTCTCCCAAGGTTCAATTTGCGAAGCCGGTTTCATATGCGGGTGCTACGTCCAATGATTCTATGAAGCACAAGCCTAATTTTCGTAGGTTGGAATGTAGTAACAAGTCTACTGAGGTGGATCTCTCCGTTCCTCTGAAAGTAGTGGAGGAGGTAAACTCTAAATTTGAGAATACCCTTTACGGTTATTTTCTTGGTAAACGTATTGCTTTTCCGGTCGTTGATTATTATGTTCGTAATACGTGCGCCAAGTATGGTATTCAAAAGGTTATGATGAATGCTAAGGGCTTCTTCTTCTTTAAGTTTTCCACGCGTAAAGGTGTTGATGATGTTCTTGAAAATGGACCGTGGATGATTAGGAATGTGCCAATTATTCTTAAAACTTGGACGTTGAATACTAATCTGCTTAAAGAGGATTTGACTAACATTCCGGTGTGGGTTAAATTTCATGATGTTCCTCTTGCTATGTTTTTTGATGATGGTCTCAGTCTCCTTGCTACATTGATTGGTACTCCGAAAATGCTAGATTCTTACACTAGTCAAATGTGCTTGGATTCCTGGGGCCGTAGTAGTTTTGCTAGGTTCTTGATTGAGGTTCGTGCGGATAAGGCTCTTCGGGAAAGCCTCACTGTGGAGATACCCTTACTGGATGGATCGGGTTCTACTATTGAAAAGATCCGGGTTGAATATGAATGGAAACCGCCACGATGTGATACGTGTAAACGGTTTGGTCATACGCTGCTTGACTGTCCTAAATCTGTTCCACCGTCTACTCAGCCTAAACAGAGTGTTACTGATGGTTTCCAAACTGTAAGTAACAAGAATAAGGGTAGGAATGGTGGTACAAGTGTTCCAGGTAAGGGAGGTTTTAACAAACCGGGTGTGGGGCCTAAGTTTCGGTATCAACCTAAAGCGCCCCCTAATCCCAAGCAGGTGGATAATTCCAAGATGAAAGCCACTGAAGTGGCTAGTATGAGTGGGACGACGATTGCTACATCTAACCCGTTTGATGCACTTAATGTGATCGATACTGATGAATGTGGTACTCCTACTGATATAGTGGACTCTGGTTGTTCAATGGAAGCTAAGGAGGTTGGGGCTGTTAAGACCGGGAATGTATCACAAGAACCGCTTGTGAGTGATTCAATGGAAGCTAACGAGGTTGGCCATATCCCTATTGTTGAGAAAATTGGGGAGCTTGAAAAGCTTCTTATCGATGGGAAAGCTACTCTTGTTGATGATGCTGGTAATCCTATTAAAAAGGTTGATTATCCTGGTAAAAAGGATTTTCCGTCTACTTCATCTATTAAGAGGGTTAACCCATTCTCTAAGGTGGGAGAGATTGTTGTCTCCGACACTGATGATGAGGAGGTTGTAAACACCTTTGATGAGTCGAGTAACTTATTTGGTGGTGATCATGATCGAGAAGATGACTTTGATGACTATGATAACTATGCGGATCAGGTTTACGATCTTCCAGGAAATTTGGATGCCTATTACGACACATATGGTATCAAGCTCCAAGGCGTTGGTAGGAAGTAAATGTAATCTTCATAGGAGTCTGATGTTATATTTTGAGTAGTGGTTTATTTTCGTTTTTAGAAAATAGGAAGTATCTTGTTATGTAAGCTTTTCGCCTATGTAACGGGGTGAGATATGGGATTCACCCATATCCTTTGTACTTAAACGTTTTTTGGAGTAATATATTTACCGGGTCATTGACCTTATACCAAAAAAAAAAGATATTTCGAAGATCTCTAGTAGGTTCAACCAAAATATAAACGCGGCTGCCCATTGCCAATATGCCCAAACAATTCTCTGGATGAAACTGTAACAAAAATATTTATTTCTTATTTATGTAGTTTATAGTAACAATTCAACAACATGAAAGAAACCGAAAAGTTGCGCACGATAAATAGATGTTATATTACGTCGATTTTTTCTTTACAATAAAGTTCAATAGCTTCGGCTTGAGCCAAAAACCTAGTTGATCTGTTATTTTGCATCCAACTAGAAGTGTCCATACATATGACTGTAACCTGATACCAAAACATAAAACTTAGTTAGTTAGATTTTGAGATCTAATTAAATAACACAAAAGATAAGACGATAAACGCATACCTCGCCCGCCATGGGAATGTCGAATTTAAAATCATGAATGTTATTTAATGTTTAGGGTTTTATTATTTTGTACGATAATAAATGTTAGTTTGTTTCTCTTGATATTGGTATACAGTATAGACCTTATATTACATTCAAGCCCATGCAAAAAATATGTTGTGAAAAGGTTAACCGACTTTTAAAATACTCAAACGGCACACCACTCTTATACTCATGTAAGAATAAAAAAAAAATCCGTGCCCGATGGGGACCCGATCCCCAAACCCGATTTGACTCGGGAATCCCAGAGTTGACACGGACTGGGGAATCCCCGAAATATGAAACCGGGGATGGGGATAACATAAATCCCCGAACCTGGCCCGACCCTGTGACAACCGGGTAAATTTCGAAAACTAATTTTAATACCACAATACTTCAAATTTTAGCAAGCTAAACAATCGACTATATTCTTTTGATATTTTGCGGAATATCCCGTTGTTGAACCTGGTGTGTGACTTTAGATTAGGCACTACTAGATCTCGGCACTAGGCAAAACCTAATAAATCAAGAAAACTTGAGAAAACCACTCGTCTAGTTTCCATAGACGTATTTATGACCGATTTTATTGGAAAAGCATAACTAAAACTTTTGGCGCACTTGTGAAAACTTGTTAGACTTTTAAACGAAATATACGAGCTTGGGAATGTAGGAATCGGGGAACTTTAGAAAAAAATTGTGAATGGTCCTTGTGGTTTTATCCGGCCGCGCCCCACCCCTCCCACCATTAATAATTATTTTGAATTTAGAGAGTAAAGGGGTGTTTCTTTTTTTCTTAGCTATGGGATCATGTGGGTCCTACCTTTATATAAGCCTCTTATTGGGGAAGGTATTAAAATTTATGCCTTGTGGATATAGATCAATTTAGAAAAATAGTAGGTCCCACTTAAAAAAAAATAATATTATATATGTTTGTGGACCCACTCCCTTAGCTAAGGAAAAAAGAAACACCATAAATTACATAAAATCATCCATGTGGTTATATCCACATACAAACACAAACAAATACAACCTTATCATCATCTCCCTCACAAACATTTCCTCTCTCCTCTCTCGAAAACCTAGCCGCCGGAAAACCACCACCACCGTCGCACCACCGCCGGCCTCCACCACACACCACCTACCTCAAACAACTCCCCACACCCTCCCCATCCCGATCTCCAACACCACGCGCCACAGAAACCATCCCCACCCCCGTTTCGTTCACACACGCGCCACCATAGCACCACCCTATCACCACCACCGGTTCTATTTGTGAAAAAGAAAAGGTAGGGATTAAACCCACGAGTTTTAACTCGTTATTTTTGGTAACTCGTGATATGAGTCATGAGTTGACTCACTTGATGTCGGGTTTGGTTAGAAAAACATGGGAAACGAATTTTTGATAATAAAAAGTGGTAAAAACATGTTGGTATCCGTGTTGTTGTCTCGTGTGCGTGTCGTGTGTCGCTTCAGCCGAGTCGAGGGCTTAGGCTCTCGGTGAGGACTCTTTGTGTGCTTGATAAAATGGTTCATGATGTTATTTCTTGTGTTTGTTTTGGGTTTCGGGTGAAACCCTAGATGTTGGAGGTTGATTTGTTAGTCTTGATGTTGAAAATGGTTTGATTATTGTTTTTTTCGAGTGGAAAAGTCCTTCGTGCGGGTCGTTTGGTTTGGCGCTGTCGATGGGGAAGCTAGGCCGAGACCCTTATGGTCTCGACAATACATTTGGAAGTGTTGGAAATTGTGGTATATTGGTCGTTGTTGTTGTGTTGTTTGCCCGAGGGAAAGAAAGCCGAGACCAAATGGTCACGGCTAAAATTGGTTATGGTGTTGAGGAACTTGAAATGGGAATGGTTGTGAGACGGTTATTGGTGTCGGAGGATAGGTTAGACGTGAGTCGTAGACGACCACGTGATGTTGAAGTTGTTGATATTGGGACTTGACTTTATTTGACTCGTTGATATAATTGTGAACTTTGCCCCAAGTCGGTTTCACGTTGACTTTTTAGTCATCTTTGACTCCGACAAGGCCGTGACATGGACTATATTTGTTATTGGACTTGATATAACTTAATAAGTCGAGAAGTTATGAATCGGACTTGTGACTCGAAACAAATAGTAACTCAAGTAACTATAACGATAACGATAACAATAACATAAATAATAACTAATAAAAAGGTTTTCATATTAATAATTAGCAAGTATATTTTAGTTGTTATTATTATTTCTAATTAAATAATAAAGAGACGTGTAATAAATAATGAGAGGGTTACTAAATGTTTTGAGGGCACGCAAAACTAGAAGTGCCATAAATGCTAATTTAATACCATTTAATTGCTTGTCAATGATATTTGGTATTGATAAGCTTAACTTACTTAACTAACGAACTTATTGGATTGACGAATCTAGTAAGACCTCGATAGTTATGTCGGAAGAGTATAGTAATGACAACATATCCTACGACGCCCTAGGACGTGGTATAGTTTTAGAATAATAAGTAAGGTGAATACATTGTAAAGTTTATCGTATTGACGAACTCGATAAGTTTTGACAATATGTTTAAGAGACTTATTAAACTACAAACTTGACACATAGATTTTTGTGATCTTTCTTTGTTAAGTTCTTGAGTAGCGTGTGTTCACATGAATCTTGTTGAGTCAACACAACGCACGCGCAGATACCAAACACTAGAAACTGTTTTGAGAAAGAGTTTTGGAAACAAAACTGAAATATATTCGGGATTGGGAACTATTGAATGGAGTTATAATCTAAGCCGAGTCTATGTTATTAGGTAGTGCCGAGTCAGTAGTTGTTGTTTCCTGATAGTCAATACTCTTCTTGTTCCAGTTGATTCTTGTGCATTTGATGGACTAAGGTGAGTTTCATAGCCCCACTTTTATTCGTACCTTGCTTTATTTAATCTTGGGGTGCGAAAACATGCTCTTGTTTTGATTGGACCGTTTATGAAACTATACTTTGCTTGCGCTTATTACGTAGTCTAGGCTAAGGTTTAGCCTCTCTTTATCTTGCCAACTATTAAGTCTTTTATTCATGTTGTAGGTAGATCTATCGTGGTTGACTGCCCCGTATTGGACTTGTTTGCCCGACTTGCTAGGGTGGCACCTGGATTTGTGGTTGCAAAATTTGCCATGACGTATAACATCTTGGTTTTTGGTTTGGGTTTTGAATATGATGGTTGCTTATATGTTATGATTTACTTGCGTAATAAGAAGACTTATTGTTTGGTCCATATGCTATGTTATTTACTTAAACCTATGAACTCACCAGCTTTTTGCTGACCTTTTTAGCATGTTTTTCTCAGGCAATTGATATGTTAGGCTTGGGCAGTTGATTTGGGAGGCGCTTGGCGGCATTGGCATGGTCATGGATCTATTTCACTCTGATGTTTATTTGGGACCGCTTTTATGAATTTCTTTTAATGGGCTTACTCTCGTACTTTTGAATAAATGTAAAACTTAATTACTATCTTTGACAATTTTTTTAAATTGTGGATGAGCTATTCTGTTTCACTATACTTGTCTTGTGTACCAATTCCCGTAGCACCCCAATACTAGTAAGTCTTTAGCTGAACCGTATTTTGGGGGTGTTACAGACCCCGATCTTTCTAGTGTATAAGTATTTAGAATTATATGTTATATCAATACTCGATTAACTTGTATATGTATATGTATATGTATATATGCTTATAAGTATCGATATGTATATTTATATGCAATGTGATATTTATGGAATCAAGCACCTTTAGAATTAGAAGTGTAAGCACAAACTACATATTACTTAACTATTTTGTCTGAATACACACATATGACACATGCTATTTTTATATTATATGTGATGTTACAATGCTGAGGATGCTTTAAAGTTGAATTGAAATTGTAATGAATCAAAATATGTGCGACGTACGCACATTTGTTGAGACACTTTATGAATTAAAATTCTTTATATATTCGAAGAGTATGTGGAATTTTAATGTTATTTCATAAGGATTGAAAATCCCCGAATCGGGATCCCCAATCCCCATTGGGGACGGGGATGGGGATGTAAAGCAATTCCCCGATGGGAATGGAGAGTGGAAACGGGGATGGGGATGGGAAATACAATCCCCGACATTCCCCGCCCGTTTGCGATATCATGTGAATAATATCTATTTAGTAAGAATGTGTGTCGATCAAAACACGACTAGAATAGACGAATACTCGTACATAGCGATGGTGTATAGTGGTAAATAATTATACTTATAAACTTGTGGTTCTCATGTGACTATTGATGCAACACTTAAGGGTTCAATTAGTAATCACCACGAGAAATGAAAAATCTTTTGCTTATTAGCGAAAAATGATAAAAATAAAGGATAAAAAAATCTAAACTATTAAAAGTTGTTTTATCAAAAGTAAATTATTAACGTATATTAATATCATTATAAGGTTGTCACCGTTTCTTTGACGAATCTTAGAGGGGAAGGTGTGGTGAAGAGGGTTTACCTCTTCATTATCGCCACGTCAGCGCCACCTCATCATAACAAACCTCTACAAGTAACCACAACTAAACCCCCCTCACTCATAACAAACCTCAACCTCTTCATTTGGGGCCCACCACTACAACTTTATTTTTTTTATTTAAATTTCTAAATAAACTAAATTCATAAATAAAAATACATTAAACAACACAATAATAAGAAAAATAAACACAATACGTAAAAAAAATGACACGGGGAAAAAAAATACAAAACATACTAATACTACGAAACCTAATCATCTCGTTCGGCAAATTTCCTCATTATCTTTTCCTGCCTCTTTCAAATGATCTCCGCTTTTGCCGGGTCATCGGCCAAACTGGGATTTAGCATGAGAAACTTCATCTCCTTCATCTCTTGGATAGCAATTTCCTTCTCCCGCCTCGCCTCGTAACAAGCCATTTGAGCGTCGGCTTTTTGAGCATATTTTTCGGATATATGACCCGAAAAAGTACTCGATTGACTCCCACCGGAGCTCGCAGCGCTCGACGTTGAAGTCGACTTTTATTTCTTTGCGGCTCGATTCTTTTTGCCGCCATCTCTTTCAGGACGAGGTCGTTTTTCCGGGCCGAATATATCCTCGAGACATGTCAATCGGATCTTCGACATCCCACTTCCGGTAATTTTTCAAAATATCCCAACATTTTTCATACACGAACTCCTTCCCATCATAACGTTGCGCAAAGCTCAGTTTCGCATTCTCGACATGATAGTGGTCATTTTCACCACTTCGACGCTGCAAATGTTTGTAAATAGCGTTAAATTTTTGGCAATCACTGTTAATCCTCGACCATTTACCAGTTATCATATTTTTTGTACACTGGTCATCGGTGGTCTAATTATTGAACATGTCTACAATGTCGTTCCAAAAGAAATCTTCTGAACAGTCATTTCCCATATCTCGATCTTAGGAAATTTCTATCCAACATTGCGCAAGCAACCTTTCTTCAGACTTGCTCCACTTCCTCCTGTCTGCCTGGGCTATGATTTCCACATCTTCGTCGTCTGCGTTCAAATCAACAGCTTGTTTTGTTTTTTTGCCTTCGTCTTTTCCCCCTACCTTTGGCCGATTCACGTGATTTTGGTACTTTGAATTGTGAACCGGAGGGTTGTGATTCCATTTGGGGAAACTGTGGAGGTTGTGACGGGTTAAAAAACTATGGAGGTTGTGACGTGTTAAAAAACTGTGGAGGTTGTGACGGTTTAAAAAACTGTGGTGATTGAAATCGGGCGGGGTAACTTTCGAATCCTTGTTGAAACGCATTTTGTTTGTTAAGAAAAATTTCTTGTGGGTAGACGGGTTTGAAGAACCGCCGTATTGTGGTGGGTTTGAATTTAGTAAGTTTGTAAAATACCCTCCATCATTTGGGTTTTGAGACATTGTGAGATTTTTTTTTAAAATAAAGAGATAGAAAGTTGATGAAGATGAAGGCGATGAAGATGATAAAAATAGTGGTTATGATATGTTATTTATAGGGGTGGTAAGATTTAAAAAAAAAAAAAAAAAGAAAAAAAAAAGAAAAAAAAGAAGAGATTACTTTTTTGCAACGGATATATTTTCGAAACTAAAAGTTTTATCCGTTGCTTTGTCAGAGCTTGAAACTCGTTGTCACCACGAAGAGGCTGTCGAAGGCGAGCCACGGCGGGCTGCCAGGTAGGACGATGGCGAGAGACGATTTTGCCACACCTCCCCTCTTATAAATGAAGAGTTATGAAACTGGGGATGATCAACAAATGAATAAAAATATATATTATGTCATTAGAGTTGTCAAGAAAATTAGAAGGGAAATTTGTCTTTCTATGATCAAAGATGACACTTATTTTTATTGGGTGAAACTTAAAGATACGTAACATATTTTTTCAAATAAACAGGTCTACACTGTGTACTTTGTAAATTGTCAAAGATACGAAATATAATTTCAAATAATCTTCGATCTAGCTAATATGACCTGTTAGGAGCAGGTTACCAGGTCACCCTTGATTAAAAGTTACACCGTTGGTCCCCCAAACTGGACCAAATTCGAGCATTTAGTCCTATTTTTGTAACGCTCGTTAAAAAAATCTTAAAAAACTTTTAAATTTTTTTTCTTAAAATCTACTTCAAATAATTTTTTAAATTTATAAATGGATAAATTTTTTATACACTTTCTTTATGTTTTTTCTTTCTTTTTTTAATAATCCGGATAAACTCTTTATATTTTTTGAAATATCTTAAAAATTGTAATTTTGTAGAAATAAATATAAATTCTGACAGTTTAAAAAAAAACTAGAAAAATCAGGAAAAACTTTTTTAAAAATCAGACTTATTTTTAAATCTGCATAATTTTTATTTTAAAAAAATTACAATTTTCAAGATTTAAAAAAAAATATAAAATTTTATCCTGATTTTAAAAAAGATTAAAAATCTAACAAAAAAAATTTTAAAATCTGGTTTTTTTTTTTTTTTTTTTTTTTTGAAAAATCTGGATAATTTATATTTTAAAAAAAGTTACAATTTTCAATATTTTTTAAAAAATATAGAAAGTGTATCCGGATTTAAAAAAATTTAAAAATAAATGTATAAAAAAATTTATTATTATTTTTTTTTCTAATTTTAAATTAAAAAAATTATCTAGATTTTAGGGAAAAAATATTTAAAATTTTTTTTAACGAGCGTTACCAAAATAGGACTACTTTGGTCCAACTGGAGGTTCAACTGTAACTTTTAATCAAGGTATGACCAGGTAACTACCGCTAACCGGTATTAGCTAGATCGAAATTTATTTGAAAATATATTGCGTATCTTTGACAATTTACAAAGTACATTGCGTAGACCTGTTTATGCCATATTACTAAAATTATTATTCTTTTTTCTAAAAGCCAAGATTACCCATAACATAGTATACTGTGGAAAACTAGAAGAGGGGGGTTGAATAGTTTTGCCGATTTTAAGTTAGTTTCAAAAACTTTAGATTCGTTAATATGTGAGATCTTATGGATGTAGAGAAATTATAGATATAATGATAAAGCAAGTAAATAAAGTAAAGCAAATGGATAGAGTATATGGAATTTTTTTATAATCTCGATAAACTCTTTATATTTTTTGAAATATCTTAAAAATTGTAATTTTGTACAAATAAATATAAATTCTGACAGTTTAAAAAAAACTGGAAAAATCAGGAAAAACTTTTTTAAAAATCAGATTTATTTTTAAATCTGCATAATTTTAATTTTAAAAAAATTACAATTTTCAAGATTTAAAAAAAATAAAAAATTTTATCCTGATTTTAAAAAAGATTAAAAATCTAACAAAAAAAATTTTAAAATCTGGTTTTTGAAAAATCTTGATAATTTATATTTTAAAAAAAGTTACAATTTTTAATATTTTTAAAAAAAATATAGAAAGTTTATCCAGATTTAGAAAAAATTAAAAATAAATGAATAAAAAAATTTATCTTTTTTTTTTCATAATTTTAAATTAAAAAAAATTATCTAGATTTTAGGGAAAAAATATTTAAATTTTTTTTAATTTTTTTTTAACGAGCGTTACCAAAATAGGACTACATGCGCGAATTTGGTCCAACTTGGAGGACCAACTGTGTAACTTTTAATCAAGGATGACCTAGTAACCAGCTGCTAACTGGTCATATTAGCTAGATCGAAGATTATTTGAAAGTATATTGCGTATCTTTGACAATTTACAAAGTACATTACGTAGACCTGTTTATGCCATATTACTAAAATTATTATTCTTTTTTCTAAAAGCCAAGAATACCCATAACATAGTATACTGTGGAAAACTAGAAGAGGGGGGGTTGAATAGCTTTGCCGATTTTAAGTTAGTTTCAAAAACTTTAGATTCGTCAATATGTGAGATCTTATGGATGTAGAGAAAATATAGATCTAATGATAAAGCAAGTAAATAAAGTAAAGCAAATGGATAGAAATGACACAACCGACTTATAGTGGTTTGGCTACAAGGACACCTTCCTTGCCCTACTCCACTCCCCGAGTAACCTACTCGAGAGTTCAAGCACTATGTCAACAAAATCCTTCACTTGGCGGAGAAGCCTTCACAACGTTGCTTACACCTTTTTCCGGTACGAAGCTAAATACCGAGTCCGTAACACGGTGGACCAAACCAACATGACTATTACACAACAAATATGTGAAATATCAAATACAAGATCTTTGCTACAGAAATCTTGCGGAGTGACAAATCAATCAAGGACCCCTTGTTTGGATGACTTGTAGAATGCTCGTGATCTCGCCTTAGAGAAGGACCTATATGAGAATCACAATAGAAAGAAAGAAGAACAACTCTCTAGATCAAGTGATCTATATGTTAGAAGAGAATGAGAGTGTTTGAGAGATTTTGTAAGAAGAGGGGTGAGTTAGAATGAAGAAATGGCTCTCTATTTATAGGCAATTTCTTCCCTGTTCCCGGATCCCACGGATCCCTCCCACTTGGGATCCGTCTTGTGTAATCCTAGGGATCCGTGGGACGCTCCTCTTTGCCCATGGGTTTTTTGGTTATGGGTCATGGGTTATGGGTTGGTCCATGGGTTTTCCTTAGATTCAATGTATCTAAAGTATACATTGTATCTAGCCAACTTGGGTATGGGTTATGATCCATGGGTTATGGTTTTTACCCATCCTAATAAACTATTAAAACAAATGATTAATTACAACATTTTTGTATTAAATGGCTATATGTAAATGCTTTACAAAAATAACATGTATCCTTATAATTTTACTTATGATAACATTATCTTTGTTATCAACAAAACACAAAGAGATCGCAAAATACTAATAAACGTTTTTACGGTTTATTTGTATTAACAATCTCCCCCTTTTTGTTAATGACAAAACATAATGTTATGATGAGTAAAACTTAAGATTAGATGTATGTTTTGAAAGCCCCTAAGTTTTACTTCTTCTCTCCCTTTTTGTCGAAACAAAAAGTTAACCCTTTTAAGAAATAAAAGTGTGGAAAAATTAGTCCACGTATCGCTTACTCCCCCTTGACGGTAGCTCCCCCTAGTTTGGGGTGTCAAGTGAAGAAAAAATAAAAATAAAATCCTACAAAGAGAAAGGTTAGTAACATGCGTATGTAATCTTGTGATTGACGAGAATCAAGATTGGGAGCCAAGGTATGTAAACAAGTCCTTGTAATAAAACAACAAAGTGTAGTGGTTTTTATGCCACCTACAAGCATCTTAAAATAAGAACAAGACTTGTTCTTGAAAATGACTTCAAAAGAAAAAGTACTAAAAATAGAAAATAGTAGTAATGATTCCTTCCATGCTTGCATAAGGTTATGGATGGAGGTTTGGATGAGTAATGGTATTGATGCGATCAAGGATGAAGTTGAGTATGAATCGCATTTCTTCCCTAACTTCTATTGCAATTTCCCTAGTGGATTGGCAATGTTCACAATGTAAGTGATGTGGGTAATGAGTACGAAATCTTCGGGTTGTTTTGATTTGTGAGTTGCGGAAGTTGTGGTGGAAAAATAGGAAAATAGGATCAAAGTCGGAATGATTGGAAGTGGAGGTGGAAAAGAACCTAGATGTTCTTGTAGTTTAATGGGAGCTAAAGGTGGTGATGTTTCAAGATCATTGAATATTGTGTTTGGAGAAGTTGGAGGTGTCAAAAGGCTATTTCTTTTTGCTTTGGTTGTTGAGATCTTGTTGGAGTCGTAAGGAGTTCCAAAAGAGTGATTTTAGGTGGTGAGTGATTTGGTGATGAAGTTGGTTTACTCGTTGGTGATGAAGGAGGTGCTATAATGGAAGCATCTTGTGGTGAGTTAGTTGATGGGGATGAGCCATATGATGATGGTTTTCCTAAGCAACAAGATCGGATGTTAATCCGTGCGGATATCCTAGAGTTTGATTTTGGTATTTTGGAAGGTGGAAGTACAAAGGTTTGGGTTTCATGAAGATGATTGTTTGTACTAGGTGATTCATCTAAAGAGTTAGTGAATGACATGGTGTAGTTTGTTTGTGAAGATGAGATGGGTTATGCAAGCATTTTGGGAATTCTATATATAGAAAAACAAAGCATTGTAATGAATGCTTGACCTAAAATGTGGATTAAAATCTAATGATTAGATATGAATTTAAGGCATGTGATCATGAGAACACAAGCATTAAAGAACATACTCTAAAAAATAAAACAAATGTGGATTTTTCATCCAAAGTGAGAAAAATAGAAGGTAAAAACAGCTTCTGTCTCACGGATCCCACGGATCCTTCCCTTGAGGGATCCGTCCGGCATAAGAAATTTGGGATCCGTGGGTTCGGTGATCGGCAGCAGCACAAAATTTTCTTTTTGGAAATATTTTTGCCTAGTGTGTGCCTATATGCAAACTATTTGGAGTTGCGGTTATCTCGACTCCTAAGAAGAAAAGAAAAAATAAACTAGAAATGAAAAAGCATACTATTATGTGAGATTACCGAAAACACATATTTAGTACTTGAGTATGTAATTTAGTGTTACCAATGCTCCTAATTCATTGTGGCTTAAATGAATGTACCCGAAAACACATATTGGTTATGTGTCTCCTTTAGCATTCAAAAGACATGAGATGCAATGAAAACGGGTTTTACTTTGTATTAATAATGAAAAGCGATTTGTCCTAGACGTGAGAAATTGCTTTTGTGAAATTGATACGGAAGGAGTATCATTTTAGAAAGCATTTTGAAATACAAACGTTTTATCCTTTTGAAAGAAGGATGTGTATGTAACTTCATTACTTATTTTGAAAGAAAATAAGAAAATTATAAGTGAAAACTTATCTTGGGTTTTGAAAATTCCCGTATTGTTTGTGATTTGTGCGTGAAATAGAGATCCTAGACTCGGAAAGAAGAAGGCTAGTGTTTACATACCTTGTAGAGTCAAAAGTAAGTTACGACGTTTGTTCCATGAGACCAACACCAAAACGAAGTAGGTTGAATTGTTCCCGCTTCAACGGTTTGGTGAGGACGTCGGCTATGTTGTCTTCAGATGCTACCTTCTCAATAGAGATGTTCCCCTTTTGAACATTGTCTCTTAAGAAGTGATGACGAATATCTATATGCTTTGTGCGAGAATGTAATACGAGATTCTTGCTTAGATCTATGGCACCCTTGTTGTCACATAGAATGGCTATGTCACTAAGATGAATGTCGTAGTCGACTAACGCTTGTTTCATCCATAGTGCTTGTTGGCATGCTTTGCTGCTGAGACGTATTAAACTTCAGTTGTTGATATTGCACGTGCCGTTTGTTTCTTAGAAAACCAAGATGTTAAACAACATCCCATGAAAGTACATACCCCACTTGTACTTTTTCTATCAACGTAATCACCCGCATGGTCAGAATCTGCATATACAATTGTTTCTACTCCCGTGCCCTTAGGATACCATAATCCTAATTGTGTTGTACCCTTAATGTATCTAAATATCCTTTTTACGGCTTCTAGGTGTGATGTTTTAGGGTCTTCTTGAAACCTAGCACATAAGCAAACACTAAACATGATATCCGGCCTACTTGCCGTGAGGTAGAAGAGACTACCTATCATGCCACGATATTTAGTATAATCGACGGATTCGTCGTCTTCATCTTTTGTGAGTTTGGTGTTGGATGACATTGGTGTCCTAATTGGTTTCGACTCTTCTAGACCGAATTTCTTTAACATCTCCTTTATGTATTTAGATTGATTAAAGAAGATACCATCTTCTACTTGTTTGATTTGTAGACCAAGAAAGAAACTAAGTTCTCCCATCATACTCATTTCGAACTCGTCATGCATGATTTTAGAGAAATCATCACACATGTCTTGACAAGTGGATCCGAAAATAATATCATCTACATATATTTGCACTATGATTATATGTGACTCTCTTTTCTTAGTAAAAAGTGTGTTGTCAACTAACCCCATGGTATAGTTGTGTTTAATTAAAAATGACTTGAGTCTATCATACCAAGCTTTTGGAGCTTGTTTAAAACCATAAAGGGCTTTCTTTAATTTATACACATGTTTAGGTTTTTCAAAATCGATGAAGCCCGGAGGTTGAGCTACATATACTTCTTCATTAATGAAACCATTTAGAAAAGCGCTTTTGACATCCATTTGATAAAGCTTTAGATCATTAGCACAAGCATACGCAAGAAGTATTCTTATAGACTCTAATCTAGCCACGGGGGCGTAGGTCTCATCAAAGTCTATTCCTTCTTGTTGGTTATACCCTTGGGCAACGAGTCTAGCCTTGTTCCTAGACACTACTCCGTTTGCATCTAATTTGTTTTTTAAACCCATTTGGTTCCTATTATGGTTTGATTACTAGGTGGAGGGACAAGTGTCAAAACATCATTAGAAACAAATTGATTTAATTCTTCTTGCATAGCCATTACCCAACTCTCATCTTTTATGGCTTCTTGTGTATTCTTAGGTTCTATGGTTGAAACGAAACAAAACAAGCTATTTTGGTTTTGAACTTGAGACCTTAATGTTCTTTCGTTTAGCTTTCCTATGACCTTATCTACGGGGGTGATCTTTAAACTCTTTAATGTTTATGACTTCATCATTTAAAGGTTTTTCTTCTTCATTTATCTTTTTCTTTATTACTATAGCTTCACTTTCTACAATCTCGTCATCGACAAGAGGTGGAGAGGGGTTTTTTTTTGGGTAAAGGGGAGTAATCCTGCACCCTGGTAAAGTATATTAACCAAAAACATTGAAGTACAACGGATGAGAGTGAGTCCCTCATCTCAGTCCCTTAGGACACTTTTGTAAGACTCTCATATAAGAATGACACGCCATTCTTATAACTTACAAAATTTAACTAACAACCTATAATGACTATACAAGTGAATATAAATATAGAATAAACATGATTCACTAAGGTAACACCAAAACAATAGTCATCATAGAACTTCAAGCCAACTTCCATGCGATTCAGGAAAGCACCCATATCATAAAAGTGCAAACGACCATCCCACACTCATGGATCATCAAACTTGAATTCAGTTCACAAATATCACACAACGGTTGGTGAGAGACTCTAAAACCACAGATAGAGCAGCAAGCAAAAACTCGCTCCAAAGGTGTATGTTTAGATGCAAAACCAAAATCAAGAAGAATAACCAAAGAATAATAGAAAGCCAATGCACTTCCACAAGGGCAACATCAATCCAGCATCACAACTTCCATTGTAGCAGCTTCTATCCATCAACGGCGATCATAATATAGCATATCATCAAAATCCAGCTCAATGGATAAGAACACCACTAACCATACAATATTCCTAAATCATTAGGAACCATGCAGCATATACCACACAGCAGACCACGTAATAAAATATTCAGCAACAAATCTTCGTTGGTAATGATACACTAGGGCTTTTGAATAAGTTGCCCAAAAACTTAACTTACAATAGATTAGCGGCCCTGGCCACAACTGATTACCAAACCCAGATTAGCGATGCAAAGGCACCATATACCCTAACGACCCAATATGCAATCAACCATCCTAACTAATCATATGAACAAGATAAGCACCACCAACATGATGACCAGTTACGGATAAACATAGGGTTGCCCAAACCCTAACGTACAGCAAACACGATCACCAAACCCATAAAATATTAGATTGCAACAAATCAGTGAACACGTGAATAGGGTTTTGAACAAGATCCCCAAACTTGACTTCCATCTCTCACAACCCACGATCATAAACTTCCATCTAGTAAGAACCCAAAATCAAGCACCCATCCGAAAAACATGGATAACATGCAGCAAAAGCATGAACAACCATCAAAAACCCTAAACAGGGTTTACACTCAAGATGGATCGTAAACAAAATCCTTAAGCGAATTCTTTTATATCGTTATGCATCATAGAAAACCTCCACACATATCCCTAAGAGGTGGAGAGGGTTTGGGTGGACTTTCATCAAATTTTATATTTAATGACTCTTCTACCTTCATTGTTTCTTTGTTTAATATGACGTAAGCTTTGCTATTTGGAGAGTAACCTAGAAAGATACCTTCGGTTGATTTAGGATCAAATTTTGTAAGGTAATCTTTAGTGTTAAGAATAAAACATTTATACCAAAGACTCTAAAGTGATCTAACATAGGCTTTTTGCCTCGGAGTTACTCATATGGATTTTTACCTAAGATTGGTCTAATTAAGACTCGATTGAGTATGTATATTGAAGTATCAACGGAATTGCACCAAAACTTTTGAGGTATAGATTGCTCATTAAGCATGGTTCGACTCATTTTTTGTAGGGTTCTATTTTTTCTTTCTACTACCCCATTCGATTGTGGAGTGCGTAGAGCCGAGAAGTTGTGAGTAATACCATTAGCGTCACAAAAAGCTCTGAATTGCACTTCATTATCGAATTCCCTACCATGATCCGTCCAAATAGACACTATAGGACTTCCTAGTTGTCTTTGGATTTTCTTGCTTAATATTTCAAAATAATTAAACGTTTCCGTTTTGTTCTTTAAAAGTTTTGTCCATGTATACCTAGAGTAATCATCCGCTATGACCAAAGTGTAGTAGTTGCCTACATAACTTTGGATAGCGGATGGACCAAATAAATCCATATGTAGTAATTCTAGACACTCAGTTGTAGACACCATGTTTTTAGCTTTATGACTAGAATGAACTTGTTTTCCTACATTACAAGCATCACAAAAGTGATGTTCATATTTTAACTTAGGTAGATCTCTTACTAGATCTTTGGATGATAGCGATTGAATAAGTCGCATGTTGGCGTGACCTAATCTTCGATGCCTTAAGGTCGAAGTATCATCCATAGAGGTAAGACATAGTTTGTCTTTAGGTTCATTACCGATTTTAATGACATAGACTCCATGTTTCCTAATACCTCTTCCTATGGTTATACCATTTTTTAATATCTTACTACCGTTTTCGGTAAAAAGTATATTGCACTTTTTATCACATATTTGTCCTATACTTAAGAGGTTAAAGTTTAGGTTTTCTACGTGACACACATCGTTAATGGTTAGAGATTTGTTAGAAATCGTACTTTTACCGATGATTTTACTTTTGCTATTTCCAAACACCACATTACCTCCATTGAAGGATTCATATGTGGAGAATAGATCCTTATTGCCGGTCATGTGCCTCGTGCACCCGCTATCCTTGACCCATTCATCCGGGTCTAGGTCGACCTTTAAGCACACCTAAGAAAACAATTAACTCAAAGTTTGGTCCCCATTTGTTCATGGGTCCATTAGTGTTAAACATTCCATTCATGTTAGACATGTATGGATAAGATGAGTATGCATTCCATGGAGCAAAGTTTTGAAAGGAAAAACCATTTTGCATATTTGGGTTCCATCCCGCTTTGATGGTTACTTCTTGGATAAACATTATTAGGTCTCCTAGATGGATTAGGTTTTGAGAAAGATGGAGCTTTGTTTCTTGCAAAAGTAGGATTATATTTTGGAGGTGGTTGTCTAGTGGTGACATGAGTTGGTTTCTTCCTATTAACGATAACAAACTCAGTTCTAGATGAAGAATCTACGTTATTACCACTTTGTTTGCTACTGCCGACCACGGATCCCACGGCTTAAAACTAGCCGGTTCCCTTTTGATGGGATCCGTGGGATCCGCCACAACTGATGTGGTTTTTCTAGTTCCTTAACAAATTGTGTTTCTTTGTTTTCACTAGTTGATGGATCAAGTTGTTGAATACCTAAACCTTTTGGTTGTTGCCGGTTTTAACACTATCTAATATCATATCTAAAGTGTTCGTACTCATTCTAGCAATTTTAGAATCTAGTTGATCAACTAGTGTTTGAAGTTGAACGCATAAAGTTCACATTCACCACTTGCTATTTTACCCTTTCCTAAACGTTTTAGTTTTGCTTTTAATTCTATGACTTCTTTATCTAAACGTTGGTTTTGACTTTTTAAAAGCTTGTTTTTGTTAATTATTTTTAAGCTAATATTGCATAATTTGTCATATTCATTATGTAATGAGTCATCATCAAGTGATGAGCTACTATAGTATTCGTGACATACCTCATCATTTGCCATTAGAAAAATTTCTTCGTCCTCCTCGTCGCTCATTCCCCACGTGCCACTCACGAACGCCTTTTGATCATCCCGTTTGGGACACTTACTAATAAAGTGGTTTGGGTCTCCACATTTAAAGCAAAATCGATCATCTTTTGGCTTCTGGCCCTCTTTGCTTTTCCGTAAGCCTTTCTTATCGTCATACGGTTGTTTGACGTATCTTCCCTTTCTTCTAAAGAACTTTTTAAAGTCCCATACCGCCATAGCGTACTCTCGTCGTCACTACTTTCGAAGAGGAGTTCTCTTCATCGCTCGAAGCCTTTTTGGCTTGAAGGGCAAGAGATTTGTGTTTCTCTTTCACCTTTGAGGCTTCGGAGTCTTTAGCAAGGACAAGCTCGTAGACTTTAGGTTTCCTATGAGTTCATCAAGGGTGAGGATTGTCAAATCTTTTGACTCTTCGATCGCCGTCACCTTGGATCTCCACTTCGATGGAAGTGCCCTTAGATATCTCCTAACATGGTTACGGCTAGAAAAAGATTCATCAAGTGCTTGTAAAGATGTAATAATATTATTAAAGTTAGCAAATGAATGATCTATAGTTTCCTCATCCAATATTGAAAATTGTTCATATTGTTGAACAAATAAATCAATTTTATTATTTTTAACTTGTTGATTACCTTGATGAGTTATAACTAAAGAATTCCAAATTTCTTTAGAGGTTTTAAGCATAGAAATTCTTTCGAATTCCTTTTTGGGTAAAGCATTATACAAAACCATTTTAGCTTCACTATTTTAGAAAGCTTTTTCTTCATTTCATCATTTAGTTTATCATGAGGTATGTTAACTAAATTTCCTTTATCATCATTTGAGGTAGCCTCAAAATTGCCTTCAACAATAATGTACCAAAGATCAATATCTTTAGACTTCACATATGTTTTGAATCTATTTTTCCAATATATAAAACCATTAGTTTCAAGTAGTGGTGGTGGTTGCATAGATTGCCCTTCCTTGTAATTTTCAGAACCCATAGTGATCGAGAAGTTTTTAAAATACGGTTTACTTTAAAACTTTTATAAACTTAGCTCTTGATGCCAATTGTGAAAAACTAGAAGGGGGGGGGGGGTGAATAGTTTTGCCGATTTTAAGTTAGTTTCAAAAACTTTAGATTCGTTAATATGTGAGATCTTATGGATGTAGAGAAAGTATAGATCTAATGATAAAGCAAGTAAATAAATTAAAGCAAAGGGATAGAAATGACACAACCTATTTATAGTGGTTCGGCTACAAGGACACCTTCTTTTCCCTACTCCACTCCCCGAGTCACCTACTCGAGAGTTCAAGCACTATGTCAACAAACTCCTTCACTTGGCGGAGAAGCCTTCACAACGTTGCTTACACCTTTTTCCAGTACGAAGCTAAATACCGAGTCCGTAACACGGTGGACCAAACCAACACGACTATTACACAACAAATATGTGAAATATCAAATACAAGATCTTTGCTACAGAAATCTTGCGGAGTGACAAATCAATCAAGGACCCCTTGCTTGGATGACTTGTAGAATTCTCGTGATCTCGCCTTAGAGAAGGACCTATATGAGAATCACAATAGAAAGAAAGAAGAATAACTCTCTAGATCAAGTGATCTATATGTTAGAAGAGAATGAGAGTGTTTGAGAGATTTTGTAAGAAGAGGGGTGAGTTAGAAAGAAGAAATGGCTCTCTATTTATAGGCAATTTCTTCCACTGTTCTCCGGATCCCACGGATCCCTCCCATTGGGATCCGTCTAGTGTAATCCTAGGGATCCGTGGGACGCTCCTCTTTGCCCATGGGTTTTTGGTTATGGGTCATGGGTTATGGGTTGGTCCATGGGTTTTCCTTAGATTCAATGTATCTAAAGTATACATTGTATCTAGCCAACTTGGGTATGGGTTATGATCCATGGGTTATGGTTTTTACCCATCCTAATAAACTATTACAACAAATCTTTTATATAATAAAACAAAACCCCTAGTGGGAATTTTTCATTTCAAAAAAATCAAACAATACCTTATTTGGTAATAGTTTTTTAATTATTATTATTATTTTTAGATGTAGAAAAATATTAAAAAATAATTATTTCCTAATCTGGCCAAAAGTTTATAAAAAATCGTTTTTGTACTCATGTGTATAAAAAGGCTGAAGATACACATGGGCTTTAGTGCTATTTTTTCATAATGTTATGGCAAAAATGTAAATTTAAAAATAAAACCGGAGGTATTAACTCAATCCATTAAAAGATTTTCCTATCTCATAACCCTGATAAACACTCCCAACATCCAAAATTCATAAACAAGGGATTTCCGATCGAAGTATAAAAATCCCAAGTTCAGTTATCTTTCTCTGTTTAGCTTAACTAACACATAATTGCAAACCTTAATTTAGATTTATCAATTTTTGTACTTGATTTCAGGGTTATTGCTTTAAGGTGCTTCCTGATTTTACAGGTATTGTTAAGTTTATTGATTGTTGTGATTTTTATGGTTTGTTTGTTTAAAGTTAGTTAATTTTCGTGGTAATTGTGATAATGAAATTGATTTAATTATTTAAATGAAACAAAATTTAATGGTTTTGATAACATATTAATAACGCGTATTTGTAAAAAATTCAGAAACCAGAGCTACAAGAAATCAAAATCGAAAAATCTGTTATATATATGGTTATCATTAAATATATTGTTATAAATGTTCTGTAAGTATTATTAGATTAAATAGTTTTCAAAGTTACAGAGTGCAGTTAGCTAAGGCAGCATTAATGGCGCAAAGTTATTGATTTATGTTCTTTGGCTTCATGTTGGTGTGGTCTTGCTAAGTAGTCTCAAATTTAGGTAAAATTTAGGATAGGTCTACTAATAATTGTAGGAAGAGTAATTAAATTACCAATGCAGATGTTGATGTCTAGGCGTCTACCCATATGCAGGAATTTTAGATAGGCTATTGGAATTTTATAATTAAAAACCGACGTAATGATATGGAGGACATGTTGAGGTCATTAAAAGGGGCAACTTTAGCAATATCAGAAGCACACCAACATGACTGTAATGAAAAAGATCAAGTTATCTCTTTCTTGTCATTAGACTTAAGTGAGAAAAGCTGTATGATAGTTTAATTAAATAATACGATCAAAGAAAGGTAGGAACAGATCATGAAGGCATATGTTTGTGCAACGGGCGCATTTGTGATTGTGAACAGGCTCTCTGAGATAATAGATGGTTGTTTTGAAGCTTTGGCTAAGAAAGAAGCTGAACTTGATGAACTGAAAAGAAGTCGCAAGGTACATTTTTAGGATAGTTGTTTAGCATAGTGACATACATCTTCATTTGTCATGTTTTAGGCATTGACAATAAAATATGGCATTCTGACCCGTTTGGGTCATTTTGTAACCCTTAAGCTTCACGTTTTTATAAAAATTAAACATCATACAAATCTAACACTATTATACATAAAATGAACATTTCTATATCGGGTTTTTAAGTTTTTTATTGGGTTACGAAATGACCCAAATAGGACACAAATCCATTTTTTAATGACTCATATGTACTAACATAATACAACGATTCAAATGGAATAAAAGAGAAGGGTGTCGATATTTTATACAATTTATTTTGATACAAGGATTAGATTTCTTTTGATACAAGGATTATATAATTGGGCAAGTTGAAAATTTTAGTATGTTCTTGAATAACATTATAATCTATTGAATTATAGGTTCAGACATGCAGGAGTTCAAGAGATGTGAGTCGTAGGGATGAAACCATTAATCTTTTGAAGAAAGAGCTTGAGATTGCCATTCAGAGAAGACTTCGTTCTAAGAAAAAGCGGTTAGGCTATCTGAGAAACAAAGTCGGGAAAATATTGAAGTTCTTTTCCCACAGGTTCTGGCATTAAAATATGTTGTTGATCACTTTGAAAAGCATATTGGAGTAGCAATGGTTTATTTGGATAACTAGATACCGTTGAGGAAGTTATGCAGGAACCATCCAAATCATGATTACAGAGAAGAAAGGTATGTAAATCATGCTTACAGGCAAGACAATTGTCCAACAAGATTCCTTTATTTTTCTTTATTCAACATATTTTAGATATATGACAAATAATTAAGCATTTTAGACACTTGTGTCTTACTGATTGTTAAAATGGTTGTAGAAGTGAGAATATGGACGTGTTGGGAAATGGCTCAAAATGGGCAATTTATGTTGTTATTATCTAAACAATTAGTATGCCATGATTAAAACTTTTGTAATAACCTAATCTTTTGTATAAACAGTTTTTTTATTGTGCCTTAAAAATGCACTTTTTGTTTGTTTCAACTGTTTAACAGTTTACCATTTCCTTTTAAGTTTTTATTTTGCGTCTTAGAGAAACGTAAATGGGTCGAAATTGCCACCTCTAAATTGGATAAACTATCAAAACATGTTTAGACCAGTGTTTTTATGTGGCAGTCTCAAATAATTATTGTGTTTTTATATCAATCGACTTCCTCTAAGAATATCGTTTTTGAATTAACATGTCTTTATTTACCCGGCTTTACAAGCTTGAGCTTATGGATGCCAAGTTAAATGCATTACAACAAGCATCAGAATATTCATGTGTTTATGATAATTTCGAGACGCATACACCATCAAAGAAGCAAAAGTTATGATCATTTGTTAAGTGTGAAGTTATAAATTTATAATTCATAGATTCAATTGTTGTTGATCCAAGTATGTACACCCACTGTGATTTGGGTTTTCAGGTGAAAATAAAGCAACCTTGGTCACCCACTTCACAATAGTAGAAGTAACAAACTAAGATATACACTTTTGCATAATCTGTAACAAACTTCCTGGGTGGTTGTATCACCATTTTAGGGAACCAATTGAAGCACAAGGTATCTTTGTGGAACGTTGGACATGACATTGTGTTCTTTAACAAATGACTAAAACTTTTTGATTCAATATGTGAAACTGGTCACTCATTGGCACAGGGGTTCAAACGGCCGAGTTTTGGTTTAACGAAGTTATTCAGTTTGGTATATTCGGCTTTGAAGATGAATTATAACTGCCCAATACCCAAATGAAAGTTGACTAAATCCAATCCAAACCGCCCGAACTAATTTAGGGTTAATCGGTTTCGTGTCCAACAATCCAAAATAACGGCAAAACATTGATATAATCGATTTAATTCAAGTTTAAATTTTGTGCGTATCATTTTGCTCAAGTTATGTCGTTAGCTTTTAATAACAAAGTTACGGTACAATGGAACTATAATAAAATAGTACTTTTATTTTTACGAATAAAAAACACTTTAATGTGTGATTATTTCGCAACTAAAATTTTGTCAAAACTCCGTGCGTGCACGGGTATTATAACTAGTGATTAATTACAACATTTTTGTATTAAATGGCTATATGTAAATGCTTTACAAATATAACATGTATCCTTATAATTTTACTTATGATAACATTATCTTTGTTATCAAGAAAACACAAAGAGATCGCAAAATATTAATAAACGTTTTTACGGTTTATTTGTATTAACATATACTTTAATA
The DNA here is from genome assembly GCA_910596185.1 of Chrysanthemum makinoi. NCBI lineage: Eukaryota > Viridiplantae > Streptophyta > Magnoliopsida > Asterales > Asteraceae > Chrysanthemum > Chrysanthemum makinoi. The sequence continues at coordinate 341,163,520 of OU343221.1, forward strand.
TATATTAAAATAAATATGTTTTGTTTATTTAATGTCTCAAGTGAAGCTTAATTGTAAATATATTTGTAGCTTCTCAGCTAGCCATAAGTAACCAAATTAATCCTTTTTCATATCGAATATCATTACGAAGCACCAATGAAAAGTGCTATAAAGTGCGACTGCATTACGAAACTAATGTGAATTCAATATATATGAATTACGCATATGACAGATTACTCTCTCGGTTGTAACATAGTGAGCGATCAAATTACAAAGTATTACGATTTCATTTTTCTTTTTTTATAGTTACCGGATAAACCATTAGTTCCTTTCAAAATGAAGCCTTGATCACTACAGTAGATTACAAACTCATACTTCATCAATAATAAACTTCGTCGCAATAATCAAAAGTAGGTTGCGTTGAAGTCCAACATGATTCATCTAGTGAAAACAAGACGCCTCTTTAGGAAATAAAAAAAATTCTTAATTATAAGTTTAGAATAATTATGTTAGTGATTTGACATCTTCATGGTTTCTATAAACATCCAGCCCGCTTCATCCAAATTCCCATATAAATCTATGTCGTGTTGCAATTTTTCAGTGATAGATTATGCCGTTGTAGCAATTAAGGTTGTAACGATTAAGCTGATGTTAAATGTTATGTCGTTGTAATGAGTATGTATTGAAATTCTTAATGACAATCGTCATTAAATCATAAATATATTAAATTTAGGGCAATTTCATATCTCCCCATATTTTAGTTGCAAATTTTTATATATACCCAAATATGCATTAAAAAACATTGTACATTATACATTCAATACTTGAACTTTAGGTATATATGAAACTTATCATGAAAGTAGAGCGATATATGATCTTAATCCTTAAATTTAACTTTACAACAATCACTTTAGGGAAAATAGTATGAAATATCCAAGATTCATAGACTTTAGCGACTTTAGTGTCGTGCTTCAGTAAATGAATTCGATGTTATCTCTCGTTGCTCATGTTTTGCTTCATTTACGGGTGTTAAAGTTACTAAAAATATGAAGGTTTCTTTTTGTGCTTCATTGCTTTCTTCCTCTTCATAGCAAAGAAGAGAGAAAACACCATGCAATTGTCATAATCATGAAACATACATCAAAATTTTCGTTGTCATCCTGCCATAAGATGCAGAAGAAAGGTAGCAAAACTGCTGTCAAATATTGAGTCGCTCTATTGTGTAAGAAATAACACATATTTGACATTAGCCTCACGATTTCTATTTACTACGAGAGTTTGACATTTTTCTTCAAATAAAGTTGAAAGTATGGGGATGGAGTTACTTGTGACTCTTTTAGCAGTCAATAAGATCATTCCATAAATTCTTCAACTTTTGGTGACGGGTAATACTTTAAGGTACAAACTATTTGAGAAGGTCTTCACTTTTTAGGCGTCAACGATCAAGGAGATCGAACAACTAGACTATCGACGTGCAACATCTACAGGGAAGTTGTGGCGTTTTTGTATGATGATATGGGTCGTGATGTGCAAATTTTGAAGAATGTTTTAAGTAGTTGAGAGACTTAACAATCCATTTGCCGCTGAAAATAATTTTCTTGAATATTTGTTCATCAACTATGATTAAATAGCATGCATGTCAATGTTTTGTTCTTCAACTTTACAAGATCCATTGTATTTCTCACTTTTAAATTAATACAAGTCAATCTTTTTATCATTGTTTTAGTTTCTTTTCTATTTTGGGACAAATAATATTGTGTACAATTAGGAATAAAAAGCACTCAATTAAATGTAGATTGCAGTATCTAATACAACTTTAATTCTTTTCTTGGGTTGCGATTTGATTTCGATTTAATTGCAAAAAACAAATAAAGGTAAATACACACCCATTTTTACACATTTATCTAGTAAGACTTTCAATCATAGGTATACCAGTCTCTTAATTCTAAAGGTAAAACTACATAGCTTCTTCTTTCCAAATGACCACAACATTGATTCCAAAAACAGTGAATCTTCATTAAGTTCTCATAGAAAGGCACATGATATCAAATTAGACATCATAAGAAGACAAGTTCTTCTTGCAAAGAAGAGGTATATTGCGATACCGACAAAAAGGTAGCAAAAAAAGAACAAATAAATGTACGCTACATGTTGAGATTCAACGGCTGCAAAGGAAGTTCTAAGAAAGAAATAAAAGACGTTGAGTACTACAAAACTAAAAATGTATGGTGTTGTAAAATTATATTTTGAATGTTTATTTCAAGTGTTTTTAGTTGAAAAAACTCGGTTGGGGAACACAAGCCCCAATCAAATAGATGATATAGGTGCTTGCTATAAAAAGTTAGAGGAAAAAGGTGCATGTATCCAAAAGAAGAGAGAATTTGATGGGAGCACATGACTCCATGTACGCAATTTTCATCCATGATCTCATCTTTTAATGTAGCATTCATCTAGAAACAATCTTGGTTGCAGCATCTTCTTCATATACGTGTGAATTCACCATGATGCTTCACATGAAATGATGCAATCAAAATGGGGAACTGGATGTGAAAAGTGCAGTGAGGGTGATTATGGTTAATAACTAGCTATGTACTCTAATAGGGACACATTTGGTACATGCAAGAATGTATGACCATGTTTTCGATGCCCTTCCATCTTAAAATAATCATAGCAAATTGTTAGTGTCTTAGAAGCAAAAAGCCACCCCTATAGTGTCTTCGCTATTACTACAATCATCTTCTTGGAAATGTCGAATAACTTGGACCCTTGAAAAACTTACAATCAAAGTTATCGGTTTCCATTGAACTCTGTCATTAAACTTTGTAAAGTTGTAAATATTGTTGGTTTGTCGAAGTTGAAAACACGACAAAATGACTAAGAGTGTGTGAGCAGATGGGGGCACACACGATAAACACGAGTATACGTGTAGAACAATTTTAATACTTGAATTACACACCCGATATGCATGTAATTTTGACCCATTAACTGTTTTGACCCATGGGATTTTATGAGTTCTAAGTTGGGTCGAAATATAGAGTGCCTTGGGCTTTTGAATCCACTGATTGGGCATGCAGAAAAGGGCGCATGGGTTTTTGCTTGGGTTGGAACTTGTCGACCAAGGATTTGACTCCAACTAGGAGTCGGTTTGTAATACTATATATACAAACCCATAGCCTTGCAAAACTCACGATTCTCATTATTATCTATACCCTAAAACTGATTACTAGTTCCAGCTTTTTATACCTAAATGATTTGCTCTCAAATCGTTTAGGTTGTGTTTGGTTTTTGTTCAATCTCCACTTGCTACGAATCAAGATGTTAGGGAATTGAAAGATTGGTATTGATACTTGTTCCTGATCCTCCTTGTCGACAGCAGTAACATCTAGAAAATACTGTTGGTTTTATTCCTGAAAAAAAAAGATATCGGACAAAATAGTCCGACATTCGTGTTGGTTTATATTCTGTTTCTCGGACAGAATTTTATTGGGAAGGAAGTAACTTGTTTCTTGGAGGTTTTCTACTCGTGACTATATTCAAGATTGACAAAGGTTGTTGGATTTTAATTACGTTCTCGACTAGCTTCATATTCGAACGCATACTTAATCGGGTTTGTGTGTGATACTCATCGAGGTATCTATCTTTGATACTCGGGTGTTGTATTGGTCTTATTCACTAAAGTCTAAATTCAAGCAAGCAAGGTTAGTTTTCTTTTATCCCTTTTGTTAATTAATTGTTTATTAATTACGTGTTTAACCTAATTGCAAATACTAGATTCATATCCGCTGCGTACTCGTAGAGGTTAATGGTTAACTTAGTTCTAAAATCCCAACAAATATAGGGTCCGGAAATATCATAAGTAAATTTTAAGATAGAATTTATCGGTAAGGGGAGTTTAAGATGAATGGGTTGAAGTACATTAATGTAGAGTGAATTTATGGGAAAGAAAAACAACTAGATATTGATAATGAATTGAAAGTTCTCAAGTTTTATTGGAAAGGAAAACAACTGTCTTGTCAGTGTTCCCCCTCATATTCATTCGCAACAAATTCGCAATCACTAACAGATCGTTTTGTTGAAGCATTTGTAATTGATTCACATGATCTCGAAGTAAAGCAACTATTGGGTATGAACGGGGCCCCATTTCTTTATCGTGTGGCACTCACTTTGCAACTGGATCGCAGCGTCTTCAACATTGTTCCGGTCAAATTTCGGTGTGCATGAAAACGGACAAGACGGGTGTCATCATTATCGGAATGAGACGGTGGTGAAGATAATGCAATTTCCTGTAAGAATGAAGGTGCATGTAAGGAAATATGGCCGATCATGTGAAGTTGGGGGTATGACACGATATTAAATAGGGCTAATAATAAAAAAAGTACTATACTTGCCACCCTTTCTTCTTTAGGGTAGCGAACAAAATTTTTTGCTTCTGCGGGTATTATACTTTCAAATTCATCCTCTTTAGGGTATTTTGCAAAAAAGTCGGACATTTTTGCCCCTCTTACCCACAAGTGCAAATGATGGCAACTATAATACTTTTTTTTTATCATTTGCCCTAGTTTTTATTATGTTAAATTTTGGATATGTATTAAGATAATTTATTTAATGATTTATAATTGTGTTAAATCTATGATAAAAATGTTTTGTTTTAAGTTTACACTATTTACTTATTAATCGTATTTGTAATAATTTAATATATACTTAAAAAAGGGAAAATTAAAATCATTCGACAATTATAAAAACAAACAACACTTTTTCATTCAGATTCGGACATTATAGCTACCTCTTAATAGTAAGATGTGGTAGTCGATTTAGATGCAGAGTAAGATTCAGATGTATAACATCTTAATCAAACAAACACACCCTTAATCTAGTCATAGTATACTCTCTAGTCTATGCTTCAACAAGTGACGAACAGAAATTATATGCAAGTACTTCAGGTTGTGATATAATTCCTCCTAATTTAGCGGAAGCGTTAAACCTAATTCGTTTAACGCCAGCGTTAAACAACTTGAAGTGAATTAGGGCAAATGATAAAACAAAATATTTTATCATAGATTTAACACAATTATAAATCATTAAATAAATTATCTTAATACATATCCAAAATTTAACATAATAAAAACTAGGGCAAATGATAAAAAAATATTATACTTGCCATCATTCTTGTGGTAAGAGGGGCAAAAATCTCCGACTTTTTTGCAAAATACCCTAAAGAGGATGAATTTGAAAGTATAATACCCCCAGAAGCAAAAAAATTTGTTCGCTACCCTGAAGAAGAAAGGGTGGCAAGTATAGTACTTTTTTTTATTATTAGCCCTATTAAATAACATGATAAATACGTGAGAAATAAAAGAATTTTAGAGCGTTTAGCGTTTAGGATATAAAAGTTTGTTTGGCAACAAGCGGCGGTGAAAAAACGAGCATTAAGATTCTAACACTACTAAAACAAACATTGAAATCAGCCCCATGGATGACTTGCCAATCGGGGGAAGTAAATACAGAAAGTTGACCCTTGATCAGAAGAAGTACGTTCTTGACTTCAGCATCATGCTCGTTACAGTAGTAGTGGTACTGCAGAGCAAAACAGTGAGACTCCTTGCACATTTCTTAGTGATTGTTTTCGTCTAGTGTTATTTTGGTATCAGCATAGTAAAGATGAAGTGTGTGAAGGAACCCCTATCTAGTGACATGGCTATTCATAACGAGAATGAATTCGTTTCATAATATGAATCTATAAGACAGCAGCCCCCGCTGGTTGAAGCTTACCGGTTAGAACCTTGACAACGATTTCAATGGTGCTACCTGCCATCAAAAAAGGTCTTGGCTAAAAAGATAGGTTAAGGAGTACCTACTAGTCTATACTGTTGCTTAGTCATATACCATTCTTTTCATAGACAACAGCTTGTAGCTATTCGAATCCTTTCATCTCAGATGAACTTGTCTCCTTAACAATAAAATACAGCTCAAATCAAACATACTCACACAAAGTCATATAATCTACTAGGTCAATTTTAAAAGTTTAGATGTCCCGGACAATCATTAACAGTTCAGCAGCCACAAACTTCAAAGATTCAGTACGGAAAAATTCCAACTTTCGTTTCAGCTTTTCATTTATGTGAGTTATGTTGAATTATATAACATGACTATCATATATAAAACACATAAAACATCAAAGAAACATGCGAAAGCGTATAGAAACGAATAATGAATAATTAATTAACATAAACATAAAGTATGCGTACCTTTTTTATTCTAGCCGAACAAGAATCAATTCCACAAAACTAGCAAGTGATGAACCCTAATTAGGGTTTATAGGATTATAAGAATTACCCCTTACCATTTTTGTAATTCAATCCAAAATACCAACAAAAGTATGTTAGTACAACGTTCTTGTACACACGTACTAAATCAAATTAAAGTAATGCTAGTTTTAATCACACGAAAATATTTGTTTTGGAAAAACAAAGTGTTCGACTACCCTTTAGGTATGTACAATCGGTTGGACACAAAAAACACACAAACACCTTTTGGTTTTTAGGTTATGAGTACAAGAGATGGAATACAAAGACCCTAGGCCTTGTATTTATACACAAGATAACTTTGTTTCCAAGTTAAGTGTGGGTTTGGCTTTTTTGATCCTTTGGCCGATCGGTTTACATATCCCAAGGGGATTCCGGAACCTTCCCAATCTCTATTTTAGTATTTAGTCTTTCCATTTAACATTTAACGATCATTAGTCCATTACACTTAATTAACTTAACGTCCGTTATATATTTCATGTAATTAATAAATAAATATAACATTTTATATTTAATTATTAACTTTAATTATCATAATGAAAGCGGTAATCCTGTGGTCTCGAGTTCAATCCTAACTCACTACTACTAATTTATATCCATAGAACTAACAACTCCCACTTGGATATATCTTAATAGAGTGATCACATCGGTTAGCGCCTAGCAACACTTCGATGCCTCTAGTACAACTCGAAAGGCTCTGAAAACCTTTTAATGATTTCTCATTATTATTATCCTTTGTTTCTAATACCATGTTAAATAAAGATATGGAATTAAGTCATTCTTTATTCAACTATTATGTTTCTCGCTTTAAGTGATCAAGATTATCTTCTAACATATTCGTGGAGATTTTAGGTGCGGCCACACAAACATCTTATCAACCCTACGAGGGCCCAAAGAAGATTAAACTTCAAATAAATTGAAGGAACAAATTCTATCTTGACTACTGAGACTAACCCACAAACTTTGCAACACTTCAAAACAACCCTTATGACTACAGTTACGATAGCTAAGTTGTTCCACGTATGCACTACATTCATGACACTTATCTGGTATCTCAAGTCTGAGGGTAAATATTCACAATTTACTTATAACAATATCCATATAGTAAATTATGTAGTTGAGATAAGTCCTATATTCAATTTATTGAATATCATCTGAAATTGGTATGCTTTCTCATCAATATACTTTTAAGTATATTTTACCAAATCACTCAGATTTGTCTTAATTTAACGATACTCTCATATCATTAATTGACAACGGACGATTTAGAATAAATGAATTTATTCACGGATTAAACATGTAAATATAGGATACAATATATTATAAAATCAAACATTCCAAATATTTGATTTATTATAATAATTGTTTAACATCCCTTATCCAAATACTAAATAGATTATTGCATGAAAATTCCAGTTGATGAATTATGCCTCAAGTAATGACAATCATACTTATTGACAAGCATAAATCAACCAATTTGATCTATCATAATTTTGAGAATATTTATTTCAAGAATTCAATTAGTGAAGTTCTTGTATATGTGCATTTACCAATCCACATAATAATTCATAAAGTGTGTGACATCCTCTATCATCAATTTTATGACAATTTAAACTGTCAAACATTTTAAAGTTTAAAGTATTCTTATTCTTTTAATGTATAATGCAACTGCGCTCTTATTAACAAGGATTAAACCAGCATCATTGTATACAAACAACAATATGCTCATTAAAACTCCGTAAACTTTAATATCTATTGTGTAATGTTTGATGCTTTTCAAACTTTCAAGTTTGTAGCTTATGACAATTTGCACAACAATTGACATATTGTTCATCCATAGAATCTATGAGCAATTCCAGGCTGATGATGTAATTCTATTAGAATATTCATTACACAAGTTATCTAATAACTTTTAGTTAAACATCAATGTTGTCAAATCATCTAACATTCAAGAATGATACAACAATTTGATTATACTTACATGATGTACATGATGAATCTACATGTGAAACTTAGATTTCATTTATGTTCTATCTTGTCAAATATATGTATTCATTTCCCAAATGATATATCATGTTTAATTAGAATCATTTATTTTACTGCACATGTTTATTAACAATAAACATATATTCCAAGGTTGTATGTTTTAATTTTTAAATCTTACAAGTGAAGTTTTATTCCAAACTAAGACTTAACATTTAGCTTACAAGGAATGTTACTTCCCATATGTTATACAACATATAAGATTTAAAACACATAATATTCCCACTAGCTTTCAGGAATACTTAAAATTTATCTTATTTCAATTATAAATCAAAACTAGGATTTAATAATTAAACGTAAGAATAATTTCATAGATGCATGCATTTATCCATTCATGAATTATTGCACTTCGTACACTTTCAAATATTTTATGAATTCAGAAAACCTTTCGATTACTTACCGTCCTCGCTCAAGTAATTTCTCAAGAAAGAGTTTTGATATTCCATTGTCATATTTCATATTAATGAAAACAAGTATGACAATTATCATCTTTATATATTTAATGTGTAAGAAAAGAATATTCAATTAATTGCTTAAGTATGATTAATAATCTAGTCATAAAACATGCATTAAATATGTGTACAATTTTGTTCATATGATTTCTACACATATAGAAATTCAAACCACTAGGGTTTTCCATCTCTTTGAAGAAACTCATTTCCATTCTCTAATCTAACTATTAAGATAAATCAAATTTCCAAAATTGATTAAATATTAATGACAACATCTTTAACATTCATAGTATGAGTAATTTACCCAATTCAATATTTGGTAATCCATCATAATGATTATCAGGTTTACTACAACTCAGAACTCATGTTCTTCTCAAAGATATAAATCAAATATCCAGATATCCTTGTAGATCTATGAATGAAAATTTCATCATCTTGAGGTCTATCATTTACATGTCTAACCACATCATGATATTTACTAGTGTATTTAAGAAGATTATGTATCTTGTAATTTTATCTTTCAAGATAAAAAAAACTCCCACTTGCCTTTTGTAATATATAGACTATCTATACATACTTAGTAATTAGAGCAAAACTACATTGTTCTCTTTTTGGGACATTACAAATACACATTGATAACTTTTAGTTTGTTAAATACCTATTCATAAGTAGTTTAACAAATTCAGAATCTTCAATTTTAAAACTTAATGTGATTCATCACATTCCATAATAAAATGGTGTTTTATCAATCTTCTAGGTTGGAGTCATATTGAGTATATTCAATACATACTCAATTTTCTAACCTTGTTATTTTTTAAAAAAGAAGTTATGGTTATCTTGAATCAAACAAATCAAATAGAGTTTGATTCTCCTAACTGAACATACCATTAGCTTGTGGTATTTCATTAGAATTAGTATTGTAAGACAATCTAACAATATATAAGATAAAATATTCCTTTTGGCTTACCTATTTACCAACTAAGTCAACGTAATGGTATAATAGACTTTTCAAGCCAATTGCATGCTTTATAACACAAGTACTTTTAACCAAGTCACTTCATATCCATGTTTCATCAAGAAAACATAAACTCTTATAATCCCATTATACGTTATAAATCATTGATCAACTCAATGACTTCTTGTATATGTCTTAATTAAAAAACATAACAAGTTAACGTCTTACTTTATTATAAGTTTTAAAAGACTTTATGTTTATGTCTTTACAATGAATCATAAACATGTTTAACTAAAATAATTATAAACACAACTCTTGGTTTCAATAGTAGTTTCAAGTTAATTTATTTACTTCACAATAATGTAGGACTACATTATTTTTTATTTATGTCATTCCAAAATACATAAATAAACAAATTGAAGAAGTATTAGATTACTTCATTTATTTATTTCATTCTAATAATACATAAATATTTAATTTGAAGTAGTCTTATATATCATTTTGACACATGATCTAAATACTTGTCTAAGAAACGCAAATTTATTCCAGATATGATCCCATGTAACATGGAGATTTACTTTGTTGTTACAATCTAGCCAAGTTCTCACATGACGTAAATTGCAACACCAAGTGTTTCTTGAATTAGATATTTACAAGTCATTTTAGAACGTTATTCTCTTACCTTGTAGTCAAGAGAATCCGTTAAATCATATACCTATATGTTGTACCTTGCACACAATATAGATTTCTCCCACTTGTGCATGGAACAACATCATGTAGCAGATAAACAACACGACATATGTTTGTTTATGTGACCTATATGATTGTGTCATTGATATTAGCATAACTAGTAGATGTAGAACCACTTCATTGTCTAGTAAGGAAATGTACATGACTATCCTTGAAAACATAAGTGTCTACAAGTGGAAAATAATTATCTTAAGACATTCTAGAGATAATCTGGGTTACTACCAAGATGACAAAGCTTGTAACTCTCACTGAATTAGAGATCATTACAATAATTCCTTATTCAATAATAAGAACACAATGCTCCTACTGGATTTGACAACATTGTAAAGTTTTCATTAACCAATGAAAGAAAATAGTGTTCTATTTACTTACCTACACCTTTGAGAAAGTACATACATAACAATTACTTATGTACTTAAAAGAATGTATTTTTGTAGGGGAGTAACTCAAGACTGGTAAAATATATTAGCCAAAAACGTTTAGTACAATGGATATGAGTGAAATCCCATATCTCATTCTCTTACATAGACATAAAGCTTACATAACAAGATACTACCTATTTTCTAAACAAGAAAACAAACCACTACTCTAAGGATAACATAGGACATAACGAAAGAAAATTACTTCCTAGGTCCTTGAAGCTTGGTGCCATACATGGCATTAAAGGCATCCAAATGAAGATCGGAACCTCGGCCGCATAGTCATCGAGTCATAGTCATCATACTCATCTTCAAACTTGGCCACCACCAATAATAGATTAGGCATCATCAAATGGGTTAGCAACCACCTCATCTTCGAATCGACACCACGATATCTCCCACTTTAGAAAAGGGTTAACTCTCTTAGTTGAAGAGGCGGCATACAAGAATCACTAGTTATGAGACACACCCACTCCATCTCTTTTCAAATCTCACAAGGGGTTCTTGTGATGCGTACTGCCTTAGTAGACTTATCTTCATTAACTCCATTGTAACACCGTAATCCACATCCTTGTTGGTTTCATTTGAAGGAATACCAAAAGCATCCGTATATTCCATATTAAGAGCATCAAACCGATTAGATGTAGAGATCTTAGTTCCACTCTAAACATCGAAGCATTCTTCTTAGTGAATTCCACTTTCTTAGGTTCAGGAGGAGTCTTTTTGGGTTGATATTGAAAACTACCCACAACAAAGTTTAGTAAACCCTCCTTGACCCAAATAGTAGAACCACCTTTGCTTTCCCTTCTTTTATTATTGACCATCTTGAAACCATCACACGCTTAGTACGCTGAAAGGTGAGGTTCAACAACTTTCGAACATTCAATAAGAGTATGACCAAAAATCTTACATTTATCACAATGAGGTGGTTTCCACTTTATTCAACCCATATCTTCTCAATAGTCGAACCCACCCATCAAGTAATGGTATCTCAACAAAGAAGGCTGTCCCTAAGCACCTCATCCGACTTCACTTCAATCATGCATCTAGTTAAACTACTACGCCCCATGATTCCTTGCACATTTGGCTAGTAAACGATCTAACCTTTTGGGTTATCAATGTGGCAAGGAGACTAGGCCGCCATCGAAAACATGCAAGAGGAATATCATGGAATTTAACCCACACCGATGTTGGTCAAACTTTAAGTAAGTTGGTTTTCAATGTCCATGGTTTAAGAATAATAGGTACATTTCTAATCAACCAAGCACCGTTTTCAAGAACATCATCAACACCTTTCTTCGAATTGAAATTAAAGAAGAAGAAACCCTTTGCATCATTACCTTGTATACCAAACTTAGCCCACGACAAGGCATAAAGTAATCAGAAAAGCAAGACGCGACCAAGGAAATACCCATACAAAGTATTCTCAAACCTAGTGTTCACCTCTTCAACCATTTCATCTCGACGTGAAAGATCCACACCATTAGCTTTCTTACTACACTCCAACCTACGAAAGTTTGATATGTGTTTCTTTAGTTCAAGAGAAGTAACACCAGATATTGATGAAGAAGGTTGTTTCAAAGCATACACACCAACCTTCTCAATACTAACAAATTTCATGCATTGTGATCAACCTTATAATTAGCATTATTATGGCCATTAACATTAGAAGCCATAGGACCACTCGTATTTTGAGGAGGTTTCGAATAATAACCAATAGCAAGTAGCATCTCCTCTAGCTCCTTCGTGGATCTGCGGCACCTTAAGATGCTCAATTGATTAACCCAAAGGAAGTAGTAGCATCCACTGTCAAAGCTGGTTTTAATGGTTGCCCATCGTCACCCACAAGTACAAGTTTTCCATCAAATATTTGTTTTTCAATAGCACGAATTTTCAATAAAGTATCATGACTCAGCGTGTCATGACCATGTGCCATGACCGGGCTTGAACCAAGTGAAACCGCTCCATTTGTCCATCGAATGAGAACCAAGCAATACCGAAACTCATCATACCTACTATTAGGTTCATCGTCGATTCCTTATTCACACCAACTTGATCGCCAAGTTAGTGGTCGGTTTATCGCTTTCGACGAAGAATCCTTGTTAAAAAACCCTTTCTCCATCTCTCACACCCACTTACATAAACAATCTTAACCAAACAATAGAACAAGTAATAACCTCCAAGACACAAGCAATACCAATCAATAAAATAAACCCTAACTAAAAGTTAGGGTTTAATGCCTCTGAAGACCAGATTCAACGATAACCCACCATGGTATTCGATTCAAACAAATCCTAAACACCAATAAAGATATGTAGGAATGTAGAAACCGACTTAGAAACAAGATAAAGTACGAAGTCAAGTTAGTATACAACCGAATATAATATTATGATAGAAGATCACATGCAATTGTAGACTAACCAACACATGAATACAAAAATCGATTTAATGTACTCACCGACCCACGATTTAATGTAACCTTTTAATATAATTAATAGGTATACGATCGTTTGTGAGAGAATTGCAGGAAAGTGATTTTCGCTTTTTGTCGCCACAAGAGAGAATCCACTTAAAAGAATGTATTCTACTATGTAGATGATGAATTATCCATCAATGCTATTAACTTGAAAAATTGGGCATGCAATTTCTTCCTTAATAGTTCTACCATTCCAAAAATTGTAAGTAGTACTTTAAATGGTCAAAATAGAACAACTAGATAAAATATACTAATTTTTCTTTTACCAATTTCAAAGAAATTAGTCTAGCTTCTAATTTAATAACTCATAAACTATGCAATTTGCTTACGAGTTATGTATTTAGAATTTAGACAATTCTAATTGTCCTATCATACCTTTCTTCATTAATGAAAAAAAGAATAGGAGTGAATCTCACCCTCTTATGAAAAGAGGACTAGGTTTATTCTTTTAGTAAAGTCGACTCTACCAAAAACCCCTTACAGTGTAGATCAATTTACCAATACAAGAATAACCTACGCTACTTAATGTTGCATAAATACATTTAAAGAATTAGCAAAATTCAATTTAGTATTTTCGATAATTAAACTTTTCAAGAAAATAAAATACCCAAGGTAATATTCATATAACCATAGAATTTTCTAAAACTAGCATCCAAATTATCATAGTTCCATTATCACTTGATCCGCTAGTAACGAAAGCACATAATAAGGTAATCCGTCAAACAATAATTGGCAAACATTTTTCAATTCATAGATCATTATGGGATTTACATTTTCCAACGCTATTGCAAATGTAAACATGTTTTATCCCCATCTTGTTCCTTGAGTCCAGCTTCACACTTACTACTCAATTTAAGTCTAACTTAAAGAAATGCAAATATGTTCATGGGCGTTCATGTGAAGATTTACCTTTCCATCACAATCTCGCCAAGTTTCCACATGACGTAAATTGCAACTTTGAGTGTTCCTTTAACTAGATGGCACTTAACTTAATTTTAAAAGGGTACTAGTTTTGATTTATGGTGTCAAATCAAATATGTACAAAGAAGCATGCATACAACTTCGTATAAATAGTTTTTAATAAAAAACTTTTTATTAACCAATTCACAAAGATTAAATTATCAAAGTTTTGATTGAGTTATTGGTTTCAATGAAATTAATTATCGCCCATTATACCGTACTTTTGCATAAGTCTAAAGACTTAGTGTTTCGGATAATTACCACAAAGTGGCGCATGGAATTAAAGCTAATTCGCCCTTAAGATGATTTTGTACATTTATAGCCTACTTGGTAACTCCAATTTGACTCGCAAAGAAGCAGAGAATTTGGTCACAAGCAATAACCTCCTTCTCTTTCGTCACAATTTAATGCGCTCCTCTCCTTGTACCACTCTTATAGTTTGTCAAAATTGGATGAGCCGTTCTCACTATTTGTACCAAAACCATCAATCAATTAAACTTATTGAAAATTTAAATCTTTAAAAACAAATCAAATTTCACCATTGTTTAGTCCAATTTATTTTTCTATTCAAAATTACCCTTGGCTTAAAACTTGTCACACATAATAAACAAACAAGTAACAATAAAAAATAAATAACTAAAACAATGCGCACATAACTAACAATTAATACGTGTAAACAAGTAGTCACATGCAACTTATTGATAAAACCTATTAATAATCAATATCTAGGTTAATTAACGTATATATCAACTAGGGCTTTCACTCGCACAATTGAAAGTGAGCCACATACATCGACGAATTGATTGCATAAGCCATAATTAAAATATACCAAATTGCACATAATCGATTCATTAATATTATTGAGGTATTTACCCAATTCAATATTTGGTAATCCATCATAATGATTATCAGGTTTACTACAATCCTGTAACTCATGTTCTTCTCAGCATATAAATCAAATATCTGAGATATCCTTGTAGATCTATGAATGAAAATTTCATCATCTTGAGGTCTATCATTTACATGTCTAACCACATCATGATATTTACTAGTGTATTTAAGAAGATTATGTATCTTGTAATTTTATCTTTCAAGATAAAAAAAACTCCCACTTGCCTTTTGTAATATATAGACTATCTATACATACTTAGTAATTAGAGCAAAACTACATTGTTCTCTTTTTGGGACATTACAAATACACATTGATAATTCCTGACTTTAGTTTGTTAAATACCTATTCATAAGTAGTTTAACAAATTCAGAATCTTCAATTTTAAACTTAATGTGATTCATCACATTCCATAATAAAATGGTGTTTTATCAATCTTCTAGGTTGGAGTCATATTGAGTATATTCAATACATACTCAATTTTCTAACCTTGTTATTTTTTAAAAAAGAAGTTATGGTTATCTTGAATCAAACAAATCAAATAGAGTTTGATTCTCCTAACTGAACATACCATTAGCTTGTGGTATTTCATTAGAATTAGTATTGTAAGACAATCTAACAATATATAAGATAAAATATTCCTTTTGGCTTACCTATTTACCAACTAAGTCAACGTAATGGTATAATAGACTTTTCAAGCCAATTGCATGCTTTATAACACAAGTACTCTTTAACCAAGTCACTTCATATCCATGTTTCATCAAGAAAACATAAACTCTTATAATCCCATTATACGTTATAAATCATTGATCAACTCAATGACTTCTTGTATATGTCTTAATTAAAAAACATAACAAGTTAACATCTTACTTTATTATAAGTTTTAAAAGACTTTATGTTTATGTCTTTACAATGAATCATAAACATGTTTAACTAAAATAATTATAAACACAACTCTTGGTTTCAATAGTAGTTTATTTACTTCACAATAATGTAGGACTACATTATTTTTTATTTATGTCATTCCAAAATACATAAATAAACAAATTGAAGAAGTATTAGATTACTTCATTTATTTATTTCATTCTAATAATACATAAATATTTAATTTGAAGTAGTCTTATATATCATTTTGACACATGATCTAAATACTTGTCTAATTTAGAAACTGCAAATTTATTCCAGATATGATCCCATGTAACATGGAGATTTACTTTGTTGTTACAATCTAGCCAAGTTCTCACATGACGTAAATTGCAACACCAAGTGTTTCTTGAATTAGATATTTACAAGTCATTTTAGAACGTTATTCTCTTACCTTGTAGTCAAGAGAATCCGTTAAATCATATACCTATATGTTGTACCTTGCACACAATATAGATTTCTCCCACTTGTGCATGGAACAACATCATGTAGCAGATAAACAACACGACATATGTTTGTTTATGTGACCTATATGATTGTGTCATTGATATTAGCATAACTAGTAGATGTAGAACCACTTCATTGTCTAGTAAGGAAATGTACATGACTATCCTTGAAAACATAAGTGTCTACAAGTGGAAAATAATTATCTTAAGACATTATAGAGATAATCTGGGTTACTACCAAGATGACAAAGCTTGTAACTCTCACTGAATTAGAGATCATTACAATAATTCCTTATTCAATAATAAGAACACAATGCTCCTACTGGATTTGACAACATTGTAAGTGTTTCATTAACCAATGAAAGAAAATAGTGTTCTATTTACTTACCTACACCTTTGAGAAAGTACATACATAACAATTACTTATGTACTTAAAAGAATGTATTTTTTGGGTAAAGGGGAGTAATCCTGCACCCTGGTAAATATATTAGCCAAAAACGTTTAAGTACAATGGATATGAGTGAAATCCCATATCTCAGCCCGTTACATAGGCATAAAGCTTACATAACAAGATACTACCTATTTTCTAAACAAGAAAACAAACCACTACTCTAAGGATAACATAGGACATAACGAAAGAAAATTACTTCCTAGGTCCTTGAAGCTTGGTGCCATACATGGCATTAAAGGCATCCAATCCCTGGAAGATCGGAAACCCGCCGATAGTCATCGTAGTCATAGTCCTCATACTCATCTTCAAACTCTTGGCCACCACCGAATAGATTAGCAGACTCATCAAATGGGTTAGCAACCACCTCATCTTCTGAATCAGACACCACGATATCTCCCACTTTAGAAAAGGGTTAACCTCTTAGTTGAAGAGGCGCAGAATACAAGAATCACTAGTTATAGAGACACCACTCCATCTCTCTTTCAAATCACTCACAAGGGGTTCTTGTGATGCGTACTGTCTTAGTAGACTTATCTTCATTAACTTCCATTGTACCCACCGTAATCCACATCCTTGTTGGTATCATTTGAAGGAATACCAAAAGCATCCGTATATTCCATATTAAGAGCATCAAACTGATTAGATGTAGAGATCTTAGTTCCACTCGAACTAGCCACATCAGAAGCATTCTTCTTAGTGACTTCCACTTCTTAGGTTCATGAGTCTTTGTTGATATTGAAACAAGTACCCACAACAGTTTAGTAAACCTCCTTGACCAAATAGTAGAACCACCTTGATTTCCCTTCTTCTTATTATTGACCATCTTGAAACCATCATTAACACGCTTAGTACTGGCAGGAGGTTCAACAACTATCGGACATTCAATAAGAGTATGACCAAAAATCTTACATTTATCACAATGAGGTGGTTTCCACTCGTATTCAACCCATATCTTCTCAATAGTCAACCCGACCCATCAAGTAATGGTATCTCAACAAGAAGGTCCCCCCTAAGCACCTCATCCGACTTCACTTCAATCATGCATCTAGTAAACTACTACCCCCATGATTCCTTGCACATTTGGCTAGTAAACGATCTAACCTTTCATGCAAGGACACAAAAGCAGGAACAAGGTCCGCCATCGAAAAACATAGCAAGAGGAACATCATGGAATTTAACCCACACCGGATGTTGGTCAAACCTCTTTAAGTGTTGTTCAATGTCCATGGTTTAAGAATAATAGGTACATTTCTAATCAACCAAGCACCGTTTTCAAGAACATCATCAACACCTTTCTTCGAATTGAAATTAAAGAAGAAGAAACCCTTTGCATTCATCATTACCTTTTGTATACCAAACTTAGCCCACGATATGCATACAAAGTAATCAACAACAAAAGAAAAAGCTGACCAAGGAAATACCCATACAAAGTATTCTCAAACCTAGTGTTCACCTCTTCAACCATTTTCATCGACAGAAAAGATCCACACCATTAGCTTTCTTACTACACTCCAACCTACGAAAGTTTGATATGTGTTTCTTTAGTTCAAGAGAAGTAACACCAAAGATAACGATGAAGAAGGTTGTTTCAAAGACACCAACCTTCTCAATACCAACACCTTCATGCATTCGTATCAACCTTATAATTAGCATTATTATGGCCATTAATATTGAAGCCATAGGACCACTGTATTTTGAGGAGGTTTCAATAATAACCAATAGCAGAAGCATCTCCTCTAGCTCCTTCTCAGATCATGCGCACCTTAAGATGCTCAATTGGATTAACCCCAGTAGAAGTAGTAGCATCCACTGTCAAAGCTGGTTTTAATGGTTGCCCATCGTCACCCACAAGTACAAGTTTTCCATCAAATATTTGTTTTTCAATAGCACGAATTTTCAATAAAGTATCATGACCCTCAGGCGTGTCATGACCATGCGCCATGACTGGGCTTGAACCAAGTGAAACCGCTCCATTTGTCCATCGAATGAGAACCGAATACCAAACTCATCATACCTACTATTAGGGTTCATCGTCGATTCCTTATTCACACCAACTTGATCGACCAAGTTAGTGGTGGTTTATCGCCTTCACGAAGAATCCTTGTTAAAAACCCTTTCTCCATCTCTCTCACACCCACTTACAATAAACAATCTTAACCAAACAATAGAACAAGTAATAACCTCCAGCACACAAGCAATACCAATCAAATAAAATAAACCCTAACTAAAAGTTAGGGTTTAATGCTCCTTGAAGACCAGATTCAACGATAACCCACCATGGTATTCGATTCAAACAAATCCTAAACACCAATAAAGATATGTAGGAATGCGTAAACCGACTTAGAAACTAAAGTACGAAGTCAAGTTAGTATACAACCGAATATAATATTATGATAGAAGATCACATGCAATTGTAGACTAACCAACACATGAATACAAAAATCGATTTAATGTACTCACCGACCCACGATTTAATGTAACCTTTTAATATAATTAATAGGTATACGATCGTTTGTGAGAGAATTGCAGGAAAGTGATTTTCGCTTTTTGTCGCCACAAGAGAGAATCCACTTAAAAGAATGTATTCTACTATGTAGATGATGAATTATCCATCAATGCTATTAACTTGAAAAATTGGGCATGCAATTTCTTCCTTAATAGTTCTACCATTCCAAAAATTGTAAGTAGTACTTTAAATGGTCAAAATAGAACAACTAGATAAAATATACTAATTTTCTTTTACCAATTCTCTGCAGAAATTAGTCTAGCTTCTAATTTAATAACTCATAAACTATGCAATTTGCTTACGAGTTATGTATTTAGAATTTAGACAATTCTAATTGTCCTATCATACCTTTCTTTAAGAAAAAGAATAGGAGTGAATCTCACCCTCTTATGAAAAGAGGACTAGGTTTATTCTTTTAGTAAAGTCGACTCTACCAAAAAACCCTTACAGGTGTAGATCAATTTACCAATACAAGAATAACCTACGTTTACGGTTTAATGTTGCATAAATACATTTAAAGAATTAGCAAAATTCAATTTTAGTATTTTCGATAATTAAACTTTTCAAGAAAATAAAATACCCAAGGTAATATTCATATAAC
The DNA here is from genome assembly GCA_910596185.1 of Chrysanthemum makinoi. Classification (NCBI taxonomy): domain Eukaryota; kingdom Viridiplantae; phylum Streptophyta; class Magnoliopsida; order Asterales; family Asteraceae; genus Chrysanthemum; species Chrysanthemum makinoi. The sequence continues at coordinate 341,183,673 of OU343221.1, forward strand.
CATAGAATTTTCTAAAACTAGCATCCAAATTATCATAGTTCCATTACATCATTGATTCTAGTAACTAAAGCACATAATAAGGTAATCCACAAACAATAATTGGCAAACATTTTTCAATTCATAGATCATTATACATTTTCCAACGCTATTGCAAATGTAAACATGTTTTATCCCCATCTTGTTCCTTGAGTCCAGTTCTCACTTACTACTCAATTTAAGTCATCTAACTTAAAGAAATGCAAATATGTTCATGCAAGGTCCTACTTCATGTGAAGATTTACCTTTCCATCACAATCTCAAGTTTCCACATGACGAAATTGCAACTTTGAGTGTTCCTTTAACTAGATGGCATTAACTTAATTTTAAAAGGGTACTAGTTTTGATTTATGGTGTCAAATCAAATATGTACAAAGAAGCATGCATACAACTTCATAAATAGTTTTAATAAAACTTTTTATTAACCAATTCACAAAGATTAAATTATCAAAGTTTTGATTGAGTTATTGGTTTCGCCAATCAAGGAATTTACCTTTAATTATCGTCCATTATATCGTACTTTTGCATAAGTCAAAAGACTTAGTGTTTCGGATAATTACCACAAAGTGGCGCATGGAATTAAAGCTAATTCGCCCTTAAGATGATTTTGTACATTTATAGCCTACTTGGTAACTCCAATTTGACTCTCAAGAAAGAAGCAGAGAATTTGGTCACCAAGCAATAACCTCCTTCTTTCGGGTCACAATTTAATGCGCCCTCCCTTGTACCACTCTTATAGTTTGTCAAAATTGGATGAGCCGTTCTCACTATTTGTACCAAAACCATCAATCAATTAAACTTATTGAAAATTTAAATCTTTAAAAACAAATCAAATTTCACCATTGTTTAGTCCAATTTATTTTTCTATTCAAAATTACCCTTGGCTTAAAACTTGTCACACATAATAAACAAACAAGTAACAATAAAAAATAAATAACTAAAACAATGCGCACATAACTAACAATTAATACGTGTAAACAAGTAGTCACATGCAACTTATTGATAAAACCTATTAATAATCAATATCTAGGTTAATTAACGTATATATCAACTAGCTACCATTACATTGAAAGTGAGCCACATACATCGACGAATTGATTGCATAAGCCATAATTAAAATATACCAAATTGCACATAATCGATTCATTAATATTATTGAGGTATTTACCCAATTCAATATTTGGTAATCCATCATAATGATTATCAGGTTTACTACAATCCTCAGAACTCATGTTCTTCTCAAAGATATAAATCAAAATATCTGAGATATCCTTTCAGATCTATGAATGAAAATTTCATCATCTTGAGGTCTATCATTTACATGTCTAACCACATCATGATATTTACTAGTGTATTTAAGAAGATTATGTATCTTGTAATTTTATCTTTCAAGATAAAAAAAAACTCCCACTTGCCTTTTGTAATATATAGACTATCTATACATACTTAGTAATTAGAGCAAAACTACATTGTTCTCTTTTTGGGACATTACAAATACACATTGATAATTCCTGACTTTAGTTTGTTAAATACCTATTCATAAGTAGTTTAACAAATTCAGAATCTTCAATTTTAAAACTTAATGTGATTCATCACATTCCATAATAAAATGGTGTTTTATCAATCTTCTAGGTTGGAGTCATATTGAGTATATTCAATACATACTCAATTTTCTAACCTTGTTATTTTTTAAAAAAGAAGTTATGGTTATCTTGAATCAAACAAATCAAATAGAGTTTGATTCTCCTAACTGAACATACCATTAGCTTGTGGTATTTCATTAGAATTAGTATTGTAAGACAATCTAACAATATATAAGATAAAATATTCCTTTTGGCTTACCTATTTACCAACTAAGTCAACGTAATGGTATAATAGACTTTTCAAGCCAATTGCATGCTTTATAACACAAGTACTTTTAACCAAGTCACTTCATATCCATGTTTCATCAAGAAAACATAAACTCTTATAATCCCATTATACGTTATAAATCATTGATCAACTCAATGACTTCTTGTATATGTCTTAATTAAAAAACATAACAAGTTAACGTCTTACTTTATTATAAGTTTTAAAAGACTTTATGTTTATGTCTTTACAATGAATCATAAACATGTTTAACTAAAATAATTATAAACACAACTCTTGGTTTCAATAGTAGTTTCAAGTTAATTTATTTACTTCACAATAATGTAGGACTACATTATTTTTTATTTATGTCATTCCAAAATACATAAATAAACAAATTGAAGAAGTATTAGATTACTTCATTTATTTATTTCATTCTAATAATACATAAATATTTAATTTGAAGTAGTCTTATATATCATTTTGACACATGATCTAAATACTTGTCTAATTTAGAAACTGCAAATTTATTCCAGATATGATCCCATGTAACATGGAGATTTACTTTGTTGTTACAATCTAGCCAAGTTCTCACATGACGTAAATTGCAACACCAAGTGTTTCTTGAATTAGATATTTACAAGTCATTTTAGAACGTTATTCTCTTACCTTGTAGTCAAGAGAATCTGTTAAATCATATACCTATATGTTGTACCTTGCACACAATATAGATTTCTCCCACTTGGGCATGGAACAACATCATGTAGCGTATAAACGTACATATGTTTGTTTATGTGACCTATATGATTGTGTCATTGATATTAGCATAACTAGTAGATGTAGAACCACTTCATTGTCTAGTAAGGAAATGTACATGACTATCCTTGAAAACATAAGTGTCTACAAGTGGAAAATAATTATCTTAAGACATTCTAGAGATAATCTGGGTTACTACCAAGATGACAAAGCTTGTAACTCTCACTGAATTAGAGATCATTACAATAATTCCTTATTCAATAATAAGAACACAATGCTCCTACTGGATTTGACAACATTGTAAGTGTTTCATTAACCAATGAAAGAAAATAGTGTTCTATTTACTTACCTACACCTTTGAGAAAGTACATACATAACAATTACTTATGTACTTAAAAGAATGTATTTTTTGGGTAAAGGGGAGTAATCCTGCACCCTGGTAAATATATTAGCCAAAAACGTTTAAGTACAATGGATATGAGTGAAATCCCATATCTCACCTCGCTACATAGGCATAAAGCTTACATAACAAGATACTACCTATTTTCTAAACAAAAAAACAAACCACTACTCTAAGGATAACATAGACATAACGAAGAAAATTACTTCCTAGGACCTTGAAGCTTGGTGCCATACATGGCATTAAAGGCATCCAAATTCCTCGAAGATCGGAAACTCGCCGCATAGTCATCGTAGTCATAGTCATCATACTCATCTTCAAACTCTTGGCCACCACCAATAGATTAGCGCTCATCAAATGGGTTAGCAACCACCTCATCTTCGATCGGACACACGATATCTCCCACTTTAGAAAAGGGTTAACTCTCTTAGTTGAAGAGGCGGGCGTACAAGAATCACTAGTTATAGGAGACACAACTCTAATTCTTTCAAATCACTCACAAGGGTTCTTGTGATGCAAGACTGTCTTAGTAGACTTATCTTCATTAACTTCCATTGTACGCACGTAATCCACATCCTTGTTGTTGTCATTTGAAGGAATACCAAAAGCATCCCAGATATTCCATATTAAGAGCATCAAACTGATTAGATGTAGAGATCTTAGTTCCACTTGAACTAGCCACATCAGAAGCATTCTTCTTAGTGACTTCCACTTTCTTAGGTTCATGAGGAGTCTTTTGGGTTGATATTGAAAGCGCTACCCACAAAGTGTTTAGTAAACCCTCCTTGACCTGGAATAGTAGAACCACCTTGCTTTCCCTTCTTCTTATTATTGACCCTCTTGAAACCATCATTAACACGCTTTAGTACTGGAAGGTGAGGTTCAACAACTTTCGGACATTCAATAAGAGTATGACCAAAAATCTTACATTTATCACAATGAGGTGGTTTCCACTGTATTCAACCCATATCTTTCAATAGTGAACCCGACCCATCAAGTAATGGTATCTCAACAAGAAGGCTGTCCCTAAGTACCTCATCTGACTTCACTTCAATCATGCATCTAGCAAAACTACTACGGCCCATGATTTTGCACATTTGGCTAGTAAACGATCTAACCTTTTGCTTATCAATGTGGCGAGGAGACTAAGGCCATCATCAGAAAACATAGCAAGAGGAACATCATGGAATTTAACCCACACCGAGATGTTGGTCAAATCCTCTTTAAGTAAGTTGGTGTTCAATGTCCATGGTTTAAGAATAATAGGTACATTTCTAATCAACCAAGCATCCGCTCAAGAACATCATCAACACCTTCTTCGAATGAAATTAAAGAAGAAGAAACCCTTTGCATTCATCATTACCTTTGTATACCAAACTTAGCCCACGACATGCATAAGTAATCAACAACAGAAAAGCAAGATTCAAGGAAATACCCATACAAAGTATTCTCAAACCTAGTGTTTCTTCAACCATTTTCATCGACAAGATCCACACCATTAGCTTTCTTACTACACTCCAACCTACGAAAGTTTGATATGTGTTTTTTAGTTCAAGTAGAAGTAACACAAAGATAACGATGAAGAAGGTTGTTTCAAAGCATACACACCAACCTTCTCAATACCAACAAATTTCATGTGCATTCAGACAACCTTATAATTAGCATTATTATGGCCATTAACATTAGAAGCCATAGGACCACTGTGATTTTGAGGAGGTTTCAATAATAACCATAGCAAGAGCATCTCCTCTAGCTCCTTCTCAGGATCAAGACCTTTAAGATGCTCAATTGATTAACCCCGTAGAAGTAGCATCCACTGCCAAAGCTGGTTTTAATTGTTGCCCATCGTCACCCACAAGTACAAGTTTTCCATCAAATATTTGTTTTTCAATAGCACGAATTTTCAATAAAGTATCATGACCCTCAGCGTGTCATGACCATGCGCTGCCATGAGGGCTTGAACCAAGTGAAACCGCTCCATTTGTCCATCGAATGAGAACCAAGCAATACCAAGAAACTCATCATACCTACTATTAGGGTTCATCGTCGATTCCTTATTCACACCAACTTGATCGACCAAGTGGCTGGTTTATCGCCTTCGACGAAGAATCCTTGTTAAAAACCCTTTCTCCATCTCTCTCACACCCACTTACAATAAACAATCTTAACCAAACAATAGAACAAGTAATAACCCAAAGACACAAGCAATACCAATCAAATAAAATAAACCTAACTAAAAGTTAGGTTTAATGCTCCTGAAGACCGTTCAACGATAACCCACCATGGTATTCGATTCAAACAAATCCTAAACACCAATAAAGATATGTAGGAATGCAGAAACCGACTTAGAAACTAAAGTACGAAGTCAAGTTAGTATACAACCGAATATAATATTATGATAGAAGATCACATGCAATTGTAGACTAACCAACACATGAATACAAAAATCGATTTAATGTACTCAACCGACCCACGATAATGTAACCTTTAATATAATTAATAGGTATACATCGTTTGTGAGAGAATTGCAGGAAAGTGATTTTCGCTTTTTGTCGCCACAAGAGAGAATCCACTTAAAAGAATGTATTCTACTATGTAGATGATGAATTATCCATCAATGCTATTAACTTGAAAAATTTGGCATGCAATTTCTTCCTTAATAGTTCTACCATTCCAAAAATTGTAAGTAGTACTTTAAATGGTCAAAATAGAACAACTAGATAAAATATACTAATTTTTCTTTTACCAATTCTGCAGTAAATTAGTCTAGCTTCTAATTTAATAACTCATAAACTATGCAATTTGCTTACGAGTTATGTATTTAGAATTTAGACAATTCTAATTGTCCTATCATACCTTCTTAATGAAAAAAAAGAATAGGAGTGAATCTCACCCTCTTATGAAAAGAGGACTAGGTTTATTCTTTTAGTAAAGTCGACTCTACCAAAAAACTTACGGTGTAGATCAATTTACCAATACAAGAATAACCTACGTTTACGGTTTAATGTTGCATAAATACATTTAAAGAATTAGCAAAATTCAATTTTAGTATTTTCGATAATTAAACTTTTCAAGAAAATAAAATACCCAAGGTAATATTCATATAACCATAGAATTTTCTAAAACTAGCATCCAAATTATCATAGTTCCATTACATCAGCTTGATCCGCTAGTAACGAAAGCACATAATAAGGTAATCCGTCAAACAATAATTGGCAAACATTTTTCAATTCATAGATCATTATGGGATTTACATTTTCCAACGCTATTGCAAATGTAAACATGTTTTATCCCCATCTTGTTCCTTGAGTCCAGCTTCACTTACTACTCAATTTAAGTCATCTAACTTAAAGAAATGCAAATATGTTCATGCAAGGTCTGACTTCATGTGAAGATTTACCTTTCCATCACAATCTCGCCAAGTTTCCACATGACGTAAATTGCAACTTTGAGTGTTCCTTTAACTAGATGGCACTTAACTTAATTTTAAAAGGGTACTAGTTTTGATTTATGGTGTCAAATCAAATATGTACAAAGAAGCATGCATACAACTTCGTAAATAGTTTTAAATAAAAACTTTTTATTAACCAATTCACAAAGATTAAATTATCAAAGTTTTGATTGAGTTATTGGTTTCGCCAATCAAGGAATTTACCTTTAATTATCGCCCATTATATCGATTCTTTGCATAAGTCAAAAGACTTAGTGTTTCGGATAATTACCACAAAGTGGCGCATGGAATTAAAGCTAATTCGCTCTTAAGATGATTTTGTACATTTATAGCCTACTTGGTAACTCCAATTTGACTCGCAAAGAAGAGAATTTGGTCACTTGAAGCAATAACCTCCTCCTTCTTTCGGTCACAATTTAATGCGCTCCTCTCCTTGTACCACTCTTATAGTTTGTCAAAATTGGATGAGCCGTTCTCACTATTTGTACCAAAACCATCAATCAATTAAACTTATTGAAAATTTAAATCTTTAAAAACAAATCAAATTTCACCATTGTTTAGTCCAATTTATTTTTCTATTCAAAATTACCCTTGGCTTAAAACTTGTCACACATAATAAACAAACAAGTAACAATAAAAAATAAATAACTAAAACAATACTCACATAACTAACAATTAATGGTAAACAAGTAGTCACATGCAACTTATTGATAAAACCTATTAATAATCAATATCTAGGTTAATTAACGTATATATCAACTAGGGCTTTCACTCAGACAATTGAAAGTGAGCCACATACATCGACGAATTGATTGCATAAGCCATAATTAAAATATACCAAATTGCACATAATCGATTCATTAATATTATTGAGGTATTTCCCAATTCAAGATTTATCAAAATAATAAACATATGTATAAAACTTAACAATTAATTTTCGTATAATCAATCTTAATTATATATATATATATATATATATATATATATATATATATATATATATATAGTGTTGTATTATATGCAGTACCAATAATAGATACGACATTTTACAGTACTAATTTAAATCATTATGAACCATTAGATTGACTTATCAATGGCTATGATGAATTGTGCCATTAATGTAAATTAATTAAAAGATTAAGGCAACGCTTGTAAATCTAAAAGGGTAATTTAGGTATTTTGCATTATCCCTAAAAAAGTGCTAGAAACCTCTCACTTTCCATCTTCTCTGTAAACCTAGAAACTCACCCAAAAAAAACCAATTGTTGTATCTCAGATCCATTATTCGGCCACAAAAAAGAAAAATAAAATAAACATCTTCAAATTCTTTAGATCGAGCAAGCATAAACGAGTATGAAAAAAATGAATTCTCATAAACAAAAAAAAAAACCACGCCTCTCTTTTGGATGTCAGTGGTGGTTATTCACATCCTCTTTTCTTGTTCGTTGTTTCCGCTTTTTTAAATAGCTTTTTTTAGTTTTATTGGGTAGTCTTGTAGGGGGATTCAGATCTGATCATTTTGTTGGTCGAGTGTCAAGTTTTGATTAGAGGTTGTGTTCGTATTTTCGATCTCGTATACCTGCCATCATTTCAGGTCAAGATGTGGGTCAAATTACCTCAATTCAAAGATACAAAGGATGTATCCAAGTACGAGACGCACATGGGCGGATGGTTGTATAAGTCTCCATTAGCTAAGAGATTAAGTGTGTTCTCTTTCTTTTTAATAAATTTTATTATTTTTTTATTAAATAATTTGCTAGTATTTGTTTATTATATGATGCGATTGTTTGTTGTTACCATTTATTTTCTTTATAAAACCAGAACTATTTCACTTTAAAAGTTGAAGTTTGGGATAGGGTGGTTCAAGGGTATTCACGCATACTGATCGAAATGTGTTCAAAAGCTGGACCAAATCAACCAATGGGACTCGGGTCGGCTCGGATTTTTTGGTTTTGTCTCTGTCGGTTTCAGCCAAGAGGCAATGAACCGAAATTTCAAAATATGGAGTTGATGTGTTGGTGGGAAAGAATTATTGTAAAGTAATTGTGCTAATTTAATGACTTCCATTTCGTCACTTCAATGACTTAATGAGTCCCTTCAATATATTTGTGCTATGGACTTCATTATTTATGTTCAAAGCTCAACAACAACCCCTGCAATATATCTAGTTGATGTGTTGGTGGGAAAGAATTATTGTAAAGTAATTGTGCTAATTTAATGACTTCCATTTCACACTTCAATGACTTAATGAGTCCCTTCAATATATTTGTGCTATGGACTTCATTATTTATGTTCAAAGCTCACGAACAACCTTAAATAACCCTCGCAATATATCTAGTTGGAATGGAATCGAGCCTCACAAGAGCACAAAATATATTAAGTCGGAATTGCATTATATAATATATAAAACTCACAAACAACTTTAAATAGCCCCTATATATAGTAGCATTCCAGAAGTCAAGAAGAACCAAGATTACAAGTAGTAATTTCCATGACAAAATCTATTAAGGGAAGTTACATAGCAATTACTGTAGCAACTTTCATTACAATTACATGTCGTCCATTGTAGAGTTTTGCGAAGCAAGGTTTTGTGTTTTTGGGTGTATTTTGCATCGAGTAGGAGCGAGGAGACATGGAACTCATAGAAGTTTGAATAAAAAAAGGGGGCTTGACTCTTTGTATCCCATTATTTCATGTATCATTAATTAATTAGCGTAGGTAATCACTTTTTGAAAAGTCCATGGTCACTATATGAATTATATCCGCTTATAATGCTTGGTTGATTTTTTTAACTAACATGATTAACTATTTAATTTTTGTTTTTGTTTCAAACAGGATCGTGTTTTTGGTGCTTTAATTATGAAGTTTATGTGGTCACTACAAACATACATGTTTTTGGAAGGCGTGCACATATGTTCTAATAATTTAATAAGAAGGCCTCGCGTGCACCTATGTTTTTGAAAACGCAGATATGTTCTAATGAATTTGATGATAATGAAGAGTGCATACATGTTTTTAAGTGGCTTGACATTTATATTGGACAAGATACTTGTACTTAAATTGTATTTTATTTGATATCGAATTTTGTGTATACCATTTATGTTCTTGGTTTGCTATTTATTTTTAGAGGTTACATGTATTTGTTTTTGTTTTTGTTTTTGGTCATGAATTTCAAAGATCAAAGAATGTACACTAGAAACATATATGCAATTACCATTTTAAGCAAAATAAGTTTGACAAAACACATATGCACTTTCTAAAACATGACTGTTGAAAAAATAAAAGTTGATTATTTTTTAATTCGAAAATTAAGGAGCATATAAAAACGTTTTTTTATTAAAAAAATTCAAAAAGAAGGTGAAAATGTGTTTTACTATTTTACCCTTTTGAATTAATTAATTTTTTTTTTTAATAATACTCAATTCTTATTGGTCCAAATGAGTACTGTAAAGCATAGATTCAATATTGGTATGCATAAATGCGCCCCTATATATATATATATATATATATATATATATATATATATATATATATATATATATATATATATATATATATATATAGGGTCATGATAGTGTAAATTGAAATTCCTAAACGATTCTTCTCCTTTTGGCGATTTCTTAAAACCCTAAAACTCAAATCGCTTTTCATCAATTCCTCCTATAACCTTGGATTCTAAGCAACGATCTCATCTTGTTCTTCATTAACTTCATTGTTAATTGGTCATTGATTTGCTTGGTGCTTTGTTTCTCTCGCTCTAGTTAGATTTTCTCAATCGTTTAGGGTTTTAACGAAAATCGTTTTTTTGCTATTTTTCTTGACTTACGTAATCCTAACTTGTTAGGGTCACTTTGGACTCTGATTGTATACATCTAAGAGTGCTTTTAACGTGAATTATTCTATCTTGGATCATCTTTCATGGGGGCTGGTTAGGTTTTGGGGCGTGCGGCATAAAACCCTAACGTTAGTTAGGGTTTTCTTTTGTTTGGTTTTCTTGGTTTATGATTGGTGTAGCTTGTTCGTTGGATTGTTTAGGGGATTGAGGAGAGATGGATAAAGGTTTTTTGAATAAGTGTAGCTCTTCGTGAAAGCTACAAAACTTACATCAACTTGGCCGATCAAGTTGACATTAATGCGTTGGAAGCTAGGATGAAAAGGCTTGAAGGTGAGCATGGATATTCCAATGAGTCTGCATCGAATCGCGAAAAGCTGCTAGGGTTCTTATTAACCCTAGCGCTAAAGATGGGAACCTCTTGATGATGTCGTATTAGAATCTAACACGCATGATGTTCATTCAGATTCTATTTGGGGAAATACAAATCTGGATAATACAAGTTATAGTTCACGCGTGGGTGGATTCGATTCGAGTAATAAAGTTTATTCGACAAATTCTGGTCCTAATGTGTCTACACCCAAGAACGTGGTGAATGCTTCTACCTCTGGTTCGAAAGAGATTGGTAGTGATAATAATGATATAAGGTCATTTGCTAATGTTTTAAACCCGGAACGTGTATCAAGGAAAGTTAATTTCGCCCCTTGGTGAATGAGACGCGATTGATAATCATGATACGGTGCTTCAAGGCTGCTATGGAGGGTGTTTTCAACCGTATGAAAATACACTTGTTGGCTTTTGTTGGCAAGAATGTTGCTTTTCATCCGTTAAGAACTACGGTCCAACACGTGGGGTAAGTTTGGTTTTCTCAAACTAATGAAGAATGATGATGGTGTTTTCATCTTTAAATTCGATTCTAAAGAGGGTGTTGAGAATGTTCTTCAACGGGCCCTGGATTATTCGTAATTCTTCTCTCATTCTCACTAGATGGACTCCTAATGTGCTATTGTCTAAAAGTGAGGTTACTAGTGTTCCCGTGTGGATTAAATTGCATAATGTGCCATTACCGCATATTCGAAGATGGGTTGAGCTTAATTGCTACTCGTGGGTAAGCCGATTATGTTAGATGCTTTACTAGTTCCATGTGTGTTGATTCATGGGTCGTATTAGTTTTGCACGCGTTTTCTGTGGAATTATCATCTGATTTCGAGCTTAAACATGTAGTAACTATGGCGATCCCTAATAAAGATGATAGTGGTTTTACTACGGCAAATATAAAGGTGGAATATGAATGGAAGCCACACCGTGGAATGTAAAGTGTTTGGGCATGATACTGCTTGTTGTCCTAAGTGTATTAAGGATAATAATGATGTTCCCCCCACCTCTAATGGGGATGAACTTGATGATGGTTTTAAGGTGGTGCATAATCGGAAAGCCAAACCTAAAGGTACCTAACCCCACCTCTAATGAGGATGAACCTGATGATGGCTTTAAGGTGGTGCGTAATCGGAAAGCCAAACCTAAAGGTACGAAGATGATTGGTGGTATTAATATGGGTAAGGGTCCTAGATTTGCACCTTGGAAGGTGTATATGTTGAAAAGACGAAGACACCGCAAATGCTAGTGGTAATACTAAAGATATACCGATTACTACGTCTAACTCTTTTGGGACTCTTGAGGTGGAAGATGATTTGGGCATCCCAAGTACTGGTCGATTCTTCTACTAACAAGGTTGATTCGTTAGAAGTGAGTGTGAGAAAAACACAAATATCAACAATATCAAATTAACCGTGAAACTCGACAAATCAACCTTTTAGGAAAAGGGTCAACGTGCCAAACCTCACGGGTGTGATAAAAGTGATACCGGAAGTGATTTCCGGTCGTGTCCCAACGAGGTGTGAAATTGACGATGTCGCTGAGTCTCGTGATTAGGACTTGAATTGGTTAAACGTAATTTGTTTGGTTTGAATTACGTTTACTACAAATTAATTAACGGGAAGGTAATTAAGGAAAGGGAACCCTAATAAACTTAAAATAAACTAACACTAAGCCTAAGGAATGATAAAACGAAGCTACACTAAGTCCTAGGGTGCTAAAGCGAAAAACGTAAAACTGCAAGAAACAACCCGAGCCATAAACGTAAAAAATTTTCAATTTAAGGGCTACGGGTGTGAAATTAATTTTCCTACGTTCTATTTGACTAAAAATAATTTTAGAAAAAGACCGTTATTTTTTGATTTTTAAATTATTTTCTACTAATAAAAACTAATTTACTCTAATTAAATGATTAAAATATTAAACTAATTTTGAAAAATCCAAAAATTCACGTAAACTACTGCAATTTTGGACCTATGAAAAATAAGAAAACCGAAATTGTGGGTAAATAAGCTCAAAAGAGCTTATTGGCAAACCGCTTTTAGGGGTTAAAAGATTTGTTTGTGTAAAGTAAAACGAGACAAGTCCCAAGGGCGCGTTGGTTTGGAGGGTGTGTGTCGGGGTTTTGTTTTCGAGTGAGAGAGTGGTTCAATCCTCGCCCCACTTTTGAAATTTTTTTCTTGTGAATCTTGACACAACAATCAAAATGAACACTTTTGTCAAAACTATTAACTTATAAACTTTCTCAATAAGCCGTAATGACAAAATTTTATTGAGTGCATTTGAACAATTTTTACAACTAACAACTTTAAACAAAACACACTTTTTTTTTTGAAACCGACTTATAAGCTAGAAACCGTTTTTAAGTTAGCACGTACCAAACACTCCTTAATGACTTTGTGGTCCAAATAAGCAATAAGCAGTGTATAGTAATGGTACTTAAGCTAAACTAAACTTGATATCAATGAGCCTATTACAAAAAAATGGAAAACAAAGTTGGGATAAGTTCTAACTAAGAAAATCCTAAGCTTCTAAAATGGATATAAGCAAATCGGATAAGCACTAAGGAGAACCTAATAGCTTAATTTAAGCTACCTTGCAACTTCCTAAATAAGCTACATAAGCTATCAAGTTCTAAACATAAAAGAAAAATGACCTCGCTGTTGTCGATGCGCAGTCGGCGAGACAGCCTAAGGGCTACCGTTTGAGCTTATATGGATAAGCTAAAGGATGATATAGCCCCCGAGCTTCGAGCTTAAGGAATACGCCACCATCCATCTTACTTTTGCCCCCAAATTTGTAGAAGCTCGACATTGCTTACAGCTTATAAATAAGCCG
>OU343221.1:341197308-341301064 GCA_910596185.1 Chrysanthemum makinoi
CAGTAGAAGTAGTAGCATCCACTGTCAAAGCTGGTTTTAATTGTTGCCCATCGTCACCCACAAGTACAAGTTTTCCATCAAATATTTGTTTTTCAATAGCACGAATTTTCAATAAAGTATCATGACCCTCAGGCGTGTCATGACCATGTGCGTCATGACTGGGGCTTGAACCAAGTGAAACCGGCTCCATTTGTCCATCAGAATGAGAACCAGAAGCAATACCAGTAAACTCATCATACCTACTATTAGGGTTCATCGTCGATTCCTTATTCACACCAACTTGATCGACCAAGTTAGTGGCTGGTTTATCAGCTTTCGACGAAGAATCCTTGTTAAAAAACCCTTTCTCCATCTCTCTCACACCCACTTACAATAAACAATCTTAACCAAACAATAGAACAAGTAATAACCTCCAGCACACAAGCAATACCAATCAAATAAAATAAACCCTAACTAAAAGTTAGGGTTTAATGCTCCTTGAAGACCAGATTCAACGATAACCCACCATGGTATTCGATTCAAACAAATCCTAAACACCAATAAAGATATGTAGGAATGCAGAAACCGACTTAGAAACTAAAGTACGAAGTCAAGTTAGTATACAACCGAATATAATATTATGATAGAAGATCACATGCAATTGTAGACTAACCAACACATGAATACAAAAATCGATTTAATGTACTCACCGACCCACGATTTAATGTAACCTTTTAATATAATTAATAGGTATACGATCGTTTGTGAGAGAATTGCAGGAAAGTGATTTTCGCTTTTTGTCGCCACAAGAGAGAATCCACTTAAAAGAATGTATTCTACTATGTAGATGATGAATTATCCATCAATGCTATTAACTTGAAAAATTGGGCATGCAATTTCTTCCTTAATAGTTCTACCATTCCAAAAATTGTAAGTAGTACTTTAAATGGTCAAAATAGAACAACTAGATAAAATATACTAATTTTTCTTTTACCAATTCTGCAGTAAATTAGTCTAGCTTCTAATTTAATAACTCATAAACTATGCAATTTGCTTACGAGTTATGTATTTAGAATTTAGACAATTCTAATTGTCCTATCATACCTTTCTTCATTAATGAAAAAAAGAATAGGAGTGAATCTCACCCTCTTATGAAAAGAGGACTAGGTTTATTCTTTTAGTAAAGTCGACTCTACCAAAAAACCCTTACAGGTGTAGATCAATTTACCAATACAAGAATAACCTACGTTTACGGTTTAATGTTGCATAAATACATTTAAAGAATTAGCAAAATTCAATTTTAGTATTTTCGATAATTAAACTTTTCAAGAAAATAAAATACCCAAGGTAATATTCATATAACCATAGAATTTTCTCGAAAACTAGCATCCAAATTATCATAGTTCCATTACATCAGTTGATCTGCTAGTAACGAAAGCACATAATAAGGTAATCCGTCAAACAATAATTGGCAAACATTTTTCAATTCATAGATCATTATGGGATTTACATTTTCCAACGCTATTGCAAATGTAAACATGTTTTATCCCCATCTTGTTCCTTGAGTCCAGTTCTCACTTACTACTCAATTTAAGTCATCTAACTTAAAGAAATGCAAATATGTTCATGCAAGGTCTGACTTCATGTGAAGATTTACCTTTCCATCACAATCTCGCCAAGTTTCCACATGACGTAAATTGCAACTTTGAGTGTTCCTTTAACTAGATGGCACTTAACTTAATTTTAAAAGGGTACTAGTTTTGATTTATGGTGTCAAATCAAATATGTACAAAGAAGCATGCATACAACTTCGTATAAATAGTTTTTAATAAAAAACTTTTTATTAACCAATTCACAAAGATTAAATTATCAAAGTTTTGATTGAGTTATTGGTTTCGCCAATCAAGGAATTTACCTTTAATTATCGTCCATTATATCGTACTTTTGCATAAGTCAAAAGACTTAGTGTTTCGGATAATTACCACAAAGTGGCGCATGGAATTAAAGCTAATTCGCCCTTAAGATGATTTTGTACATTTATAGCCTACTTGGTAACTCCAATTTGACTCGCAAAGAAGCAGAGAATTTGGTCAGCGCTGAAGCAATAACCTCCTTCTTTCGGGTCACAATTTAATGCGCTCCTCTCCTTGTACCACTCTTATAGTTTGTCAAAATTGGATGAGCCGTTCTCACTATTTGTACCAAAACCATCAATCAATTAAACTTATTGAAAATTTAAATCTTTAAAAACAAATCAAATTTCACCATTGTTTAGTCCAATTTATTTTTCTATTCAAAATTACCCTTGGCTTAAAACTTGTCACACATAATAAACAAACAAGTAACAATAAAAAATAAATAACTAAAACAATGCGCACATAACTAACAATTAATACGTGTAAACAAGTAGTCACATGCAACTTATTGATAAAACCTATTAATAATCAATATCTAGGTTAATTAACGTATATATCAACTAGGGCTTTCACTCGCACAATTGAAAGTGAGCCACATACATCGACGAATTGATTGCATAAGCCATAATTAAAATATACCAAATTGCACATAATCGATTCATTAATATTATTGAGGTATTTCCCAATTCAAGATTTATCAAAATAATAAACATATGTATAAAACTTAACAATTAATTTTCGTATAATCAATCTTAACAATTATATATATATATATATATATATATATATATATATATATATATATATATATAGTGTTGTATTATATGCAGTACCAATATTAGATACAGTACTTTACAGTACCAATTTAAATCATTATGAACCATTAGATTGACTTATCAATGGCTATGATGAATTGTGCCATTAATGTAAATTAATTAAAAGATTAAGGCAACGCTTGTAAATCTAAAAGGGTAATTTAGGTATTTTGCATTATCCCTAAAAAAGTGCTAGAAACCTCTCACTTTCCATCTTCTCTGTAAACCTAGAAACTCACCCAAAAAAAACCAATTGTTGTATCTCAGATCCATTATTCGGCCACAAAAAAGAAAAATAAAATAAACATCTTCAAATTCTTTAGATCGAGCAAGCATAAACGAGTATGAAAAAAATGAATTCTCATAAACAAAAAAAAACCACGCCTCTCTTTTGGATGTCAGTGGTGGTTATTCACATCCTCTTTTCTTGTTCGTTGTTTCCGCTTTTTTAAATAGCTTTTTTTCGTTTTATTGGGTAGTCTTGTAGGGGGATTCAGATCTGATCATTTTGTTGGTCGAGTGTCAAGTTTTGATTAGAGGTTGTGTTCATATTTTCGGATCTCGTTATACCTGTCATCATTTCGAAGGTCAAGATGTGGGTCAAATTACCCTGAATTCAAAGATACAAAGGATGTATCCAAGTACAGAGACGCACATGGGCGGATGGTTGTATAAGTCTCCATTAGCTAAGAGATTAAGTGTGTTCTCTTTCTTTTTAATAAATTTTATTATTTTTTTATTAAATAATTTGCTAGTATTTGTTTATTATATGATGCGATTGTTTGTTGTTACCATTTATTTTCTTTATAAAACCTGTAACTATTTCACTTTAAAAGTTGAAGTTTGGGATAGGGTGGTTCAAGGGTATTCACGTACACAGATCGAAATGTGTTCAAAAGCTGGACCGAAACTGAACCGAATGGGACTCGGGTCGGCTCGGATTTTTTTGGTTTTGTCTGGTCGGTTTCAGTTTCAGTAGGCAATGAACCGAAATTTCAAAATATGGAGTTGATGTGTTGGTGGGAAAGAATTATTGTAAAGTAATTGTGCTAATTTAATGACTTCCATTTCGTCACTTCAATGACTTAATGAGTCCCTTCAATATATTTGTGCTATGGACTTCATTATTTATGTTCAAAGCTCACGAACAACCTTAAATAACCCCTGCAATATATCTAGTTGATGTGTTGGTGGGAAAGAATTATTGTAAAGTAATTGTGCTAATTTAATGACTTCCATTTCGTCACTTCAATGACTTAATGAGTCCCTTCAATATATTTGTGCTATGGACTTCATTATTTATGTTCAAAGCTCACGAACAACCTTAAATAACCCCTGCAATATATCTAGTTGAAATGGAATCGAGCCTCACAGTAGCACAAATATATTAAGTCGGAATTGCATTATATAATATATAAAACTCACAAACAACTTTAAATAGCCCCTGCAATATATATAGTAGCATCCCAGAAGTCAAGAAGAACCAGTAGCATTACAGTAGTAATTTCCATGACAAAATCTATTAAGAAGCAGAAGTTACATAGCAATTACTGTAGCAACTTTCATTACAATTACATGTCGTCCATTGTAGAGTTTTGCGAAGCAAGGTTTTGTGTTTTTGGGTGTATTTTGCGCATCAGAGTAGGGAGCGAGGAGACATGGAACTCATAGAAGTTTGAATAAAAAAAGGGGGCTTGACTCTTTGTATCCCATTATTTCATGTATCATTAATTAATTAGCGTAGGTAATCACTTTTTGAAAAGTCCATGGTCACTATATGAATTATATCCGTTTTTATAATGCTTGGTTGATTTTTTTTTAACTAACATGATTAACTATTTAATTTTTTGTTTTTGTTTCGAAACAGGGATCGTGTTTTTGGTGCTTTAATTATGAAGTTTATGTGGTCACTACAAACATACATGTTTTTGGAAGGCGTGCACATATGTTCTAATAATTTAATACGAAGGCCTCGCATGCACCTATGTTTTTGAAAAACGTGCAGATATGTTCTAATGAATTTGATGATAATGAAGAGTGCATACATGTTTTTAAGTGGCTTGACATTTATATTTAACAAGATACTTGTACTTAAATTGTATTTTATTTGATATCGAATTTTGTGTATACCATTTATGTTCTTGGTTTGCTATTTATTTTTAGAGGTTACATGTATTTGTTTTTGTTTTTGGTAATGCATTTCAAAGATCAAATAATGTACACTAGAAACATATATGCAATTATCATTTTAAGCAAAATAAGTTTGACAAAACACATATGCACTTTCAGAAAACATGACTGTTGAAAAAAATAAAAAGTTGATTATTTTTAATTCCGAAAATTAAGGAGCATATAAAAACGTTTTGTAATTAAAAAATTCAAAAAGAAACTAAAATGTGTTTTACTATTTTACCCTTTTGAATTAATTAAAATAATTTAATAATACTCAATTCTTATTGGTCCAAATGAGTACTGTAAAGTACTGTATCTAATATTGGTACTGCATAGAATGCGCCCCTATATATATATATATATATATATATATATATATATATATATATATATATATATATATATATATATAGGGTCATGATAGTGCTAAATTGAAATTCCTAAACGATTCTCTCCTTTTGGCGATTTCTTAAAACCCTAAAACTCAAATCGTTTTCATCATTCTGCCTATAACCTTGGATTCTAAGCAACGATCTCATCTTGTTCTTCATTAACTTCATTGTTAATTGGTCATTGATTTGCTTGGTGCTTTGTTTCCTCTCGTTCTAGTTAGATTTTCTGAATCGTTTTTAGGGTTTTAACGAAAATCGTTTTTTTTGCTATTTTTCTTGACTTACGTAATCCTAACTTGTTAGGGTCACTTTGGACTCTGATTGTATACATCTAAGAGTGCTTTTAACGTGAATTATTCTATCTTGGATCATCTTTCATGGGGGCTGGTTAGGTTTTGGGGCGTGCGGCATAAAACCCTAACGATAGTTAGGGTTTTCTTTTGTTTGGTTTTCTTGGTTTATGATTGGTGTAGCTTGTTCGTTGGATTGTTTAGGGGATTGAGGAGAGATGGATAAAGGTTTTTTGAATAAGTGTAGCTCTTCGGTGAAAGCTACAAAACCAGACATCAACTTGGCCGATCAAGTTGACATTAATGCGTTGGAAGCTAGGATGAAAAGGCTTGAAGGTGAGCATGGTGATTCCAATGAGTCTGCTACTGAATCGCGTAAAGCTGCTAGGGTTCTTATTAACCCTAGCGTTAAAGATGGGAACCAGCTTGATGATGTCGTATTAGAATCTAACACGCATGATGTTCATTCAGATTCTATTTGGGGAAATACAAATCTGGATAATACAAGTTATAGTTCTACGTCTGTGGGTGGATTCGATTCGAGCAATAAAGTTTATTCGACAAATTCTGGTCCTTATGTGTCTACACCCAAGAACGTGGTGAATGCTTCTACCTCTGGTTCGAAAGAGATTGGTAGTGATAATAATGATATAAGGTCATTTGCTAATGTTTTAAACCCGGAACGTGTATCAAGGAAAGTTAATTTCCGTCCCTTGGTGAATGAGACGCGCATTGATAATCATGATACGGTGCTTCCGAAGGCTGCTATGGAGGGTGTTTTCAACCGGTATGAAAATACACTTGTTGGCTTCTTTGTTGGCAAGAATGTTGCTTTTCATCTGGTTAAGAACTACGTGTCCAACACGTGGGGTAAGTTTGGTTTTCTGAAACTAATGAAGAATGATGATGGTGTTTTCCTCTTTAAATTCGATTCTAAAGAGGGTGTTGAGAATGTTCTTCAACGGGGCCCTTGGATTATTCGTAATTCTCCACTCATTCTCACTAGATGGACTCCTAATGTGCTATTGTCTAAAAGTGAGGTTACTAGTGTTCCCGTGTGGATTAAATTGCATAATGTGCCATTACTCGCATATTCGGAAGATGGGTTGAGCTTAATTGCTACTCAAGTGGGTAAGCCGATTATGTTAGATGCTTTTACTAGTTCCATGTGTGTTGATTCATGGGGTCGTATTAGTTTTGCACGTGCTCTTGTGGAACTATCATCTGATTTCGAGCTTAAACATGTAGTAACTATGGCGATCCCTAATAAAGATGATAGTGGTTTTACTACGGCAAATATAAAGGTGGAATATGAATGGAAGCCGCCACACTGTGTGGAATGTAAAGTGTTTGGGCATGATACTGCTTGTTGTCCTAGGAGTATTAAGGAGAATAATGATGTTCCCCCACCTCTAATGGGGATGAACTTGATGATGGTTTTAAGGTGGTGCATAATCGGAAAGCCAAACCTAAAGGTACGAACCCCACCTCTAATGAGGATGAACCTGATGATGGCTTTAAGGTGGTGCAGAATCGGAAAGCCAAACCTAAAGGTACGAAGATGATTGGTGGTATTAATATGGGTAAGGGTCCTAGA
Source organism: Chrysanthemum makinoi (assembly GCA_910596185.1). Taxonomy (NCBI): domain Eukaryota; kingdom Viridiplantae; phylum Streptophyta; class Magnoliopsida; order Asterales; family Asteraceae; genus Chrysanthemum; species Chrysanthemum makinoi. Next base: position 341,204,470 of record OU343221.1, read on the forward strand.
TTTGCACCTTGGAAGCAGGTATATGTTGAAAAGACGAAGACACCGGCAGCTGCTAGTGGTAATACTAAAGATATACCGATTACTACGTCTAACTCTTTTGGGACTCTTGAGGTGGAAGATGATTTGGGCATCCCAAGTACTGTGGCTGATTCTTCTACTAACAAGGTTGATTCGTTGTGAAGTGAGTGTGTGAAAAACACTAATATCAACAATATCAAAGTAACCGTAAAACTCGACAAATCAACCTTTTAGGAAAAGGGTCAACGTGCCGAATCTCACGGGTGTGATAAAAGTGATACCGGGAAGTGATTTCCCCGGGTCGTGTCCCAACGAGGTGTGAAATTGACGATGTCGTTGAGTTTCGTGATTAGGACTTGAATTGGTTAAACGAATTTGTTTGGTTTGAATTACGTTTACTACAAATTAATTAACGGGAAGGTAATTAAGGAAAGGGAACCCTAATAAACTTAAAATAAACTAACACTAAGCCTAAGGAATGATAAAACGAAGCTACACTAAGTCCTAGGGTGCTAAAGCGTAAAAACGTAAAAACCGGCAAACAACCCGAGCCATAAACGTAAAAAATTTTCAATTTAAGGGCTACGGGTGTGAAATTAATTTTCCTACGTTCTATTTGACTAAAAATAATTTTAGAAAAAGACCGGTTATTTTTTTGATTTTTAAATTATTTTCTACGAATAAAAAACTAATTTACTCTAATTAAATGATTAAAAATATTAAACTAATTTTGAAAAATCCGAAAAATTCACAGAAACTACTTTCGTTAATTTTGGACCTATGAAAAATAAGAAAACCGGTGCTTGCTTGGGAAATTAAGCTGTAAATAAGCTCAAAAGAGCTTATTGGCAAAACTGCTTTTAGGGGTTAAAAGATTTGTTTGTGTAAAGTAAAACGAGACAAGTCCCAAGGGCGCGTTGGTTTGGAGGGTGTGTGTTGGGGCTTTGGTTTCTGAGTGAGGAGACCAGGGTTCGAATCCTGGCTCCCACTTTTTGAAATTTTTTTTTTTTTTTTTTTTTTTCTTTGTGAATCTTGACACAACAATCAAAATGAACACTTTTGTCAAAACTATTAACTTATAAAACTTTCTCAATAAGCTGTAATGACAGCTTATTGAGTGCAGATTTGAACAATTTTTACAACTAACAACTTTAAACAAAACACACTTTTTTTTTTTTTTTTTGAAACTGACTTATAAGCTAGAAACTGGTTTTAAGTTAGCACAGCCAAACACTCCCTTAATGACTTTGTGGTCCAAATAAGCAATAAGCAGTGTATAGTAATGGTACTTAAGCTAAACTAAACTTGATATCAATGAGCCTATTACAAAAAAAATGGAAAACAGTTGGGATAAGTTCTAACTAAGAAAATCCTAAGCTTCTAAAAATGGATATAAGCAACGGATAAGCACTAAGGAGAACCTAATAGGCTGACTATACTTAATTTAAGCTACCTTGCAACTTCCTAAATAAGCTACATAAGCTACTGTTAAGCGAAACATAAAAGAAAAAAATGACCTGTTGCTGCTGATGTGCAGGCTGCGAGACAGCCTAAGGGCTACTGTTTGAGCTTATATGGATAAGCTAAAGGATGATATAGCCCCTGAGCTTCTGAGCTTAAGGAATACGCCACCCCATCTTACTTTTGCCCCCAAATTTGTAGCCTGAATAAGCTGTTTACAGCTTATAAGTAAGCTGTAAAAAAAAACAAATCCACCCTGCACAGAACAGAAGAGTGCCAGTTGACCCACTTTGAACCCACTGCAGACCCCTTAAACAATTTTTTTGAATTTTTTTCTTTTGACCACAGTTGGACAAGCTACTGAACTTGTGATTTTTTATTTTTTTTAATTTTTATCACAACTAAAATTTGGCTAAACTGCTATAGAAAATCTGACAAAATCAATTTTTGAAATCAAGAAAAAATTCTAGCTGCCTAATTTCCTTGATTGGACTCAGTTTTTGTTTTAACTTCAAATACACTTAAGACTAATGAGCTTCAGAAATCCTGAATGACATTGACTTTCCAGGTCAAAGTGGGTATAAAATGTCTTTTTGACCCATTTAACAGGTTAAACCAAACACACCTTTAAAAGGGTAAAAAGCCTTAGAACTGGTTTTCAAAACACAAGATTTGGACATTTTTTATCAACTAAACGAAAACTTAACTTAGGCTAAAGAATTTTTTTGAAAATTGAAATAAGCAGTAAAAAAAAAATAAGCACTGAAGCAGAGAATTTTAACTAAAAACTAAAACCATTCATTAATTAGAAAAACCATTACAATACTGAATTAGAAAAACTAAAAACTATTTTGAAATCTAAAACCTAACTTAAAAAACTGACTGCCTTATACATTGGCTACAATCTCAATTTATACTACAACTAAGTCTTCAATCTTGAGGACTTCACTTGTGCTTCTTTGAGCTCCATCTCATCCGTCCATTAGGTAGGTACATGTGAGAGTGAATCCAAGCCATCCCTTGGGTCTTTTGTGCTTGGATTGCCACAGTGGCAGATCTTGGGGAAGGGTGAGGGAGCTTAGTGGGTTTGGGATTTGGGTATAACTGGGTAAAAGGATTAAGGCAGGTTGAGTGTTTTGGGGTTGGGTGATGTTGGGTAAAAGGGTGTAATGGAGGTGGAGTGTTTGGGGAGAAGGAAAAAGGGATTAGGGTTTGTGTTTTGATATCAGAGAAAAGGGGAAAAGGAGTTTGGGAGGGAAAGTAGAAAGGGTGTGGGTCGGGTTAATGGCTGGGTTGGGTTTGGACTGGACCAGGATATTGGGCTTGATATCTTAATTTGGACCAAAGTAGCTTAGGGAACTAAATGTGTTCAATTTGAATTTCCAAGGACCAAAGCTGTGAAATCTGAAATTGTAGGGACCATTCATGTAACTTCTGAAAAGTAATCCAAGGGCCAAACATGTCATTTTCAAATGATCTAAGGATCACATTTGCCAATTTTTAAAACTTGAAGGACTGAATTAGCAATTTTCCAAAATTTATCAAAATGACCAATTTTGACAAGTAAGAATTACCAAAGGACTAAAAATGTTCATTTTCCAATTTAAAATGTCCAGGGGTAAATTCTGTCAATCTTTGGAATTCCAGGGACTAAAGTTGCCATTTTTTAAAAGTTGGGGGACTGAAACTGCCAATTATGCAAACTTTGTTCGTTTTTCATTTGTTTTCGATAATTTTGCATCTGAAACATATAAAACACAATTTTGAGATATTTTCAGTATTTTGATGCATTTCGGAGTGTTTTTAGATGTTTTGCAGTTCAGATTTGACCTAAAATGATGAGTTTTTACACACTCATCAATCCCCCACACTAAACCATTGCTAGTCCCTAGCAATCTTTTGAGAAAACATAATGGATTTTAATCTCTTTACCAAAAGCCATTACTTCTGGAGTAGCCAAATGTTTCAGTTCAAGTAAGAACTATGGTACACTGATAACCATATGATTTTGAGCAAACCACCAGCTTCCAACGGATTTGATTTGTCTTTACCAGAAGCCATTTGCATCTGGACTAGCCAACTCTTAGATAAAATATCTTTGGTGAGTTGATTACCAATTATGGTTTTCCAACTGCCTTTACCACAAGCCATAAACTTGCGGGCTAGCCAACTCTTCACTAATTAAAGATATGGTGAGCTGAACACCATACAATTTTGGGCAAATTGCAAGCCGTTAACGGATTTGAGATATCTTTACCAAGAGCCGTTTGCTCCTGGATTAGCCAATCCTTTTGTTTATTAGACATGGCGGACTGATAACCGTAAGCTGAGTAAGTGCAAAACACTTACTCAAAAAAAAATTTTGGCCAAAAATGGGGGAATAAGATGGTAAAACATATGATAAAATTCGTGAGAATTCCCCCCCACACTAGAAATGAATATTGCCCTCAATATTCAAAGTACCGGCGGTTATGCCGAAACATAGAACGTAAAAGGGAAATACTACGGCCATTATTTGAAAATTTAATTTTTTTTTTTTTTTTTTTTTTTTTTTTAGAAAACTTTATATACAACAGCGGGGGGCAACTCCCCCACACTAGGGTGGTAGAAAGTAGAAAGAAGTCAGAAATACGGGTGAAAACCCATATAGTGTGCTACTGTTTTTGATTCCCGAGTCGCTAGCTTGACTCGACCCCGAATTCATTTGTTCATGGGGAAGCAAAGTGGAAGAGAAAATCTCCATCGGACTTTCATTCAAGTGGTTAGGATAAATATTGAATGTGTTGAAAGTTCCACTCCGATGAGATGCAACCGGCTCAAGAGAAAGAGAAATGCGGGTCAAAAATGGTATCTTCACTCCCGTAGGAGTTAAGACATGGAGAAGCCACGGGATGAGAAAGTAAAGTGTCAATTTCTTGACAACGGGTGGGCAAAAGATTAGATTGATGAACATTAACGGAATGTTCAGAAATCTTATCCACCACAAGAGAAGTCACAACATTCGTGTTGGACTTAAGAAATATCCGAGAGTGAACTCCCTTAAAAGGTAAGATACCGGGTTTGAAAACTTTGTCCTCGGAGAGGAATGAAACGCAAGTATCAACCACGGTAAAATCCTCAAGGGTAGATGAGTCACTCATAGATAAAAGAGGATGCGGAGCATTTTGCTCAAAAATCTCATCCTCAATTCCCGAAGGAAAAGGATTGACGTGAGCGAGTTCACCGGCGAACTCCTCATGAAAAAGTCTACTCCTTTCGGAAGGAGGAAGCAATTCAAATGTGGACGACTCATACTCAGGAAGAGAAAGATGAAAAGTGGGAATGCCACTACTCTCCTTTTTAGTACGATCGTCATCAAAGCGGAATACTTCAAATTCCGGAAGAGAATCATTGGACAAAGCCTCAAGTTCAGAAAATGGTTCGGGCTTTTCCAAGATATAGTCACTATCCACAACGGGGATAGGAGATGAAGCTGGTTTAGCACATAATGATTCGATCTTAGAAACGAGGAGATTTACATTGAATAATTTTTCACGAAGTATCGTCCCTCAATTTCCGATCATCGAATCTCTCACTTCCTTTAAGCTAACTAGCTCAGAAGGTAACTCCTCGACATAATCGATGTCTCCATAAGATAAAGAATCGTCAAACGAAGTACAATCGTTGTCAGAATCGGAGAACATCTCGACATGATCGTTAGGGATGTCAAGAGGAGGAGGAGAAGAATCATCATCAAGAGGCTCATCAAACATATTACCAGAGATAACCTCGGACTCACTTGGGGTTGCGACAAGGTTCTCAACACAAGACGGTTCCGTTTCCAGAATAGTGCTAAGATTTTCGTCCCCCATTAAAAGGTTATCCGAAGGTTCTACGGTAGATAAGGTCGGAGAGTGGACATGTGCGGTACTTTGTGGGCTTGAGGTATGCACCTTGTCCTTTATCATCTCCCAATCCTCCTCATCCTCGTCATCGAGACGGCAAGCCTCGTTAAATAGGAGAAGCTTTTGAGCTGTTCGCTCCTCGGCTATAAATCTTTCATTGAGAGCGCTTGTTCCTCGGAAAGTTCTTCAAGGATACAAGGATATTGATCGATGACGGGAAGTTGTGGGGGTTGGACATTGTCAAAACTAGAAGTGTTATAACAAGGATCGGGTCCAAAGTAATTTTGATTCCACGATTGACATTGATAATCATCATGAGGACCCCCACACTTAGCACAATGAGGGTATTGGGGAGAGAAATTTTGAAACGATGTTTGATCATTGAAATGATGAAAATACGGTTCTGGTTTGTATAAATTTTGTGGAGGGTAGTTGAAATTATTTTGAGGATAATTGAAAGAGTTTGGGTTAGAATCATAAGCGAATGAATTCTCGGCACAAATCGAACAACATCCATTGACAAGATAGTTTCCACACCACTCGCACATACATTTGTAACAACGAAAACCTTGTGGTAACAAGTCTCCACAACCGTAGCAATAACTTTGATCAAACGAAGATATTTCGGGCTCGGGAATAGGAATCGAGGGTTCAACAACATCGCATAAAACGGTATTTCCCGAAGTTGAATCATGACGAAGTTCAATTAAGAAGTTTTGAATCATGTCATTTCTGGCCCTAAAGAAATCGTCGGTAAAACGTTCTGAAGATTCCGGAGTTGGGACAAGTGGTGTGCTCTTAGAGCTAGCAATTTCCACCACTTCCGTTATGGTCTCCGGTGTTTGAACGGGTTCATCGTAATCAATTCTAATTCTTGACCTTTTTCATCGGCTTGAATTTGCTCGATAGATTAGGGCTCTAAATTCAAAGAAATCGTCCTCGTAACCCTCGGTGAGTGCTTGAGGTAGCTCCGACGTTTGAACGGGTTTTTCAACATTAGAACGTATTTCGGGTTGTGGCGGGTGGTCAAAATAACCTTGAAAAGAATTTTGTATGGATAATTCGCACAAATTGCAAAATTCGCTTGAACTAGGCCTTCCACACCGCTCACACATACATTTGTGACGATGATGTTGATGATTGTCGACATAAGAATTAAACATATAGAGGGTTAAAGAGATAGAATTAAACGGTTTAGAGGTTAAAGAAGAGTAGAATCAAACGGTACGAGAGGGTAAGAGAAATAGAATCATACGGATAAGAGGAATGAGAAGAGTATTTTTTGTATTTTTTCAAAAACGGTATCTTCACGAGGAAGGTTCTTCAAGTCACTAATCGCAAAAATCACGATATTGTCGCAAAAATCACGATATATATATATATATATATATATATATATATATATATATATATATATATATATATATATATATATATATATATATATATATATATATATATATATATATATATATCGACAATAATCCATGCCAAACATGCAGGTTTTCATGTATTTAACATAACAATTTATTCATGTTGTCACAAGATCGCATACAATTCCATGTCACATAACAATTTATTCACGAATATATCACGTAACAAATATATTAATTCTAGGTTTCGATATGGATAACATAACAATTAATTAATATAAACCCTAAAAAAATTTAAAGAAATCGACTAAAAAAATTTAGGGTATCGAGCCATAAAAAAAAATTTGGTCGATCCAAAAACAAATTTTAAAACCAAATTAGGGAAAAAGCCCTAACCCTAAAATTAGGGTTTACATAATCATAACCAAAACACTAGAATAATCATAACAAACAACATACAATATTCGTTTTTTACGTGTTTAGTAATTAATTACTCACTAAACAAGGCTCGTGATGCCACTGTTGAATTATATAACATGACTATCATATATAAAACACATAAAACATCAAAGAAACATGCGAAAGCATATAGAAACGAACAATGAATAATTAATTAACATAAACATAAACTATGTGTACCTTTTTTATTCTAGCTGAACAAGAATCAATTCCACAAAACTAGCAAGTGATGAACCCTAATTAGGGTTTATAGGATTATAAGAATTACCCCTTACCGTTTTTGTAATTCAATCCAAGATACCAACAAAAGTATGTTATACCACGTTCTTGTACAAACGTACTAAATCGAATTAAAGTAATGCTAGTTTTAATCACACGAAAATATTTGTTTTGGAAAAACAAAGTGATCGACCACCCTTTAGGGATGTACGATCGGTTGGACACGAAAAACACAAAAACACCTTTTGGTTTTTAGGTTATGAGTACAAGAGATGGAATACAAAGACCCTAGGCCTTGTATTTATACACAAGATAACTTTGTTTCCAAGTTAAGTGTGGGTTGGGCTTTTTTGATCCCTTGGCCGATCGTTTTACATATCCCAAGGGGATTCCGGAACCTTCCCAATCTCTATTTTTGTATTTAGTCCTTCCATTTAACATTTAACGATCGTTAGTCCATTACACTTAATTAACTTAATGTCCGTTATATAGTTCTTGTAATTAATAAATAAATATAACATTTTATATATAACTATTAACTTTAATTCTCATACGTAAAGCGTGCAATCCCGTGATCTCGAGTTCAATCCTAACTCAGGACTACTGATTTATATCCATAAAACTAACAAGTTAATGCCTCAATTTGCGCCTTTTGCCATGCTATGATAGACTCCGAGCTCCTACACTGCTCCCATCGTGTCCGCGAGAGGATTGGAGACCTAACAATATATGTATACAACTTTATTATATTCAGGCAAAAGAAAAGTGGCATGTAACCGATACTAGTCCAGGAAAGCAAACAAGTATATTATGAACCTGGATAAGTGTTCACGTAGAGAAAACTCATCTTCTAGGACATGAAGGATGTGACTGTTGTTATTATTCAAATTTATTATTTTCTTTTTATTAAAAATACATTTTAAAAACAATAAATAATAAAAATTTAAAATAAAGTTTTTTGGTAAATACGTTTAGTGACAACAATGTCGTTACCAAATAGTTAACCAAATTTAATTATTTTAATTTTATTAAAAATATTTTTTAATAAGAGTAAATAATGATTTTTAAAATAAATATTAAGAATGTCGTCACTAAATGATGGGTGGGATAAAATTAATTTGTAGAGGGAAATACAAACTTTTCGTTAAATAACCAAAATTTTACGAAAAAAATGGTGACCACATTGTCGTCACGAATCTTGATATCAATTTTTTTTATAAAGATTAAATAACCAATATAATTTGAATGAAACTACTTATCTCTTATAAATAATTTATAAATGACTTAGAAATAATTTAAAGTAATTAACAGTTATATAAATATAATTAAAGTTACTTATAAATGATTAAAAATTTTATTGAGACTAATTATAAATGATTAAAAAAATATTTAAATTAATAATAAATAATTTAAATTAATTATAAATGATTTAAATTAGTTATAAATGATTTAAATAATTATAAAAATAATTTGACCGGGTGTGAATATAGTAGTTGGTTGTATTTTGATCTCGAGATTATTAAACAGTTGTGATTCAGTGATTTATGTTGCAGGGTATTTGAAAAAAAACTTTTGTGATTCAGAAATTATTAAACAGTTGTGATTCAGTAATTTAAATTAGGTATAAATGATTTAAATAATTATAATATGAAGCAATACTTTATATCCCTCCATTTTTCTTCCTGGGAGATGAACTCCCATTATTTTCTCAAAAGTGATATTGAGGTGATAAAATTCATTCAATCATTCGAGTTTTACTTTTTATTCAGTTGATTGCTTGATCATTGTTCTTCGGTTTGACAATGCATATCGAAGTTCAAACTTCTCTGCTGACTTTAGTTCTCAAAGTCTGTAACTATTGTTGACTTTGAAATTTGATTTTTCAACAAGTATGCCGCTAAACGAGCCCTAATTTTAACATAAAGCTGAAAATATAGCTGTTGTGAATCGAAAATATCATGATGCGGAGGAAAGAATGTGGCATGTGTACTTATTGCAGGCATTGGTCCATTTCACGCAACGTGAAGATCATATGGTGAAATTTGGCACTATCGCTATTAGTATTGGACTTGTAGCTTGCGGTTTTGTCTCAGAATTTCACGGAAAGAATTAATCAACTGCCATGACGCACAGTAACCATTTACTTTCATTTCTTGGACTGAACATATCAATGTTTTTGATGTGTGAATGAACATGTCGTTGTTAGCCTAGAATTTTGACATGGTATGAGATCCTTTCGTTTCAAGTACGATTTGTTCATTTCATGAATTTTACTATAATTTAGACCGGAATTTTGTCATGTACGCATTTTCTTCCACAAATTGTTAGGGCTTGAGCTTAACCTTCAATAAGATTTCAGTTTTAGCCTAAAAAAAGCAAGTATCTATTTACAAAACTCAAATCCCGCGGTCTAACATTTTAATGTAAATTATAATTGTGTCATTTGATTTAAAAGAAGTGACTGACGGTAACTACTCGTTCGACGAGGATGGAAGTGATAGTTAAAGATTTCCCGACTGTCGGAGATGCTCTTATATTTGGAGACAACAAGAAGATTGAAAAATAGATATGGTTTTTATTTTGTCCCACATTGATGCTGAAACAAACTATAGAGTATCTTTTAAGTAAGAAACGTAATAACTTGTTAAGAAAAGAATTAATGAACGCATGTTGGATTTGATAATAGGAGATGAAACGTTATACGAATCATCGGATTCTGTTTCTTTGGATGATTCAGACACAAATTTTGATGATTCTATATACACTACAGATTTCTTAAATGGTTTAAGGGTGTTCGGTTTACAGCAACAAGCAATAAAGTTAAAGATTGGTACTCCTGTAATGTTAATGTGAAACATTGATCAAAAAGCAGGGTTATGCAATGGAACAAGGCTTCAAGTACAAAGGGTGGGAATCAATGTTATTGAAGCCAAGATCATATCTGGTGGATGTGTTGGTAGGGTTTGCGCTATTCCACGTATGGTAATTACTCCTTCAGACACAAAAATGCCATTCAAATTTAAAAAAAGACAGTTTCCTATTCAAGTATGTTTTGGTATGACGATTAATAAAAGCCAAGGGCAAACATTGTCACAGGTAGGTTTGTATTTACCAAAGTCGGTCTTCTCACACGGTCAACTATATGTCGCTTTGTCAAGAGTTAAAAGCAAGCGAGGATTGAAGGTACTATGTCTTGATAGTAACGGAAACTATTGCAACTCAACTGCAAATGTAGTTTACAAAGAAGTCTTATGTCGGATTTGAATATTCAGACATTTTTTTGTATTCACAACATTTTCTTGGCGCATAAAATTGGAAGTTTGTTCCTCAAGTACACTTATTTAGCAACACAATGTTTTTAATGCTACACATATGAATACACTCAATGAACGTAGACCTTGCAAATTGTCATTGTTCCTAAATAGTTCTGCATCATATACCTTGGACTACCCGCAAATGACGATGGCAAGAAGACCTTGGACTACCCTATTGGCTGTTTGTGCATCAAGATGAATAGACGAAGATCCTATGCTTATAAACCTCAAGCATGTGTTTTATTAACATGTTTGCTTTTGTTTCCTATACATTTTTTTGCAACATATATAATGTTTAAAATTACATTCACATTTATGAAAGCACTTACTTTATTTTTTGGTATATATTTACTATAATGTTTGATTAATGTTGGTTCAATCGACTATTGTTTTATTCACATGTCCTTTTTTTTATATAATAAACTAATTTGAATTTTTCATACAACTTAAGTACTTTTATTTCAATAATCCATTTAGATTAGTATTCGCAATGTTATTCTAACTATCTATACTCTTTTATAAAGGATTTAGGACATTCTATATAAAGAAGTTTTAAAAATTTAAGACCAAAAACATTTCTATTAAAAGGAAGTTACTTTGCCAAGCATAAAAATTTCAGCATACATATAATTATAAGTTACATCTAAAAATTTAAGTGTCTTTATATCTATATTTAAGAATTTAAGTGTCTTTATATCTATATTTGTAACAACCATACAATACTGTAACAACCCATTTAAACCATTACAATATTGTAACAACCCATTAAAACCATTCTTGTAACAGCCCAAACCCAATTGATATAAAAGACTCAACAAAAACATACATTCGAACCCGACACAACAATCTCACAAAAAATAGTTGTTCACTACAAAATTAGATATCGGGTACCCTCCGCTGCATTGCGCGGGTACCCTTCTAGTGATTAGTAATGTTTAAATGAAGCTAGCCCGGCCATCGGCCTGGTTACGAAGCTAGTTACAAATATAAGGATAAACTTATGCTTATCCTGAATTTGTAATCTTTTCTTTTTTTCCTTACTATAAACGTTTTGAGCCTTAATCGGTTTCATATAGATATAAAAAAAGTCAAAATGTATAGAAAATGTGTTAAAGGTGAGTAATCTTTGGATATGAAGTTTTAAGTTTGGCTCGGACTTGCTCAACATTTATGATTACACGTGTATACACTACGTATCCCGACATATATGTATGTATTTCTAACGTTCATTTAGCTTCGATAGCATAATCAATCATTGGGTGTGAGAGGTGGTAAAATGGGCGGGCACGGGTAACGGGTTAAATGGGCACTAACTAACGGGCACGGGCTTAAACAAGTACGGGCCAAACAGGCTCATGTTATTCTAATCGCTTTAGAAAAGACTTAAAACGACAAAAAAATAAAATCATCAAACGTAACAACTTATTATATTTAAATAGCTAAATTTATTATATTTATAAGTTTTTCATTAAAAATAATTTAATGTTCACCAATTGAGCGAAAAATATGTGTCCATTAGTGCCAATTTAATTTTAATGGGCTATATATGCATATTTAAAAAAAATGAATGGGCTAAATGTAACAAAATCTTTTAAAGATTCGCCCATAATAGCCTTATTTTTATTTTTATTTTTATTTTGGGCACAAATTGTCACCTCTAGATGTGATGATCGAGCTTAGTGAGCCCCAAACTAGACTATACTCTTTTAAATCTTTTGTCGAGTCGATCTCAATTTTCTCATGAGTAGCTCGACTCCTTTACACTCTTAGATTAAAGCATATTGCTCTGAAATTCTAGCCTCATTTGCCATACTAGGCGAGTACCCGCGCCTGGCGGCAGCGGTTCTTAGCGGCAGACAATTAACGATATGCGATGATAGAGTGGTGCGGTGGTGTAGTGGTCCGGTGGTGGAGGGGTTTTGTGGTGGTGAGGATGGTGGTTGATGAGATGTGTGGAAGAGGAGAGCATTTTGTATGTGTTTTTGAGTGAGTTGTGATAAGAGAGTATTAAATATGCCTTTACATATGTCTCTCTCTCTCATTTGACCATTTCATTTTTTCACTTTTTCACTTTTCCACTTTGACTGTTTTTTCATTTTATGTATTATAGATTATAGATTGTTTGCATGAAAACCTAGGAACTGCTTTCGGCTTCATACAAAGACTCCATTCATTTCGGGCAGTATATAGTAATATACATATTTTATTCATTTATTTTCCTCCCTTTTGTTGTTTCCGATGAGTATTATAAAGATCGCACTTCGTTTGCAATTATAAGTATATAGTCTATTATTTGTATTTGTATGCTTATAAATAATTTTTATTTATTTTTTTGTTTTGATTGCTTATTACACCACCACCACCACAACCCAATGTGGTGGGTGGTAGGTTAGTCGTTGTCCACCAAATGGGTTTTAAAGAAGTTCATTTGTGTGTATGTGAGTGTGTATTTGGGTTAAAGTGATGTATGTTTATGTGGTGAATTTAGTGGTCCTTATTACGGAGATTCAGTGGTTGGTTTGGTGGTGAGAGTGGATGTTGACGTGACACCCGAACACACCAATGACCACACCTCTAATTACATCTACTCTTAGATGGCACGACTTAGAGGGGGCTTAGGAAACGACGATATCAAATAAGGGGTCACAGGGTTGGGTGTGAAACAAAGTAGTTATGGCGGGATGTAAGTGACAGAGTGCGTGATATGTGTCTCATTTCCTTTGTGTGAAATAAACCCGAATACTTTAAGATCCACACAAACACCAAAAGAGCATGGTTGTTAAAATCTCAATCATAATCTTAAGATCTTACGATTTTATGATACTACATAGCAAAAATAATCGCGATCAAGCTTAAGATCTTATAAGGTCCCGATATTAACCATATGATTTTTGGATCTAATCCGATATAATACTTTTCTCAAACATCAAACTAAAAAACTACAAAGTTAAGAGTTATGTTTTATAAACTTTAAAAAACGACATGCTAATCTTTTTAAACATTCCATACTTATAATTTAGGACAACATTTTCATGAAACATTTATATATGATATATACTAATTTGAAGATTTGTATAATATTATTAACAAAATGACATTTCAATCTAATCTTACGATCTCGATCTTGCAAAGACGAAAATGATCTTGAGTCAGATCTTGAAAATCTTGCCGAAGAAGATTCATCAACATATAGAGAGAAAACATTTGCTTAAAACTTATAAACCTAAAAAATAAGTAATGTTGTTAAACAAAAATACTTTTATTTATAAAAAATACATTTATTTAAATATTTAATAGTTATTACAATTTAAACAATTAATTTCTTCACTCCCATATACTCTACGCCCATATATAAAAAAATATTGCATACAAAAATTAACGCTACTATAAATTGTTGTCGGAGTAATCTTGCGGTTTTTTCCAAAACATCATAAAACCATAGTTGTTAAGATTTCAATCCTGATCTTAGGATCTTTAAGATTTTTATGATTCTACATAGCAAAAACGATCCGGATCCTACGTAAGATCTTAACAAGCTTAAGATCTTATATGATCCCGATCTTAAGCATAGGATCTTAAGATATAATCTGATCCCATCTTACTTTTTTCAAACTACAAACTATAATTTATGGTTTATGTTTTTATATAATTTAAAAAAAAAAAATGTGATTCTTTTTAAACATTCAATATTCATAATTTGGGACAATATTTTTATTAAACATTACAATATTTAATAATTTGTAGATTTGAAAAAATGAGATTATTGTAGGATAAATGATCACGATGTTGCAAAGACTAAGGTGGTGTTTGTTTGTGATTTAATTGACTTAATATGAAAAAAACTGAATTCATTAAGTCATACTAAAACTGTTTGTTTATGACTTAATAGAGCAATATGACTGAAAATATTAAGCAATAAAACTGAAGTTGTCTGCATTAAGTCATCTCTTAATTAGAAATGACTTAATAAATTTTTTTAACAAACAAGCCCTAAAGTCACTTATTTTTAAGCAATAACATAAGCTAAAGAATAAGCAAAGTTAGTGTTGATACATTTAAATACATAAAAAACCAACTTACTTTTCTTCTTCAAATCATCAAATCAAATTAGTCCTCATAACTTATTTCAGCTAAATTTCTAATCTCATCTTAATTAATCACGATCTGTTATAAAAATCCAATATTTTTTTTTATAAAATTTTATAATTTTTATATATTTTTTAGAGATTTGATTTGATTGATTGATTGAATGAATGACTACACCAGGTGGACATAGACCTGTTAATAACAATAATAATTTTCCCCCAAATTATAACCCTAACCCTAACCCTAATTTTGTTGCTGATAATTTACAAAACTTGCAATTAAACCGCCCCCCGAATGCGGCGAATGGACCGCGTGGTCCTCCGCCGTCGTTCGGTAGTCGTCCTGGACCGCCTGGTGTTGGTCCGAGAGGACCTCCCCAAGGTACATTGCCTAATAGACCAGCTCGCGGTAATGTGGGCACTCGTCCCGGTCCATTTGCGGCTAGTGGTCCGCCACCGTTAGGTAGCGGTGTGATGAGTAATGGGCTGCCGCGTGGAGTGCCGAGTGGTGGTCCGCCGCCTCGGCAAACTATGTCGTCGTTTTTGGGAGGTGGGATTGGGAGTGAGAATGAGATGAGGGCGCCGAGTTTTGGAGCGCCGCCGAAAGGGGGGATGCAGCCGGCTTCTGGACCGCCGATGTTTAGTGCACCGCCACCGCCTCCTGGGTCTGCGTACGGGACTCAACCGTGGCAAATGCAATCACGGCAAGTTAGTTTTTCTTATTTTTTAGTTTCTTATGTATATTTGAATAAAACCGAGCTTGTGAAGTCGAAATAGTTAGTGTTAGTAATGGTTAGTAACAAGTAGGGTAGAATTACGAATGTGCCCTTAGGATATATGTTAAGTTTCCAAATACTTGCGAATTGCCAGCACTCGATACCAAACGCTATTTCATGTATCGCGTTTTATGCACATCCGAACAGTTTACTTTCAAAATGCACATCCAGACGCTCGAAAGGCTTTCATATTTTAGTACGGATTCTGGTTATTTGAGATAACTAATCCCTCGATTAAAACAGAAATGTGCGTAGAAGGTTAACATTATCTAAGATACTCAATCCCCCCCTGCAGAAGAGAAATATGGGTAGACGCTTTAGATCATTTTATCTATCCCTTGATTGAAAGTGAAATATGCGTAGAAGGTTTAGATTATTTAAGATACTTAATTCCTCGATCAGAACAGGAATATGCTTAGAAGCTTTAGATTATTTAAAATACTCAACCCCTTGATCAGCACATTAATTTGTACAGAAGCTTTAGATCAAGTAGTTTGCTGTTGCATTTGAGCTTTAGAAATTAGAAACTATTGTGGATTATGAACCATTTGCTTTCTCTATCTTACATACTGATATGGCACATTAAAATTTTCAATTAAATAGTACACTTACGAAGATATAAGTGATAAGCAGGGGCGGAACCACCTGGTAAGTAGTGGGGGGAGCTGCCCCCAACGAAGCTCTCACGGAGGCACAGATTATGTAGGAAAAAATATCAAATTTGTAGAAAAAAAGTCGAATGCCCTCAACAAAACTATCCAAGTGGCCTCTGCACTTTTGAGGACAAACAATGAAAGAGTCAAAATGAGGTGAAATGTCTTCCACATTTTATGTAGATAAGAAATACAGTGATGGAGAACGGAGCCATAGGGTCATAGGGAGTAGTGAAATTGGGTTGTTGGGATGGGGAAGTGGGGTACCCAACGGTTTGTGATAAAGAATATATTAACTTATTTAATACAATATATACATATTAATAACTAACATTAAACGTTATGCCTAAATGTAACATATTACTGTGAGTATGATGGTGACAACGTATATAAAAAAAGAATTTTTATATTTATGATAGTTACAACAGTCATTGTGTTCCAATCGTTAACATGAATTTCGAACAAAATAATATACAAACTTAGTGAGTAACAAAAATGTTTACGAACGCGAAAAAATATGTTACAATATCTTTTTTCATCGCCGCAACGTGCATATTTCAAAACCTTGTAATATTTTCGTAGCTTGTTTCTTTAATATAAATACTTTTTCTTATTGCAAACTTCTAACTTTTAGTCTATTATATTTTGTTGTCGAAACTTTTTCGCACTCAGTTTTTGTGAAATTTTTTTTTTTTTTTTGCCCCCAATGTCTGTTTTTCTGGCTCCGCCACTGGTGATAAGTTGGTTACAAAATACATATTAACATATATGTTTGAACTTTGAAGTACTCAAGTACCAGTTTAATCTGCGTTTGCTTATGGTTATATAGGCATCCAAACGCTATCTCATGCAACGTGTTTTATTACAGATTTCAGGTACTTAAGATCATACGAGCAGTTTCAAAATGCACATCAGAACAGTTTACTTTCAAAATGCAACTTCCAAAAACTATTAAAATGCTATCACGTCTTATTACAGATTCTGGCTATTTAAGATGCTTAATCCCCCAAATTTGAGTAGAAGCTTTAGATTATTTAAAATACTCAACCCCTCGACTATAACATTATGACTTATGGATTAGGAACCATTTTTATCTCTAACTTAGATACTAACGTGACCCGTAAAACTTTGCACCTGATGCCTGTGATAAGTTGGTTACAAAATACATATCAACATATCTATCTGAAGTACTAGTTTAATCAAAGAAGAGCCTAAATTTGTTTTTTCTTATTGCATAAACATATACAGAATGTGCCACCTCCTCCAATCCCTGGTTCGGGTCAACCTCCAAGGATGTATGGCATGCCACCACCTCTTCCTAATCAACAATCAATGGCTACTATATCGCCTGCAATGGGTCCCAGTGGAAATGCAGTTTCAGGACCATCAAAGATTGATCCTAACCAAATCCCACGCCCTGGTCCAACATCGTCTGTCCTTTTACATGAAACTCGACAGGGTAACCAGGCCAATCCCCCACCGGTATTCATCATTACTCTTCTTAAATATCCTTTTTATTCACAGTTTATGGAACAGTGTTTACTTTAGAGTTGGAAAGATTGGCGGGCTGTCAGTTTGAATGGGTTAGTTTGTCAAATACGCTTTTAGAAATTATATTAAATAATTAGATGAGATTTTGAATGGAATTATCTAGTAGGTTTATGTATCAAAAATACACTCTCCTGAATCCTGACGCGTTAACTTTGAAGCTATTCATAGTGGTATAGGTCAAACTTTCCATCTCTAGTTTATAGCGACGATGGTTCTCTGCTCCTATTATGAAAGTAGTTGTACTAATCTTATGTATATCGTGATATGTTGTTTTAAATTGAAGCCTGCTACAACCGAATTTATTGTAAGGGATACTGGAAATTGCAGTCCCCGGTACATGAGGAGCACCATTAATCAGGTTACGTGGGTATTCTTTCAACTACTTCTCTTGTGGAAATTTTATCC
This sequence comes from Chrysanthemum makinoi, assembly GCA_910596185.1. NCBI lineage: Eukaryota > Viridiplantae > Streptophyta > Magnoliopsida > Asterales > Asteraceae > Chrysanthemum > Chrysanthemum makinoi. Next base: position 341,222,668 of record OU343221.1, read on the forward strand.
TTAATTGTTGGATTGTTTTGTTGCTCTTTCAGATTCCTTGCACCTCTGATCTTTTGACCACGTCTGGCATGCAATTGGCTCTGTTGGTCCAGCCCCTGGCCCTTCCTCATCCAGAAGAGGAACCTCTCCATGTAAGGCTAGATATATTAACTAAGATTACTATATAGCCCTTAAGTGTTAGGGGTACTTATTTGTTACCTCAAGGGTCTTGACATTATTGAGGTGATAGAAAATTTCAAAGTTGAAGTATAAAATTCTTTATCTTAAAAAGTCAGATATGGACTCTAATTATGTGAGGGAGGGACTAATTAGTTTTTCATATTGTAAATGTGAATCTATTTTTTCAGATAGTGGATTTCGGTGAAGGTGGCCCTGTTCGTTGTTCTCGTTGCAAAGGCTACATCAATCCGTTCATGAAGTTTGTCGATCAGGGAAGACATTTTGTCTGTAACTTCTGCGGTGAGTGTTGATCTCTTGTTTTCTACCTTTTGCCATAATTTAGTCCTAAGCATACATACCGATTAGAAAAAAGCGTCGTTATATACTTGACCTACATGCTAATAGCTGACTATGAATACAGAAACAATACAAAATTTTAGCCTTTAAATTTATATATTGACAATAAACACATCTTTCCTGCTGATTTGAACTGCTGCATGTCAGCTTGTATATTGACTTGTTGGAAATATAATATAACCCATGTCAACCGACTTACAAGTGAATGGGTTGAGTATGCCACTTTTAGTTCAACTTGTCTTCTTACATTCTACCCTTTTGCAGGCTTCACGGATGAAACTCCGCGTGACTATCAATGCAATCTAGGTCCAGATGGCAGGCGAAGGGATGCTGATGAACGGCCTGAGCTATGCAGAGGAACAGTTGAATTCGTTGCCACAAGGGAATTCCTGGTTCGTGTGATCTCTAGCTTCCTTTTGCACTTCTCTCAACAATTATACTATCTGTATAATATTTTGTTATATTTTTCCAGGTACGTGAGCCAATGCCTGCTGTATTCTTTTTTCTCATTGATGTATCAATGAATGCCTTGCAAACTGGTGCAATAGTGGGAGCTTGCAGCGCTATCAGCCAAGTCATTGCTGATCTTCCAGTAAGTTCATGTTAATTGTGGTTAGAGGTGAAAATGGTTGGGATGGATAATGGGTCTATACTGGCATAATATTAGATATGGGTCGGGTTGGATTCACCTGGTTTTTGACATGTTTTTAATCCTTTTCTCTTTATGAATAATTAGTGTTCCTAATTAGATTACAAAAACTAGATTATCTCAGTTGCCACCTTTCGTACTTGTGGCACATGGCTACGGGCTACCCATAAGTATTGAATCTTATTGATGTTTAACCCTTTGACAATAGGTTTGAAGTTTGTATGTTATTATTGATCTGTTTCATGTACACAGTTAATCGTAGATTTTATGATGTAACAAAATATTAATATCGTTGCTGCAGGAGGGTCCTCGAACAATGGTGGGAATTGCCACATTTGACTCAACCATCCATTTTTACAATCTAAAACGGGCATTGCAACAGGTATATATAATGGCAGATTATTGATAATAGATTTTTGGTACGGTTTGTATGCGTAAAAAAAACTTTGTCCAGCTTTCACCATGTTTGCTTTTGGATTTCTGTTTCCATCATACCAGTTTTACCTGTTAGAAATAAAATATAACCAGAATTGACCCATTTATAAGTAAATGGGTCGAAACAGCCACCTCTAGTTTAGTAACTTACAAGATGATATTGCTGTTTGTGATCAAGTTTTTGTGTTTTGTTGTTGCAGCCATTGATGCTCATAGTTCCTGACGTTGAAGATGTTTACATTACACTCCTCTCCAAACTGATGTTATTGTTCAACTTTCTGAGGTAAGTTATTACATGATATTACCTTGATATTGTGATGGAGCTCTTTTCTTGGCAGTTCTTGCAAACTCGTGATTATCCGTCATATTCTAGAAGTTATTATTTTCATCCAGTTTTATGTGACTTTGGAACTGATTCCCAACGTATATCACATCATTGTGATGTTACAGTGTCGTGATCATCTAAACTTTTTGCTGGAGAGCATCCCGAGTATGTTTGAGAGTAATAAAACTGCTGATTCTGCTTTTGGTGCCGGGATGAAGGTATTAATTTTTCTCTGTTTGATTGTACATTTGTACCCGCGCAAGCACAGCATGTCTAAGGGGAGAAGTTACCTATATACCTACCATTAACCTAATCTCAGAGACCGTCACTTTATTTCACAAGACATCTCTATTTTCTTTTTCTTCTCAGATCATCTTTTTTTGGTCATCCCGTTTAATGATTTTTTGAACGACCAGAATTCACTGAACACTCACATGTCCCATTCTTAAACAGGCTAATGCCTGTTCTTTATTCTGATATATTTATTTTATCATATAATCTGTTTCAAAGCGCACATCCAAACGCCCTCTTAGTATCAACTTAGCAGTCTATGTGACTACTGCTTCATCTGTGTCAATTAGGCTGCTTTTCTGGCAATGAAGAGTACCGGAGGCAAGCTTTTGGTATTTCAATCAGGCAAGCTTATTTATATTTTTAGCATGTGTTATTATTAAGTGGTCTGAGGTAGAAACATATATTGACCCCGTTTTATTATGTTTCAGTCTTGCCTTCTGTTGGTATTGCAGCTCTTTCTGCTAGAGAGGCTGAAGGAATAACTAATATCTCTGCAGGAGAGAAGGTAATATCAACTAATGAACAGGTGGAACAAACAGGCCAAAATGGTTGGCGTTGGGCTGAACCAAAACTTGTTTGTCTTATATTTTAAGTCTATATATATACTGTTAGTAGGTCAAATACGATTACAAAATTATCTTATTACAATAGTTATGTAATGTTTGCTATTATGATGAAGTAGGTCTTATGCATGAAAAGATACTTTGGGCTAAATTTGACCTTTTTGACCTGTTTCCTTCAAAGTATTTGATATTAGAATCATATCTGCATGGTACTAAGATCTTATAAATGGGATTCACGTAGTATGTATAATGGCCTCACCAAAGTGCATGTACATGTTTAATAGTAAAGTTGATGTAAGAAGTTAATCTGAAATCGCTTTTTTTTTTTAAACCGCAGGAACCTCATAAGTTACTTCAACCAGTAGACAAGACTATGAAGACATTGGCAATTGAATTTGCAGAGTACCAGGTGAACCTTTATCTAATTTGGATTTTGCTACCTCTTTGATGAGATTCAACCATTGTGCTTTTATTTTACCAAATTGTATATATGATCATGAATATTTTATAGGTCTCTGTCGATGTATTCATCACTACCCAAAGTTATGTTGACATTGCTTCAATCTCAGTTATCCCTCGAACCACCGGAGAACAGGTAGTCATTGCAATCTTACTTTTTTTTTTGTCAAAGGTTTTCTTGCCGTTCTTCATGATTCCCTTTTAATAAAGTTCCATCCTATTTTCAGGTTTATTATTATCACCCATTTTCTGCACTTTCGGATCCTGCAAAACTTTACAATGATCTGCGATGGAATGTGACAAGACCACAAGGTTTTGAAGCAGTAATGCGTGTTAGATGTAGCCAGGTGAGCCCTAAAAAGATGTCTGATTCAGTTTCACTTTCATACTATAGTCATAGATGTGGCAAATTAAATGGGTCGGTCGGTTTGGGTATCAGGTCAAATTAATCAGGGTAAGTTTTGGTATTGGTTGGATCTGCTTGACCCGAAACACTTCTTATCATTAATTTGAGTTTCTCATACATAGTTGATGTGTCAAATATTATTACAAAATGTAATCCTATTTCGACAACGATTCAATGTTTCAAATAAAATGTTTTAGACCAATTTGCCCCGTTTCCTTCTAGCACTTATTTTTATGTTGTCCTTAAAAAATCAAGTGTAACCCCAATCGACCTATTCATTACTAAACGGGTCAAAATAGTCACCTCTTAATATGTTTTCTGAAATTGGTAAATTTATCCATCTCTGTTGTCTCTTCCCTTCGATTCTGTAGGGTCTTCAAGTACAAGACTACTCTGGAAACTTCTGTAAACGCATACCCACAGATGTTGACCTACCTGCGGTATATACTGAACTTTAATTTATTAACCTTGAATCCTAACATATAAGATCACTTTTATTGAAACTTATTTTTTGCCGGTTGATTGTGACAAATCTATGATGGTGGCTTTGAAACATGATGATAAATTAACAGATGGCACAGAATGTTCTTTCCAGTGTGCGCTTCTTTATACTACTGTATATGGGCAAAGAAGAATACGTGTGTCCACTTTATCGTTTCCTTGCACAAGCATGCTGAGCAATCTTTTTCGCTCAGCTGATTTAGACACCCAGTTTTCTTGTTTTCTAAAGCAAGGTATTTCTTAATTTTGGATGTCACTTTTGCTTTATTGAATACTGTAAAGATTATTCTTGTTTTGTATGTTGCAGCGGCTAATGAAATCCCTATTACTCCATTACCTCAAGTGAGGGATCGGGTGACAGATCTTTGCATTAGTATTCTACATTCTTATCGGAAGTTTTGTGCAACTGTGTCATCATCTGGACAGCTAATTCTTCCTGAGGCACTCAAGTTGTTGCCTCTATAGTCTGTACACTCTCGGTCTGTTTTCTTCTTCATATTAAAGGCATTCTAAGTAGTGGTGGCATCGGATTCCGACCAAAACCAATAATCCAAACATATCTAAATCAGTTTGGCCAGAGACAATACATTGAAAATGAGAGGCACTAGAGGTGGCAATTTCAGCGCATTCGTTTATTACCTCAAATTTCATTGAAGGGGAATGTATCATATGTGTTGAAAGTCCCCTTAAGGTTTTGGTTTTTTATAATGTATACAACCTCATAAATTACCTTTTTTAAAGGATTAAGATAATAATCTTGGTCAAGATGACCTGTTTTGACTTGTTCTTTTTTCACCTGGTCATCTTGCCACCTCTGGTGAAAATATAACGAATCCAAAGATTCTTTCGATTTGCCCACCCCCTAGATACCACTTAAGTGTCTGGTTTAATATTGCATAAGATACGCACAGGTAATTTACCTCCTTTATTTCTTGATTGCAGCTTTGATTAAAAGTATTGGACTACGAAGTGATGGGCGTATAGATGACAGGTCATTTTGGATCAACTATGTCACCTCACTTTCTGTTCAATTAGCAATCCCGCTTGTGTATCCCAGAATGATAAGTGTTCATGATATTGACTCAAAGGTATAGAATAAGATCACTTAACAAAATGTCTGAATATTCAATTTCTACATCTTACATGTTTTTTTTGGCATGTTTCATCTGTGGCTACAGGATACTCATGGATCCGTTATTCCCCCTCCTATACCACTCTCTAGTGAACATGTGAGCGATGACGGGATCTATCTTCTTGAAAACGGAGAGGACTGCTTAATTTATGTTGGAGGCTCTGTAGATCCTGATATAACACAAAAACTGTTTGGCGTTTCTGCTTTTAGTGAAATCCCCAGTCAGGTACACTTGATATTCGTATTTCTTGACTTGTATCATTATAGTGGCAAAATGGCAGGTCTAGTAATACTCTGTCGGCAGCTTTCAACCTGTTTGTTGACCCGTTCTGATTTTGCCTGCTTTTAAAGATGGCAAAACTGACTCATTTGTGAGAAAATACTACCCAAATTGACCCATATATATGTAAATGGGTCGAAGTTGGCATCTGTATATGCTCGCTCATTGATGTTTGCTAGAGTAACACTTTTAGAAGGTCTATTGGTTCATTAATCATCTGTTTAACTCAAACTTTTCAATACAGTTGGTACTGAAGCAATATGAAAACCCCTTGTCAAAGAAGCTAAACGAGGTTGTAAATGAGATACGAAGCCAAAGATGTAACTACCTACGGTATGTAATGTCTGTGGTATATAATCTTATCAGTCAGATTAGTTTATCTGTATATGAGAATGTTTGTGTTGACAAGTAATCGCTTTTTTAATTTCATTGTGCTTATGGCAGGCTAAAATTATGCAAGAAAGGAGAACCATCAGGTGAGTTTTATAATATACATCTAGTAGTTCTGTCTTCGTATGAAAATTGCAAGATTTTAGCTAATTTTTTGGATTAAAACCCTTTAAACTGGGAATTCCCCAAGAAATATTGAAGATAACGTCTTTCCTGGCTATTTGCTAAAAAAAAATAAAAATGAAAACAATGCTTTAATAATTATAAAATAAAGAAAATCTTGTCAACCAATGATGCCATTTATCATAGGTAACTTTAGCTCAGGAACTTCCTTAGAAACGATAAAGATCAGATAGTTCTGAGTATTTTTAAAGTACCATACTACCATTCTATTAAGACAAGATAAAGAAAATATAATACAGTGTGGGACACATTTGTCAATCTAACTTGCAGTCTTTTTTTATTTTTTATTTTATTTATTTATTATTATTATTTTTTAGTAGTTTCTGATATTAGTTTCAATTCCAGGAATGACATTCTTCTCGTATATGGTGGAAGACAAGTCTCCAATTAACAGTCCTTCATACGTCGAGTTCTTAGTACATGTCCATAGACAAATTCAAAACAAAATGGGTTGATGTTGAATCTTAGAAAAATATTGGGGATAGTCATCGAGTAAAGTTTTGTTAGAATTTACATGGAGACACAGTTTGGGTTTATGGGTTTGTGGTTAGAATTTACATGGAGACACAGTTGGGTTCGAGCCTAAAGAAGCGAAGCTTGAATTTTAGCAAAATATTGGGGATAGTCATCGAGTAAAGTTTTGTTAGTGTTATTTGTGAAAGCTTAGCATAAACTGATAAAAGAAACATCTTTTTGCCTGGTTCATGGTAATTGTTATCAAAGACTAATGGTGATATATATATATATATATATATATATATATGCAACTATTTTTTTTTCTTCGTTCGTTCGTTTTATAATGATATAAGATTTACATGTAATGCTGTTCTTTAGAGGGGCAAGTTTCATTTGTTATATTTATTGACTTCATGTGTGAGTATGTTTGATTCTAGTAGTTGTAATTTATCGCTAACTAGACAAGTGCATCTGAAATGAGAGGATTCAAATAGTTACAAGCTGACTATGCAAACAATGGTAGTGCTAGATATACATAAAAATGCAAGACTATATGTAGTATGTTTAAACAAAATCACTAGTTTGTGTACAAAGTTTCAAACCAACTTTGTATTTTACGCTAACATAACCGATAAGGTGTGTGAATTGAGAGCATCTAGGAAGTGATAAGTGATCACATCAATTTGTGGCTAGATTTTATTACAATTAGCCTAGCTAGATTAGAGTGGTAGACTATAACGTTTGTCTCATGAGACTAACGAAGGTAAATCAAGATTTACGAAGTGGTTAAGTGTAGCTAGTTACATAACTTCACAAACAAGTAATATAGATTAGTTGGCTGACTTAATAAATGGCTAATAACTAGATATCATCCATTAGCGTTGAGGTAGAAGGCTATAAGGCATATTGACAGGTTTTAGCGGCCATCACTAGACTTATTCTACATCCGAGTCACTAATTAAAAAACTGGTTAGACATTGCATGAGCAGATCATGTCGTTCGATTATTGGGGGAATTAGTTGGTGAACATTATTTCTCTCCTACATTTGAGTCATTTACTCGCTTATTTTATTGTCTTGTTTATTTAATTTTCAAAATAATGATCTTTTGGATCTAAAACACTATCCCCTTTTTATTATTTTTCGCTCTTGCGACGGCCTAGTCTATGTATAAATATAAAGCAAGATTTCACACATCAGTGATAACCTGAAAAACTTTTCTATGCGTTTTTTTACTAATTATTTTAGCACCCATAAACACTAATGATATAGCTTATATTGTTTTTTAGTCTAAATATATAATATTGTTATAGTTAATACATCAACCTCTCATTAAGTTTACTATAGGAATTAAAGTGCAAAACCAATATCATAGCCACATATGACCCTACACATATATTATAGCCACATAATACTCTAGAATCTAGATAAGGGTCGTTTGCTAAGGACATTGTCTTGTGAAGTAAAATATATTTCATATTACTCTATCATCTTTTGTATACATTCTATCTTCTAGTCCTTGCATGACAAGGATGGATGTCAGCTATAGTTGACCTAGACTTTTCATAATCATAAATTAATTAGAGGCTATTTCCCTATAGATACTAATGTTAAACTTTTGGTTTACAATTGTAAATGCCTTTCTTATAGATACTACTATGGATTAATGGTCTCTACTTTAAAACAACAAATGATTTGCACAAACTTAGTTTTGATTTGTACATAACATTTTATGCTTTGTATATGTGTAATGTGTTACGCTATGCCTATTCTCCTTTGTATCTTGTTATGCGTAAATCTAAAGAAACTATGTGCAAATCTTGAGTATATGTGTCTGCAGATTACCTCACACTAAACCAAACAAGTTTCAAGGTGAATTAGATATAAACCGGGTAAAGTCCTTCATTTCTAGGAGTTTTGTGTGGTCACTTTAGGGATTGTTTGTACCTAGCTTGTTACATATGATATACTAATAAACTTATATAAGCTAATTGATGAAACATTCTAAACCATTGAATTTGTTTTGTTTTTGTTTAAGAGGGCAATGTTTTATAACCTGGGTTGAACCAGGAACATGTCCGGATATGACTGTTGTTTGCTTCTTTATGAACCAGCGGTTCTTTTGTTGACCTGGGTCATACATTTGGTTTTTTTTAAGTTTGGGACCTGAAGTTTTGTTGGAAAGTATGGGTTTGGTATTGAATTTCTAACGTTTTAGAGCTGTTTGGAGATTTTTTAGGGTTGTTTGGGTATGTTGAGGAGTGTTTTTGGAGCTGATTAAGGGTTGTTTGGTTAGGTTTAAAAGTTTTCTTTGCAGCTGTAGGAATGAATTTCCATGTTCAAAAGCTATCCTTTTTTAATTTATTATTATTATTTTTTTTTTTGCATAAAACTGGTTCCACACGATGGTTCAATGAGCGACTCGTAGGGTCGATCAAAAAACCGGTTTTTAAAATAATGCAAAAAGGTATAAAGATGATGACTTTTGACCATCATTGGTCAAACTTATTACTCCTTTGCTATCATGGTAACTTTCATTTTTTTTGTTTCTTGGGGATTAATTGTTACGAGTACTCTATTAGTGACTCATAACACGCAAATGGTTTAATGTTAACGTTGATTGCATAAATAAAAAATGACTTATATGATATATATATATATAAAATAAATTGCAGACACACATGAAAAATCATGATTTTGAACCTTTAATTCATCATTTTTTCTTGTGTGTTTGGTTCATAGCTAAATTCACAACTTGCTAATTAGTAACCCGTAACACGTAAGGGTCGAACAAGTCAAAAGGGTTTTTTTGCTGTTGAAAAATATTGAGTGGATTTATTGACAAATTTTATTTTGTAATGGTTTTTGTGACATTTGCCCGTTCTTTTATGTTGTTGAATTATATATAATTATACATAAATACTTTTGTTGATGTCTTGGGAAATATTTTTGTGACAGTATCATTTAAAGAATTGTGTGGGCATATTAGCAATGAGAAATAAAGTTTATAATTTGGTTGAACCTACTAGAGATCTTCGAAAAATCATGTCTAGCATTCATGGTTAGCTTCTTTATTAATTATGGCCATATATATTAGTTGGCTCACTTAATAAATGGCTAATAACTAGATATCATCCACTAGCGTTGAGGTAGAAGGTTATAAGGCATATTGATAGGTTTTAGCGGCCATCACTAGACTTATCTCACATCCGAGTCACTAATTAAAGAACTGGCAGATCATGTCATTTGGTTATTGGGGGATGAGTTGGTGAACATTATTTCTCTCCTACATTTGAGTCGTCTATTTTATTGTCTTGTTTATTTATTTTTTCAAGATCTTTTGGATCTAAAACATTATCCCTTTTTATTGTTTTATGTTATTTAGAATTATGTAGTTATTTACTTTACAAAGGAATTTTTTCGCTCTTGCGAACGACCTAGTCTAAGTATAAATAATTTCCAATGCTTTTTTTACTAATTATTTTACTATAGGAATCAAAGTGCAAAACCAATATCATAGCCACATATGACCCTACACATCATTGACTAAAAGGACCATAGATATATGCATATATTATAGCCACATAATACTCTAAAATCTAGATAAGAGTCGTTTGCTAAGGACATTGACTCGTGAAGTAAAATACATCTCATATTAGTCTATGAGCTTTTGTATACATTCTATCTTCTAGTCTTTGCATGACAAGGATGGATGTCAGTTATTGTTGACATGGACTTTTCACAATAAATAATTAATTAGAGGCTATTTTCCTATAGATACTAATGTTAAACCTTTGATTTAGAGTTCGAAATGCCCATCTTATAGATACTACTATGGATTAATGGTCTCTACTTTGAAACAACAAACGTGATTTGCACAAACTTAGTTTTGATTTGTACATAACATTTTATGCTTTGTATAAGTGTTACGTTGTGCTTAATCTCCTTTGTATCTTGTTATGCGTAAATATAAACTAACTATGTGCAAATTTAGAGTATATGGGTGTGCAGATTACCTCACACTAAACCAAACAAGTTTCAAGGTGAATTAGACTTAAACCAGGTAAAGTCCTTCATTTCTAGGAGTTTTGTGTGGCCACGGCATGGATTGTTTGTACCTAGCTAGCTTGTTACATATGATATACTCATAAACTTATATGAGCTCATGGATGAAACATAGGGTATGTTTGGCGCGCAACTAGTAAGAGCTTATGGGGATAGCTTTTAGTAGAATCTTTCTTTGGCACACAAGCTTATAGAAGCTTTTAAAATCCAAAAGCTATTAAAAATGCTTCCTAGGAGGAGCTTCTAAAATAAGCTGAGCTTTTGGTTTGGCTAATTACATTAGTACCCATAGCTTTAACTTTGTATATTTGTATCTTTTGTCCTTCAATGTCTTTTTACCCTCATAATCTCCAGCTGCTCAGCTACTTTACCAAACATATCTGAAAGAGCTGTTTGGGACTTTTTAGGGGTGCTTGGAGCTGATTACGCTGTTTAGATAGGTTTAAAAGCTGTTTGGATAAAGCCAGTTCCACACGGTGGTTCAACCGGTGACTGGCCTGGTCGCTCAAAAAACCGGTTTTTAAAACAATGCAAAAGGGTAAAAAAATGATGACTTTTGACCATCATTGGTCAAACTTATTCTCACTTGTTAACATGAGGACTTTTTTTTTTTTTTTTTTTTTTGGGGGTATAACCGTATAATTATTTCTTTATTTGTACCCATAACACACAAATGGTTTCATGTTTGTAAATATAATAACATTGATTGCATAAATACAAGAAGATTGATCTGATACATGTACTAAATCGCAGGGGCACATGATTTTGCTTAAACAAACACTATCTAAACCATCGACTTCAATTCGTTTTGTCTTTGTTTAAGAGGGCAATGGTTTTTGACCCGGGTTGAACCGGGAACAGGGCCGGATATGATAGTTGTTTGTTTGTTTATGAACCGGGAACCTAGGCAATTGGCCTCTACCGCCATTCAAAACTACCGAACCAAGGGTGACTACCAATAAACTATGCATGCATACACTTAGAAATAATTGTACGGAAGTAAAGTAAACGCAAACAAGACAATTAAAGAATCATAACTAGGCCAGCACCAGGGTGCTTAGCCAAACATATAATAAATCATACCAACAAAAATGAATAAATCATAAATTGAATTGAACATAATGATTGATAAAAATTACTTGATGTAGAGCTAATAATGATGATGATTGCGAGTGAATTCTTCCTTCAAAACGGCCGGATTCTTTGGAAAATGCCTGGAGTGGTGGCCTAATCGACCCCTAGGAGAGGGGTGAAGAGAGATACTAAAAAATGCAGATTTAGGGCTGTATTTATAGGCCCCGACATGGTTACGGCATAACCTTAAGGGCAAATTACGCCGTAACTAATGATAGCGCAACGAAATCCGGATCTCGAAAAATTACGTCGTAACTAAAGTATTTAGTTACGTCGTAACTAAGTTACGCCGTAACTAAACAATGCAATTACGCCATAACATTGAATTTCGTACTTTTTCTCATCCTCAAATTTACTTGAAACATAATTGCACTAGTTGACGCTTTTGGCCCCTGATCGTTCTTCTTCATTTATTTTTTAGTCCATGAAGTAAATAAACTTCATATAAGTTGTCACCTTTAGTCCCTGATCGCTCTTGTTATTTTTACCTTCGGTCCTTGTGATAAATGACTTAATATTATTTTGACCGCCTTTAATCCCTGGACCTTGAAACTTTGCACCCAAGTAATAAATTACGGCGTAACTAATTATCCGAGTTACGCCGTAACCCTTCGCCCACACATGATTATCTATTCCGAAATTATCTCTACGGCGTAAATAATTTCCCATGTTACGCCGTAACCTTCACAAAAATAATTACGACGTAACCATAATAGTTGGTTACGCCGTATCCTTCAAAGCTCATATTTATGCCGTAACTTTATTAGCTAGTTACGGCGTAATCTTCACATAAAATCCAAAGGCACATGTAAATCCATCTTCAGAACATATACTTGGCCTTTTTTTCACATCTTTTACGCTCCAACGCCTCATTTATCCTGAAATGCAAATATGAATGAATATGAACGAATTAAGTACCATATTAATACAAATGAGGCCATAAACACGGGAATTTGATATATAAAAGATCAGGCTAATTTGATGTTATCATTATACGTCATGGCAAATTTTGCAACCACAAATCCAGGTGCCACCCTGGCAAGTCGGGCAAACAAGTCCAATACGGGGCGGTCAACCACGATAGATCTACCTACAACATGAATAAAAGACCTAATAGTTGGCAAGATAAATAGAGGCTAAACCTTAGCCTAGACTACGTAATAAGCGCAAGCAAAGTATAGTTTCATAAACGGTCCAATCAAAACAAGAGCATGTTTTACACCCCAAGATTAAATAAAGCAAGGTACGAATAAAAGTGGGCTATGAAACTCACCTTAGTCCATCAAATGCACAAGAATCAACAGGAACAAGAAGAGTATTGACTATCAGGAAACAACAACTCTTACGACTACGCACTACCTAATAACATAGACTCGGCTTAGATTATAACTCCATTCAATAGTTCCCAATCCCGAATATATTTCAGTTTTATTTCCAAAACTCTTTCTCAAAACATTTTCTAGTGTTTGGTATCCGCGCGTGCATTGTGTTGACTCAACAAGATTCATGTGAACACACGCTACTCAAGAACTTAACAAAGAAAGATCACAAAAATCTATGTGTCAAGTTTGTAGTTTAATAAGTCTCTTAAACATATTGTCAAAACTTATCGAGTTCGTCAATACGATAAACTTTACAATGTATTCGCCTTACTTATTATTCTAAAACTATACCACGTCCTAGGGCGTCGTAGGATATGTTGTCATTACTAAACTCTTCCGACATAACTATCGAGGTCTTACTCGATTCGTCAATCCAATAAGTTCGTTAGTTAAGTAAGTTAAGCTTATTAATACCAAATATCCATGACAAGCAATTAAATGGTATTAAATTAGCATTTATGGCACTTCTAGTTTTGCGTGCCCTCAAAACATTTAGTAACCCTCTCATTATTTATTACACGTCTCTTTATTATTTAATTACAAAGAATAATAACAAGTAAAATATACTTGCTAATTATTAATATGAAAACCTTTTTATTAGTTATTGTTTACGTTGTTGTTATCGTTATAGTTACTTGAGTTACTATTTGTTTCGAGTCACATGTCCGATTCATAACTTCTTGACTTATTAAGTTATACCAAGTCCAATAATAAGTATAGTCCATGTCACGGCCTTGTCGGAGTCAAAGATGACTAAAAAGTCAACGTGATACCGACTTGGCACAAAGTTCACAATTATATCAACGAGTCAAATAAAGTCAAGTCCCAATATCAACAACTTCAACATCACGAGGTCGTCTACGAGTCACGTCTAAACTATCCTCCGTCACCAATAACCGTCTCACAACGATTCTGCGACACACGGTAAATTTTCACTAAAATTTAACTGATAATTAGTAATTTATTATTACTAAGCATGAGTCATGAAGCATACATAAGCTTTGCTTGATCATTTGAGTAGATAACTCGCATACAGTAAAAATTTCACCACTCTTGCATTCATGTTATTTTATGAATATTTCATTATGTCTTATGATTTAAATTGTAAGACGAGATGTTATCTCGTTTTCCCCAGTGACCGACACTGCACGCGTACCGACACTATGATAAGGATTTGATAAAGCAAATGACAAACAACCGTAAAGAAAAATATTACAAAAATAATAATATCTCCAATACGTGACCATAAGATATTACATCTAAAAGTTATCAAACAATGATGCCTCGGTCACAACGTAAAGTCACGGGACACAAAATAATCAACACACTTTCACTTGGACAACAACTATTATAAGAATACAACTTATGTATATAAGTATAATGTATATACTTATACTTTCCAAGTTCACACAATAAGTAAAAACATTTACTTACTTACACAAATAAACCAATGTGTATTTAAAATAAAAAGTGAGATACATCTCTTTTGTCTTTCTCTCCTTCCCACAACAAAACCAAGAAAACCGTGGCAAGAGAAAAGATTTCATATCCATCTTCAACCTCTAGCTTGTACTCCCTAGGTAGGTCGAATCTCTCTAAGGAGATAATCCAACATGCCTAAACCTTCACTTCCTCATCTCTCTTACCATATCCATGAAAGTTCTTGTTTCACAAATCCTCTCCTTGATACTCTTGCAACATCACGTACGAATCCAAGGAAAATCAAAGAAAAATCGTCCAAGGAATCATATCTTCACACATATTTAGCTTGAGCCAAAGGTCCAAGATATTCTTAGCTTTTGGAAGATAGCCAAATTTGGCTTCAAACCAAAACCAAAGAGAAGAAAGTTAACCAAACTCCTCCTCAATCTACTCCTATATCTCTAGTCGGATTTCAAAGACTCCAAACTCAGTTTTTCATCAAACTTTACCAAAAACTAGGGTTTACAAAAGTTAGGGTTTTCAAAAATTGATTTGGGGGTTTTGAAATTTGAGGTGTGGAGGAGCTAATTCAAGTCTCATTTGGTCCGAAACCACGAAGTTATACTCGTCCCTCACCCATCACTCTCGAGTTGAGGTTACTCATCTTTCTTATTGTAATGTTTTTATGTTGTTGTTATGATTTTAAGCTTGGAAGATTTTATGAACGAAATTGTCATATGTTTTTTTTAGTCATGTCGATTTGTGTATGTTCTTGGATGCCATGTCAAAGTTGTGAGTTTGGTTGTTTGGGATTTGAGTCTTTATTTGCTTCGTTAATCATGATTTGTCGAGTGTAAGAAACAAGAGAAAAACTAGAAGTTGAGTTTCTTAGCATTGTTATGATAATCTTGAATCTAGTCGAGTTACTTAACCAAGAACTAGAGAGGTTGAGTTGTACAAGTTATACTCTTAGTATTAGTAAACAATCTTGAAAACATGAACTCGTGAGGTCATTTACACAAGAGTCCGTTTGGTTTTTCTATCGAGATAAAAGAACAAAATAAAGCATACGAGTCAAGTTTCTGAAGTCTACAAGTACCTCATGTCGATACTCATTTTTTTTAGTCAACATCTATGTCGCCTAAATGTGTGTGTAGAACTTGATTGATACCTTGCTTGAAAATGAGAAACATACTAGTGCCTCATTGTCTTGTTGACTCAAATCTTAGAAGTAAACCTTGTGTCTAAACCTCTATGTACGCCTAGGGTAAACTCAAAGTTGAATGCGCTTGGTTACTAAGATATTGTCGAGTAGCCCATGGTTGTGTCGAAGACCATAAGAGTGGACGAAATCGAGACCAAGTTGAAGTAGTACTCAACGTATACATGGCCTCACCACTCACTTGCTCACCTCCCTAGTTTTGAAGTTAGCCAACCTAGTTCGAAACAAACAACTCGAGCTTTAGTTCTCACGTTGAATCTTGAAAGACAAATTAGAACTTGAAATAAAAATCTGGAAAACATTGTTCTACATGCTGCGATGTCATGTTCTAGTATTAGCAAAGGACTTTGGACCTATGTTTCTCTTTTCTTTCTTTTCGTTACACCAAACGCGTTAGCCAAGCCCAACCCTTGACACCATGTTGCAATTTCAATTGGGCCGCCCATAGTAATTTTTATAAATGAGTACATCGAATATGGTAATACCCGAAGAAACTTATCGGACAACAAACACTAAACCCGACTCCATAAATTCTTTCTTTCCACTTCGCATGCATCATATTAACGCCATTTGTGTACACTCGTAGTAACGTAACGAAATAAAATACAAAGGTTGGACATGAACAACTAATGTGATTCATTAAATAACGGTTACGTCAAAATTTAGCATTTATATATAAACAAATGTACGTCAAGTAAACGCCACGTTTGGAACTTTATATATTAAAGACAAGTTTTGATAAATAACTAAAGGCCAATGTCATTTCATCACATATTAAAATTTAAGTTTTCAAACTTAACTTAAACATTTTCTAAAGGTAATTAGAAAATAAATCCATTTCGTTATAAACTTTGACAATACCATTTTGTGTCAACTTAAATGAGTATATACACATTATATACTTACTAGTGGAAATGTTGAAATTTTTATTCATATCGAACTTTGAAAAATAAAACCCTATAGATGTCAATGTAAAAAGGTATATACACTTTGTATACTTACAAGTAGACTATATTAATAATTTTTACAAACTTATGTAAAATGTTAATACAAGTAATCGAACCATTTTAAGTATGTAATACTTAAAACAATGAACTAAAACATTGACCTCCTTATCTAGGTCGCGTGTCGGTGCCGCATCACAACATTCACTAGATCCCACATTTGGATTTCACGTTTGCTAAGGTGAGTTTTCATAGCCCCTCTTTTACTTGATAAACTGTTTTATACATTTGGGGTGAGAAATATGCAAAACCTTTTTATGGACCAAACTATTACATGATTACTATTACGTGGTTTAGCCTAAGCCCTTATGTCCCTAGAGAATGCCCTTTCTCATGAACCGTCAATTCCCCATTGGGAAATGCGAATGTTATAAATAGATCTATTGAGGGTGACTCCTCCGTTCAGTTGGCCATGCTTAGGCCAAGGGCGATACCCATGTCGGAATCAAGTGTTGAGGGACAAAACACTTGCTATGGGCCCCTATATTGTATGACATCTTTTAGCATATAGAAACTGTCGTAGTATCGGTTGCATGAACTTAGAGCTAACGTAATAGACTTTCATCCATATATCATTATATTCGTTGTAATGATTATATGACTTTGCTTATGGTCCAAACCTACTATTTTAATTTAAACCTATGAACTCACCAGCTTTTAGCTGACCTTTTTAGCATATTTTCTCTGGTGTTTAAGTTATGTTCATGAAGGCAAGGCAAGAAGCGGGTAAATGATCGTAGTAGTATTAAAGAAGTGTTTTTACACAAAAAAAAAATGATGTTTTTACTTTGGGACCACTAGAAATTATGGGAAGTGCCCATTTATCTAAAAGAATATTGTAAGATAATGTTTTAAAACATTTTATGGAATTAAACGGAGTGTGTATTCCGTTCTTTATTACTTGTGTTATGATCCACCAATCCCGTAACGCTCCCGAATAACACGTATGCTTCCGCTAAACAAATTTTGGGGTGTTACAGATTGGCATCAGAGCCAAGGTTATAGAGAACTAGGTACATATAAACCCTAAACTATAACTACTTTTCACCAAAAAAATCATACTACGACCGACCTTGGCTGTACGCTTACTTATTTTACTTAGAATTTATTTAAATAGGATTACATGTTTTATTTCCTATTTACTTATGCACTACTTCATATTCATTATGAGCATATTTTGTTTCCACATACTTACACACATGAATCTTGTCACAGACTATGCCTTCACCAGCCTTCCCCACGATGTTCAGGGAGGATATCCTACTAGCTCACTCACCTACCATCCGCCGGCTTGCACACTTAGCCATTGATCCGTATATTCAGGCCACATTAGCGGCTTCGGCCATTATTGCACCTACTCCATCTATACCTACCCTTACCACCACTCCATCGGCTTTGTTAGCCAGGCAAAAACCCCGCATGATTGTGAGGTACACGGATATCGAGGCGGTATTCATTTGTGCCTGCACTAGCTTCTCGAGATGACCATACTTTACACATGGGTCCTTCTTCTACCCGAGTCACGACACCATCATCTACTGAGTCACCTCCCGAGAGACTCCGGATCTCTTGATTCCTACCGGAGGAAGACCGAAGAAGATCGGGAAGAGGATCTGAGGAGGAACTACCAGAGCCTATGCCGACCGAGTGTGTTCCTGATATGTTAGCGCGGCAGCAGATATGAGTACCGGTCTGGAGATTGTCCATAGTAATCGGGAGCTAGGGCGAGCTCGGGGATGGCTCGAATAGTGGGCGAGGACATGGATATTGATGCACCATTTGGATTAGAGACGGAGCTTTTCTCCATAGCCAGGAGGAGAGTGGTATGGCTACTTGGAGGGATATTGATTGTGTGACCAGTTCTGTACCACACATCGCCCGATCCGAGCTCTGATCCATCATCACCTTCATTCATACCATCACAAGGTATGGGAGCGCCTTTCGGCGCCACTAGACAGCTTGAGACCATCGAGGAAGGCGCACGGTTGAGACAGTCGAGCGGACCTATCAGGGATCTCCGGATGGTGATCGACCTTGAGAGGATATTTATTCATTGGACTCTCATGAGACTCGCTAGAGTCCATATCGTCGGCTAGAGAGTCGATCCAACAACACGCCCAAGCTTGCGAGCAGCGTGTTGAGGTTAGACCGAGTTACTTGATGTATTGTTTGAGAGTGGAGCTTGAGAGACTGGCGGATTCGGCCGGGTTTTAGGGTTGAGGCTGGTCGAGGATGTCGAGAGAGTTGAAGACGGAGAGCACGAGCCTTGGGCAGAGGTCAAGCTTCGGATGCACGGGACGACTAGAGGAGCTAGAGCGCGTCCATGGATGGCTAGAGATCTGCCAGAGAGGGTGGCAGAGAGGACTCTTGTTTAGAGTCTATGTTAGCATCTCGGATGAGACGTGTCGCGAGTTTGGAGGATACGCTTGAGAGTTGATTGCTACCATTGAGGAAACTCGTCCGAGGCGTGGATATCCTTAGATATGATTTCATGATGTATCACACTAAAATGGATTTATAACAGTTAGTGTTAGTTATCACTCTTGTACTTCAGTTTGTATTTCCATTGTATTTCCGTTGTATTTCGGTTGTATTCCATCTAGTATCTCATCATGTACTTTAGAAACCTTGTAACCAAAATTCTATCTATGTCAAACTTATTTTCCTATCCTATTGTCTTTCCTTTTATAGATTGCTCATATGATCTATCTTCGACAATCACACTGTTACTTGGCACTTACCTTGTTTAAAAGGTTATGTATCTCTTTACCTTCTACTGCTGAAATGCAAAACGAAGATCGAAACGTACCAACCCGGTGGAGCTTCCAATGCTCCTATTCCAGCGAGGTTACTCGCAAAAGCCGCAAACGCCGCTATTCCAAACAGAGTCACACGATCGGACTTGAAGCCACTACTCCGCTAGGGCTCTCCAATCCAACCTATCATGAATCAAGCCATGATTGACCAACTAGTCAATGAGCGAGTGAGCGCTTCGCTGCGGAACTCTTCTACTAATCCGGAACCGGGACCACCCACTCACAGCCGCACTTGTACTTATCAGGACTTTCGAAAAACCATGACTAGAGGCTTTAGTGGAACGAAGGCGTCGGTCTGACTAGATGGATCGAAAAGCTTCGAGACTGTGTTCCGAATCGCAACTTGGAAGAGTCTAAGGTTAAGTATGCATCATTCACTTTCGAATCTGCCTTGACTGGTGGAACAATTTTAAATCTGTAGCAGTATCGATATTGCCTATGCCATGCCATGGGAACTTCAAAGAAATGGTAGTAAGTATTGTCCCGTAATGAGATTAAGAAGCTCGAGCATGAGTTTTGGAACCTCAAGGTTCAAGGCACCAATATGGTACCTTATAATCACGATTTCAAGAACTAGCCTTATTGTGTCCTGAAATGGTCCCCACTAAGACTCGATTGTTAGAGAGATACATGGAGGACGCTAACCTATCAAGGGCAATGTCACCACTTCTAAGGCTGCCGATCTTCATGAAACTATCGAAGTAGCCAAAAAACTCATGGACCAAGTGATTGAGGATTCCATGGACAAAGTGGTTGACAATAAGAGAAAATGGGACGACCATTCTCAAGGCTACAACAACAATGAATACCGTGGCAACCACGGTAGGAACACACTGACAACAATCAAAGCAAGAGGCAAAATGTTGCTAGAGCTTATGCAACGGGTATTAGGGAAAGGAAACCGTACTCTCGGGATGCACCATTGTGTAATCGATGCACACCGCATCATAAGTGGGCAGCAGTATCAGTTGCCGTGAATCGGTGAGAAAATCAGACACTTAACCAGAACTGCAGGTCCAAATCATTGGCGACAGTTCAAACAGCTCCACTGGGACCCAAAGCTGCTATAACATGCTTTGGTTGTGGTGAGAAAGGGCATTATAAGAATGAATGCCGAAAGACCAGAAACCAAGGCCATGGAGGAAAACAAGGAAACCGAGGAAATCCGGAAGCCATGGGAATGGCAGGATTCAGGGTAATGTTGGACATGAGTAATCAAGGAAATGGCGAAGGAGCTCGTGGAAGAGTCTATGCCGTAACCAAAGTGGAAGCTCAGGAAGAACCGAATGTTGTGACGGGTACGTTCCTTATAAATAACCGTTATGCATCCATATTGTTCGACACGGCCGATAGGAGTTTTGTTTCTAATACATTTAGTCCACTACTCGATATTGCCCCAACTGCATTAGGAAATGCATACAACGTGGAACTAGCTAACGGTAACGTAGAAAGGGTAGATACCATCATAAGAGGTTGCACCCTTAACCTGTTAAACCACCCATTCAATATCGACTTAATACCCGTAGCATTGGGTAGTTTTGATGTCATCGTCGGAATGGATTGGTTAGCAAAATATCATGCTGCCATCATTTGTGACGAGAAACTAGTCCAATTACCCTATGGAGATGAAGTCCTAACAATAGAAGGGGATGGTGATGTAAGAAGCGTTTCACGACTACATGTCATTTCCTGTACCAAGGTGTTAAGGTGTATCGAGGAAGGATGTCACATCTTCCTAGCACAAGTCACTGGAAAGGACGAGGAAGAAAAGGAAGAAAAACGCCCGGAAGACGCCAATAGTAAGGGAATTTCCGAAGTCTTTCCGAAGATTTGCGGGACTCCCGCCGACCCGACAGGTTGAATTCAGATCGATTTAGTGCCGGTGCCGCACAGTGGCAAGAGCACCTTATCGATTAGCTCCAACGGAACTCCAGGAGTTTTCAAACCAGTTGTCGGAACTTGCGGAAAAAGGTTTCATTAGACCGAGCTCATCACCATGGGGAGCACCAGTCCTATTCGTCAAGAAGAAGGACGGAACTTTCATAATGTGCATTGACTATCGTGAATTGAATAAACTAACCATTAAGAACCGTTACCCACTCCCGAGGATCGATGACTTATTCGATCAACTTCAAGGTTCAAGTGCTTATTCAAAAATCGAATTTAACGTCCGGATACCATCAACTAAGAGTTCGGAAGAAGAGACATTCCAAAACCTTCGTGAACTCGTTATGGACATTACGAGTTCCAAGTCATGCCTTTTGGGTTAACCAACGCACCAACTGTGTTCATGGACCTCATGAACCGAGTGTGTAAACCCTACTTGGATAAATTTGTGATCGTATTCATTGATGATATCCTAATTTATTCCAAGAGCGTGAAAGAACACGAAGAGCATCTTAGATTGATCTTGCAATTGTTGAAGAAGGAAGAACTGTATGCAAAGTTCTCGAAGTGTGAATTTTGGATATCTACTGTACAATTTTTAGGTCATGTAATCGACAAATGTGGTATTCATGTAGATCCCGCATCGAGTCAATAAAGGAGGCGACACCCAAAACTCCTACTCTAAATACGCAATTCTTAGGACTCGCTGGATACTACAGAAGATTCATTGAAGGTTTCTCAAAGATTTCCAAATCTTTAACCAGCTAACCTTAAAAACATCAAGTTTGACTGGGAGAAAAAGAAGAAGAAGCTTTTCAACTCCTTAAAGAAAAGTTGTGTAGTGCACCTATCTTGGCCTTACCGGAAGGTAGTAAAGATTTTGTTGTTTATTGCGATGCTTCACACAAGGGGCTAGGGAGCGTGTTAATGCAAAGAGAGAAAGTGATAGCATTACCGCCGCAGCTTGAAGACTCACGAGAAAAAACTACACAACGCATCGACTTGGAGTTAGGATCTTGTGTTCGCACTCGTAATTTGGAGACACTACTTGTATGGCACGAAGTGTGTCTACACCCGATCACAAAAGTCTACAACACATTTTGGATCAAAAAGAGATGAACATGAGACAACGCCGATGGTTGGAATTACTCGTGATTACGATCTGCGAGATTCGTACCATCCAAAGTTTAATGTGCTACGATGCTCGAGTAGAAAGAGCGACCAAAACCTCTTAGAGTTAGATCCTTAACGACAATTAGTTCACCTCTTCCATCCAAGATTTTGGAGGCACAATCAGAAGCACTCAAAGAGGAAAATCGTCTGAATGAGAACCTTTACGGAATGCCAGAAAGTGAAAATGGATTCATAAAAAGGTCGGATGGAATTTTGTGTTTCAAAGAGCGAAGTTGGATACCACTCTACGGAGGAATTCGCGACATTATTATGCACGAATCCCACAAGTCTAAATACTCCATCCACCCAGGAGCCGACAAGATGTACCTTGATCTGAAGAAATTGTACTTGGTACATGAAAGCCGACATTGCAACATATGTCACCGTGTTTAACTGTTCAAAGGTTAAAGCTGAACATCAGAGACCCTCAGGTCTACTAGTACAACCCGAAATTCCCGAGTGGAAATGGGAACGTATAACAATGGACTTTACCACTAAGTTGCCTAAAACCTCTAAAGGTTACGACACTATTTGGGTAATAGTTGACCGTCTCACCAAGTCAGCACATCTTCTACCGATGAAAGAAAGTGATGGAATGGAAAAGCTTGCACAACTATACCTGAAGGAGATCATTGCACATCATGGTGTGCCAATCTCCATCATCTCAGACAGAGATAGCCGTTTCACCTCAAATTTCTGGAAATCACTTCAAGATGCTTTAGGGTCTAACTCCCCGACATGAGCACCTCTTATCATCCTCGAACCGATGGACAAAGCGAGAGAACCATTCAAACATTGGAGGACATGCTAAGAGCATGCGTGATAGACTTTGAAATGGCGGATGGGCACTTGCCATTAGCTGAATTCTCTTACAATAACAGCTATCACACAAGTATCAAAGCCGCACCATATGAAGCACTCTATGGTCGGAAGTGTAGATCACCTGTGTGTTGGGCCGAAGATGGAGAAAGTCAACTACTGGTCCGAGTTAATCCCAGAAACTACCGAAGATTGTGCAAATCAAAACCGACTCGCAAGCAACTCGTGATCACGCAGAGACGCGGATAAAGGAGGAAGCCACTTGAGTTTCAAGTGGGAGATAAAGTTATGCTCAAAGTTGCGCTGTGGAAGGGCGTGATCCGTTCGAAAACGGGAAAGTTAAATCCTCGTTACATTGGACCTTTCAAAATTCTCGCAAGAATCGGACCGGTAGCATACCGACTCCGAATTACCACAAGAACTCAGCTCTGTACACAACGCGGTTTCACGTGCAACTTGAAGAAATGTCTTTCTGACGAAACTCTTGCAATTCCCTTGGAAGAAATCCAAGTTGACGAAAGATTGAATTTTGTCGAGGAACCCATTGAAATTATGGATAGAGAGATCAAACGGCTTAAGCAAAGCCGCATCCCGATCATCAAAGTCCGTTGGAACTCTCAAAGAGGTCCAGAATACACGTGGGAGCGTGAAGACCAATTCAAACGCAAATACCC
Source organism: Chrysanthemum makinoi (assembly GCA_910596185.1). NCBI lineage: Eukaryota > Viridiplantae > Streptophyta > Magnoliopsida > Asterales > Asteraceae > Chrysanthemum > Chrysanthemum makinoi. Next base: position 341,246,854 of record OU343221.1, read on the forward strand.
ACATCTTTTCTCTACTTCAACAAGTAATTCTAACTGAAAACCGAGGACGGTTTTCTCTTCCAAGGCGGGGAGGATGTGAAACACGGTAAATTTTCACTAAAATTTAACTGATAATTAGTAATTTATTATTACTAAACATGAGTCATGAAGCATACATAAGCTTTGCTTGATCATTTGAGTAGATAACTCGCATACAGTAAAAATTTCACCACTCTTGCATTCATGTTATTTTATGAATATTTCATTCTGTCTTATTATTTAAATTGTAAGACGAGAGGTTATCTCGTTTTCCCCAGTACCGACATCAGACGCTACGACACTATATTAATTTGATAAAGATTTGATATACAAATAAACCGTAAAAATATATTAAAATAATAATATCTCCGATACATGACCATAAGATATTACATCTAAAAGTTATCAAACATGATGCCCCTCCACAACGTAAAGTCACGGGACACAAAATATTCAACACACTTCACTTGGACAAACAACTATAAGAAATACAACTTATGTATATAAGTATAATGTATATACTTATACTTTCCAAGTTCACACAATAAGTAAAAACATTTACTTACTTACACAAATAAACCAATGTGTATTTAAAATAAAAAGTGAGATACATCTCTTTTGTCTTTCTCTCCTTCCCACGACAAAACCAAGAAACCAGGCAAGAGAAAAGATTTCATATCCATCTTCAACCTCTAGCTTGTACTCCCTAGGTAGGTCGAATCTCTCCCAAAGGAGATAATCCAACATGCCTAAACCTTCACTTCCTCATCTCTCTTACCATATCCATGAAAGTTCTTGTTTCACAAATCCTCTCCTTGATACTCTTGCAACATCACGTACGAATCCAAGGAAAATCAAAGCAAAATCGTCCAAGGAATCATATCTTCACACAAATTTAGCTTGAGCCAAAGGTCCAAGATATTGTTAGCTTTTGAAAGATAGCCAAATTTGGCTTCAAACCAAGACCAAAGAGAAGAAAGTTAACCAAACTCCTCCTCAATCTACTCCTATATCTCTAGTCGGATTTCAAAGACTCCAAACTCAGTTTTTCATCAAACTTTACCAAAAACTAGGGTTTACAAAAGTTAGGGTTTTCAAAAATTGATTTCGGGGTTTTGAAATTGGAGGTGTGGAGGAGCTAATTCAAGTCTCATTTGGTCCTAAAACCACGGGTTATACTCGTCCCTCACCCATCACTCTCGAGTTGAGGTTACTCATCTTTCTTATTGTAATGTTTTTATGTTGTTGTTATGATTTTAAGCTTGGAAGATTTTATGAACGAAATTGTCATATGTTTTTTTAGTCATGTCGATTTGTGTATGTTCTTGGATGCCATGTCAAAGTTGTGAGTTTGGTTGTTTGGGATTTGAGTTTTTATTTGCTTCGTTAATCATGATTTGTCGAGTGTAAGAAACAAGAGAAAAACTAGAAGTTGAGTTTCTTAGCATTGTTATGTTAATCTTGAATCTAGTCGAGTTACTTAACCAAGAACTAGAGAGGTTGAGTTGTACAAGTTATACTCTTAGTATTAGTAAACCATCTTGAAAACATGAACTCGTGAGGTCATTTACACAAGAGTCCGTTTGGTTTTTCTATCGAGATAAAAGAACAAAATAAAGCATACGAGTCAAGTTTATAAGTCTACAAGTACCTCATGTCGATACTCATTTTTTTTAGTCAACATCTATGTCGCCTAAATGTGTGTCGAACTTGATTGATACCTTGCTTGAAAATGAGAAACATACTAGTGCCTCATTGTCTTGTTGACTCAAATCTTAGAAGTAAACCTTGTGTCTAAACCTCTATGTACGCCTAGGGTAAACTCAAAGTTGAATGCGCTTGGTTACTAAGATATTGTCGAGTAGCCCATGGTTGTGTCGAAGACCATAAGAGTGGACGAAATCGAGACCAAGTTGAAGTAGTACTCAACCTATACATGGCCTCACCACTCACTTGCTCACCTCCCTAGTTTTGAAGTTAGCCAACCTAGTTCGAAACAAACAACTCGAGCTTTAGTGCTCACGTTGAATCTTGAAAGACAAATTAGAACTTGAAATAAAAATCTGGAAAACATTGTTCTTCATGCTCCTGATGTCATGTTCTAGTATTAACAAAGGACTTTGGACCTATGTTTCTCTTTTCTTTCTTTTCGTTACACCAAAACGTTGGGCCAAGCCCAACCCTTGACACCATGTTGCAATTTCAATTGGGCGCTGCCCATAGTCTTTTATAGAGGCAAGGAGTACATCGAATATGGTAATTCGAAGAAACTTATCGGACAACAAACACTAAACCCGACTCCATAAATTCTTTCTTTCCACTTCGCATGCATCATATTAACGCCATTTGTGTACACTCGTAGTAACGTAACGAAATAAAATACAAAGGTTGGACATGAACAACTAATGTGATTCATTAAATAACGGTTACGTCAAAATTTAGCATTTATATATAAACAAATGTATCCAAGTAAACGCCACGTTTGGAACAACTTTATATTAAAGACAAGTTTTGATAAATAACTAAAGGCCAATGTCATTTCATCACATATTAAAATTTAAGTTTTCAAACTTAACTTAAACATTTTCTAAAGGTAATTAGAAAATAAATCCATTTCGTTATAAACTTTGACAATACCATTTTGTGTCAACTTAAATGAGTATATACACATTATATACTTACTAGTGGAAATGTTGAAATTTTTATTCATATCGAACTTTAGAAAATAAAACCCTATAGATGTCAATGTAAAAAGGTATATACACTTTGTATACTTACAAGTAGACTATATTAATAATTTTTACAAACTTATGTAAAATGTTAATACAAGTAATCGAACCATTTTAAGTATGTAATACTTAAAACAATGAACTAAAACATTGCCCTCCTTATCTAGGTCGTGGTCCGCATCACAACATTCACTAGATCCCACATATGGATTTCACGTTTGCTAAGGTTTTCATAGCCTCTTTTACTTGATAAACTGTTTTATACATTTGGGGTGAGAAATATGCAAAACCTTTTTATGGACCAAACTATTACATGATTACTATTACGTGGTTTAGCCTAAGCCCCTATGTCCCTAGAGAATGCCCTTTTTCATGAACCGTCAATACCCCATTGGGAAACGCGAATGTTATAAATAGATCTATTGAGGGTGACTCCTCCGTTCGGTTGGCAATGCTTAGGCCAAGGCTTAAACGTATACCATGTCGGAATCAAGTGTTGAGGGACAAAACACTTGCTATGGGCCCCTATATTGTATGACATCTTTTAGCATACAGAAACCGTCGTAGTATCAGCTTGCGGAACTTAGAGCTAACGTAATAGACTTTCATCCATATATCATTATATTCGTTGTAATGATTATATGACTTTGCTTATGGTCCAAACCTACTATTTTAATTTAAACCTATGAACTCACCCATTTTAGCTGACCTTTTTAGCATATTTTCTCAGGTGTTTAAGTTATGTTCATGAAGGCAAGGCAAGAAGCGGGTAAATGATCGTAGTAGTATTAAAGAAGTGTTTTTACACAAAAAAAAATGATGTTTATACTTTGGGACCACTAGAAATTATGGGAAGTGCCCATTTATCTAAAACAATATTGTAAGATAATGTGTTAAAACATTTTATGGAATTAAACGGATTGTGTATTCCGTTCTTTATTACTTGTGTTATGATCCACCAATTCCGTAACGCTCCCGAATAACGCGTATGCTTCCGCTAAACAAAATTTGGGGGTGTTACAGATTCCCATTTCAAGTTCCTCAACACCATAACCAATTTTAGCCGTGACCATTTGGTCTCGGCTTTCTTTCCCTCGGGCAAACAACACAACAACAACGACCAATATACCACAATTTCCAACACTTCCAAATTTATTGTCGAGACCATAAGGGTCTCGGCCTGGCTTCCCTATCGACAATGCCAAACCAAACGACCCGGACGAGGGTCTTTTCCACTCGAAAAAAACAATAATCAAACCATTTTCAACATCAAGACTAACAAATCAACCTCCAACATCTAGGGTTTCACCCGAAACCCAAAACAAACATAAGCAATAACATCATGAACCATTTTATCAAGCACACAAAGAGTCCTCACCGAGAGCCTAAGCCCTCGGCTCAGCTGACGCGACACACGACACACACACGAGACAACAACACGGATACCAACATGTTTTTACCACTTTTTATTATCAAAAATTCGTTTCCCATGTTTTTCTAACCAAACCCGACATCAAGTGAGTCAACTCGTGACTCATATCATGAGTTACCAAATATAACGAGTTAAAACTCGTGGGTTTAATCCCTACCTTTTCTTTTTTCACAAATAGAACCGGTGGTGGTGATAGGGTGGTGCTATGGTGGCGAGTGTGTGAACGAAACGGGGGTGGGGATGGTTTCTGTGGCGCGTGGTGTTGGAGATCGGGATGGGGAGGGTGTGGGGAGTTGTTTGAGGTAGGTGGTGTGTGGTGGAGGCCGGCGGAGGTGGTGGTTTTCCGGCGGCTAGGTTTTCGATAGAGGAGAGAGGAAATGTTTGTGAGGGAGATGATGATAAGGTTGTATTTGTTTGTGTTTGTATGTGGATATAGCCACATGGACGATTTTATGTAATTTAGAGTGTGTTTCTTTTTTCCCTTAGCTAAGGGATTGGGTCCACAAACACATATAATATTATTTCTTTTCTAAGTGGGACCTACTATTTTTCTTAATTGATCTATATCCACAAGGTATAAATTTTAATACCTTCCCCAATAAGAGGCTTATATAAAGGTAGGACCCACATGATCCCATAGCTAAGAAAAAAAGAAACACGTCCTTACTCTCTAAATTCAAAATAACTATTAATGGTGGGAGTGGTGGGGCGCGGCCGGATAAAACCACAAGGACCATTCACAAATTTTTTCTAAAGTTCCCCGATTCCTACATTCCCAAGCTCTTATATTTCGTTTAAAAGTCTAACAAGTTTTCACAAGTGCGCCAAAAGTTTTAGTTATGCTTTTCGAATAAAATCGGTCATAAATACGTCTATGAAAACTAGACGAGAGGTTTTCTCAAGTTTTCTTGATTTATTATGTTTTGCCTAGTGCCGAGATCTAGTAGTGCCTAATCTAAAGTCACACACAAGGTTCAACAACGGGATATTCCGCAAAATATCAAAAGATTATAGTCGATTGTTTAGCTTGCTAAAATTTGAAGTAGTGTGGTATTAAAAATAGTTTTCGAAATTTACCCTTTGTCACAGGTCGGGCCAGTTCGGGGATTTATGTTATCCCCATCCCGCTTCTTATATTTCGGGATTCCCACTCCGCCAACTCGGGATTCCCGAGTCAAATCGGGTTTGGGGATCGGGTCCCCATCGGGTACGGATTTTTTTTTCATTCCTACATGAGTATAAGAGTGGTGTGCCGTTTGAGTATTTTAAAAGTCGGTTAACCTTTTCACAACATATTTTTTGCATGGGCTTGAATGTAATATAAGGTCTATACTGTATACCAATATCAAGAGAAGAGGAATTTTCAAATGCTTACTCTTATTTTGATGCTTACCAAGGGATAAATCCCCACCATCCATCTAGTTTGATCTAATGGTGAGGATTAACCTAAGATTTAATATGTCTAAACCTAAGTCCATGTTTTTTTCTTGTCTTTTTGTTTTTTTATACACATTTTTTTTTGTCTTTCTTTCTTTTTTTGTTTTTTTGTGTTTTTTTTCAATTATTCACGTTTTTGGTTATAATCACGTTTTTTTAATAAACGCTTTTTGTTAATATTCAAGTTTTTTTTAAATTCACATTTTTTTATATTCACGTTTTCTTTTATTTGTTTGTTTTTAACTCACGCTACGCTAATTCATTCTTTCCCTTTCATACGCTCCGCTTCCATAACGCTTCCATTTATTTTTCGTCCGCTTTCATGTTTTCTACCGCTTTCATACATGTGCTTTTTGTCCATTTTCATACATTTTTACATACGCCATACGCCGTTTTCTTACGTTTCGCCATTATTTATACGTCAAGTTATCCGCTTATACGTGTTTTTACGCTTTCATACATATTCGCCCGCTTTTCTTACGCTGGTCCGCTTTCAATGCTTTAGTCCGCTATTAAATGTTTTCGCCGTTTTAAACGTTTTCATATTTCTCAATATCACAAGTGATATTTCAATAGCACAATGATATTCGTGATATTCTCAATATCACAAATGATACCGTGGATATCACAGTGATATTATGTGATATTCATAATATCACTTGTGATATTCTGAATACCACAAGTGATTTTTTGAATATCATAAGTGATTTTTAACTAATGTTTTGTAACATTGAAATCACACGTGATATTCATAATATCACACAATGATATCCAGAAAATAACAAGTGATATTCATAATATCACAAAGTGATATACGTAATATCACAAATCGATATTCGAAAATCACAAGTGATATTCAGAAAATAAATAATCACATGTGATATTCAGAATATCACAAAGTGATATTCAGATAATCACAAGTGATGTTCTAATATAAAGTAAATCACATGATAGTCGAAACGTATGAAAACGAACGAAAACTTAAGAAAATGGACGAAAACGAAAGAAAACGGACGAATTCGTATGAAAATGGGCGAAAATGTATGAAAGAGTAAAAACACGTCTCAAAACGGACGAAAATGAAAGTAAAATGATGAAAACGGGCGAAAACGTATGAAAACGGGCGAAAACGTAAGAAAACGAAAGAAAACGTATAAAAACAGATGAAAACGTATGAAATCAAAACCCAAAAAAAAAAAAAAAAAAGCGAATTAAAAAAAAACGGAAAAAAAAACGTTAATTTAAAAAATAAATTAAAACGTGAATAAGATTTAAAAAAAAAAAAAAAAAAAAAAAAGAATAAAAAAAGAAAGACAAAAAAGACAAGAAAAAAAACATGGACTTAGGTTTATTTACTAGACCGTAGGTTAATCCCCACCATTAGATCAAACTAGATGGATAGTAGGGATTTGTCCTGGTAAGCAAAATAAAGTGACTCTAAAAACCATATCTATTTTTTAATCTTCTTGTTGTCTCCAAATATAAGAGCATCCCCGACAGTCCAAAAATGTTTAAATATTAGCTCCACTCTCGATGAACAAGCATTTACCGTTCGTCCATTCTTCTAAATCAAATGACACTATTATAATTTATTTTAAAATGTTAGACCGCGAGATTTGAGTTTTGTAACTAGATAGTTGCTTTTTCTAGGCTAAAAATGAAATTTTATTGAAAATTAAGCTGAAGCTTTTAACACTTGGTGAAAAAAATGCGTAGATGACAAAATTCCGGTCTAAGTTCTAGTAAAATTCATGAAATGAACAAATCGTACTTGAAACCAAAGGATCTCATACCATGTCATAATTCTTGGCTGACAAGGACACGTTCATTCACACATCAAACACAATGATACGTTCAGTCCAAGAACTGAAAGTAAATGGTTGTTGTTTGATCGAAGTTAATAACTAATTCTTACCGTGAAATTCTGAGACAAAGCCGCAAGCTACAAGTCCAATAGTAACAGCAATAGTGCCAATTTCATCATATGATCTGCATTATGCTAATAGTAAGTTTGTGAGTAAATTATCGTTGACCTCATGAGATGGTATGATAGTGGTCATAAATAACAAAATGACGAACTTTAGCGAGCCCATTATCAGTTGCGTTCAGAAGTTCTACAGCTCGCTCCAGTCTCAAACCAAGTTATAGTCACACCATCAAACCAGGCCATGAAACACACATATTGAAAATTACCATCATATATCTTGCTAGTTGATAAGCCTATATAACTGGCGAATCGCCTTGTAAAGAATATTCTATCGACTAATAAACTCTAAATGCTAGCTTGGAGAAAGCATAAAGTACGTATGTATATATTTACTCAATAGCGGCACATTACCAAAACCACAAGCGGTGCTGAATATAACGAATATGTAATGATATAACAACAGAAGAAATTAAGATAAGAAACCTGAAGGAGTTTCTCAACAAGCACCATACTCCTCGGGTAGTTATCAATGCGGTAGTGTCCAACAGCCAGTAGATATATATTTTCTTTCACTTGGGTTGGGTCGTGTTCTGCGATTGAATCTGCAGACACAAGTTCAGTTAGGTATCTAACAGGAACAACATTGTCATATAGTACTGTGATGTGTATACTTTCAAGCATAACAACTTCCCGTCCCACATCTTCAGGACACATGGAATGAACCAGTGACCGCAATAAGTCAAACCAAAGAACAATGATCAAGCAATCAACTGATAAAACAATAAAGCTCGAGTGACAGAATGAAATTTATTACCTCAATATCACTTTGAGAAAACCATGGGAGCTCATCACGCATGAAAAAAAAAATGGAGGTATTTAAAGTATTGCTTCATATCATCTAATGATCTCGAAAACATAATACTGCATATACAAGAAAAGTCAGCTATAAAAGTGAACCATAAAAGTCAATGATCTAACAACTAACTGATGTAAAGATATACGAGTAACAAACTAAGCGAGTTGAAAACAATTGAGATTGGCACTCTAGAGGCGGTTCAATAATCATGAAATTCTGGTAACAAACTTAGGTAAACGACTAAAATTTAAGTGGGTTGTTTTGGTTGAGAACAACAGTAGGTACAATAAAAACGATGATGAAGAAAAGTTTTGTCTAAATTGCTATTGTGTTTTGCTCACTTTTATCTTATATATTTATGTGGATATATTTCTGATTGTATTTTGCTTTAAATTCTACCAAATGGGACTGCTTGGATATTAAATATCCTTGAAATCACACAAGTTGCTACTTATGGAAGTTGACCAAAAGTTGATTGATGTTACGGATGCAAATAGAAGATGGAAACTGTAATCCCTCTCATGTTAGCATTTTAACTAAGCTAATTAACGTGCTTTGATTTCGTTCAAAACCTTGATATATAGGTGGCAGAATGGGTGGGTTAGACGGGTTGAGTAATGGGTTGAAATGGGCATTCTTGGTATGGGTGGAAATGGGTCGTGATGGGTTGACCCGGAACAGGTTTTTCCTTAAGTTATTATATTTGTTGTTAGTATGATTACAAGTTTTCTTCTAAACTGATTTATAAAGTTTGACTTCTACTTGGACTACCAAAACATAGATAAAACATACTTGAAACCAAAGGATGTCATACCATGTCAAGATTCTAGTCCAACAATTATATGTTCATTCAATCATCAAACACAATGATACGTTCAGTCCAACAAGTTAAAAACAGATATTGCTGTCTTGTACAAGTTAAATGTCTACGGGAGATGTATAACTGGAAAAACATTGCAAGTAAACTACAAATGATAGCATAACAGTGCCACAACAAAAAAAAAACCTTAAACGGGGTTATGTTGTTGTTGATGTAGTACGTCACCAGTGTCGATTAACCTTTCCTGCGAAATTCTGAAACAAAGCCGCAAGCTACAAGTCCAATAGTAACAGCAATAGGGCAAAATTTCACCATGCAATCTGCATTATGTTAATAGTAGGTTTATGGGCAAACAATTGCTGACCTCGACATGATAATGATAATGATACTTTTCATAAGAAACGCAATGAAGACCTTTAGCGAGCACAAGTGCGAGTCTATCTTCAACAGCTTTCTTAAGTATCATAATTTCTTCCTGCCCTGGATCAATCTACAATCACACAATTAGAATTCTCCATCAAATTAATGTAATTAATGATGATTAGAGTACTTAGTGTTTTTGGTATGATATTAATCATTTATCAGTAGGCGCTTATTCCACACACTTTGTTACGTATTGTACATCTCAAGAAAAGTGAGAAGTCATACGGAGTACTTAAATTGCTAGGCAATATGTAAATATATTCTGTCGGACTAGCTGATCTAATGTCGGAAAAGTGACGAAGTCTGCAATTAGCTATTGGATGAGTTTTCTGAATATGCTTTACTAGCTTGAATATCGATCAGTGAAAAACTTTGGCCGACACTAATCATTTATTACTTCTAGCAGAATATAGAGCTCTATAACTAACATTGATTTTAAGAACTCGAGTATACAATCTATGCATCAAAGGACTGAAGCACATGAGATCGGATTCTCAATAACTTAAGTGCTACCAAAACTACAAACAAAGTAAAATACAAAGGTAATAATAAACCGATGATGATATATAAGTAACCTGAACGAGTTGTTCAACAAGCATCATACTCCTTGTAAAGTCACCAAGTCGGTAGTATCCAACAGCCAGCAGATATATATTTTCTGTCACTCGATTTGGGTCACATCCAGCTATTGATTCTGCAAACACAAGCTCAGTTAATTTTCCGTAATTTTAATTCCAAGTCAGGTTCTAAATAAAATAGGCAATATACTTCAGTGATGTTATGTATATTACTTTCAAGCATATTGACTCCACGTTCCACATCTTCTGGTTTCCTGGAATGAACCAATCCCCGATATAATGCGCACAACAAAATCATTCTCCTTTAACAAGAATCCCCGCTAGTTTGATACATAGCAACTGCTTCCTCAACTTCCTGGTAAGTTATATCACAACTCATTTAGCGACATACTTGTTGAAAAAGCAAAAAAAATCCACAAGAGTTACACACTTTAAGAACCAGGGAGTGTTTAAACTTTAAATTAGCTTATAAATTAGCTTATTCAGTTTTGGAAAAGCTCATAAGGCCATTATTTGGGCTTATGAGCTTATCAAGCTAAGCTTACGTACTTAAATAAGTCAACCTGATAAGCTTATAAGCTCAAAAGAATGCGCTTATGAGCTTTTTTGAATGCAAATAAGCCCATAAGCTACTAATCCTGCATGCACACGTTTTCTACTCTAAATGTAACAGCGCGTATCAGATTAATATCCCAAGCTAATTAACCACTAAAACTAAATAGCAACATAGAACTAGCTATTAACAAACAAACTACCACGAGGTGTAGAGTTCGGTACCGAATGAATGAATTCAAGTCATAATTAACCTAAAACGAAGCACATAATTAATCTAAAGCTAGCTAGTATGTGAGTGCATGCGCGCGGTTGATAACATAAACAAAACCTAGATAGTATATGATCGAATTATAATTGATGACACATTTTTTTACTAATCAACTTAAAACATAAACAAAACCTAAACGATATATGATCGAATTGAAATTAATGACGATTTTTTTTTTTTTTTACCTGAATTTCAGTTTGAGAGTACCATGGCAGCTGATTACCAATGAAGAACGAACGAACCAACTGAACGAATAGCATCGTCTTTACCTAACTCGAAATATTTGAGTTTGAGAAAAAAAATATATAACCGGAGAAAGATGTTAAGAATAGTTCATGTTTTAATACGTAGAGTACGGTTCAAGGCACTATAATTCGTTCTTGTTTAGGGGGATAAATTGATGTTAAAGAATCCAGCAAATGGGCTTAACATATACTAGGTGAAGTGGGCCTATCGGTGGAGGCCGAGCAACTCGAGCCCCCTCCTAGTCCGCCCCTATGTAGTTATACGTTTTTATGCATTGTCACAACTGACTACCACCGGTCTGTGCTTAAAATAGAAACCATTAACCGGTTTTAGTTATTGGCTTCCAATTTCAAACCAATTCAATCGAAAAACGTCTCGGGCTCAAATTTGAGCAAGTGATCTAGCTCAAAGTTTTACCAAAAAGACGTTGTACTAGAAAAGTAAAAAAAAAAATTATTTTCCACAATTCCGAGCCCATACAATTTAAAACTCTAAATTTAATCTTAAGCCTAGCAAGTAGCAAGACCATGTATGGAACCGATTTTTATTGGGCTTTAATTAAGCTACGAATATTTGTGAATATTATTCCTAGCCCATGCCCATTTGACTAACTATAATATCTTTAAGTGATCATAAACCCTATTTGCTTGTTCATCTTTGCAGACGAGAGCTTTCATTTAATCAGGTTTGCATATATATGTCCTAAAGTCTAAACCTTTTTTTTTCTTCGCATAATTTGAACCTGATTTAGTTATGAATATATACGATTTTACTTAAATATGACTGTTTAGTTTCAAAAAAGATCTAAATTTCCACACCCGTTACATAGAATCGCCTTTATGGTTTAGGGTTTAGAATCACATTTTAGTTAGGCTTTGTTTCATTGATTTAGTGCATTTTAATGATCATCAGTGTTTGATAATGATAATCATTTGTGTTTGCGCGCCTATTAGTCATTACAAGTTCAGTTTATAGTCGAATTTTGGAACCTTAAACCAATCCAAACCTTACTGGCACCCACCAAAAGTAAGCTCCAAAAAACCAACATGGGGGAGGAAGTGTTGGACTTGGTTATACCTTATATACACAATCTTGAGGACCGAAACTCTGTTTCGTTAGTTTCCAGTAAGTTTTGTGAGACTGATGGCATTACGCGTAAGCGTGTAACTGTCTACACACTTTACTCCAACCCTTCTGTTTTATGTAAAAGATTCTCTTTCATCGAGTCGATAACACTTCAAGGTTCAAGGATCTTAAAAGCAAGCAGGCGCGCCTAGAATCTTGTTGCAAGCAACTGTTTTAGGTATGAGATTGTGGTTGTTAAACATTGGGATCTAAGCTTTTTGTCTATCTTATGGTTCCACTTATGCTTTTCGATTAATGGATTATGTGTACTGTTTACTCTTGATCCGAGAGATAATCATGCTCCAAGGAAGTGGTTAATTAGGTCTGTTAATTAGTTTAAGTTTGGGGAAAAAATATTAGATATGCTAACACTTCTACTTTTGTAAAGACTAGTATGCATTGATATTAAATGTTTCGGAATGTGAGGTTAAAATCTAGTGTACATTGTTGTCAAATGTCGAGTATGATTCGATAAACTTCATTAGGTTGATTTCAAGTATTTTTCAAAATGCGTTGTCTGCACTTTTTCGAAGTGACTTTTTGGTTCAATCTAATTCCAAAGTGGTTTAAGTTCGAGTTTCTAACCACGTAAAATTTAGGTTACAAACCGGTTCAAGTGCAAAAAGGATTCAAGTTCAAATGTCAAATTAGACAAGTCCTATAATTCCTTGAAATGAAGTGTTGCGATCTCATTAGGATCCAAATGAATATGATCATATAACTTTAGCAGGTTTCACTTTACGATCCAAAAGTTCACAATCAGCTCGTACATGAGTCATCGACCATCCCAAAAAAATGTTTTTACTCAGATCATGGTTAATAAGTGTATGAATAAGTAGTAGCTAGCACACCAAAATCTTTTGTCTAGGATTGCAAAACTCAATTTTTCTTGTCTACTTTTTGCTTATCATTTCTTAAATCACTTTTTTTGATAAGTAAGTCGTATGAAATTAGTTTTTCTTTTAATAACTTCACGTCCTTGTTCATGTGAGCTGAAGTTCAATCGAATCGGTTTTTTTGTGCAAATGTGAGAAATATATTAAAGATCAAAACAAATTACTGTACAACATTCTAAGAAGGATTAGACATACCTAACCCTTCTATTAAAAATGAAACAAATAACAATGCAAACAAGATGCAATTATCTCTGATACTACAAAAGAAGATATCTCGGACAAACTAATAGCCTATATCTCTGGTAGATAAACCAAACATTCATATAACTGCATAACACCGGCATATAATCACATTCTCACCTTAATGCACCAAAACCATAACCTCTTGACTACATTTCCATACTTAATTCAACTTCAAAACACTCAACCCACAATCACAGTGAATTGAGGAGAGATTAAGCAGGCATCATCAAGGGGGTTATAGCTCCCATTCACACTATATGAGGGGCTATACCTACCGAGCTACATTTCCTGACCATTGACTACTAAATCCATTCTAGCAACTACATCCTCACTAAAAAGGACAAGAAGTCAAGAGGGAAAGGCATCACTATGAAGGGAACACATCCCTCATATATATCCAGCCTTACGTCCTTTGTCAAAGTATTGAGAGGAACAAGAAGGATCATCTTTCATTCCTCTCTATTCCTCTCATCATACATTGACCACCCATGACCATTACCCTTCACACTGAGCAGCCCTACATTATGATACATTCATCGAGACTAGACCTCTAATTGTTCCAACTAGGGGTGTGCACGGTTCGGTTGGGGTCGGTTTTTGGCTAAAACCGAAACCGAACCACAATGTTCGGTTTTTGTAGAACCCAAAACCGAAACCGTTCGGTTTTTGGCGGTTCGGTTTTTTCGGTTTGTTATCGGTTTCGGTTCGGTTTTTCGGTTTTTTCGGTTTCTAACTGTTAATATTTGGGTATGGCTAAATTATACCAACAAACTTGTTTTACGTACAAAATTATTTATTCTTCTTTACTTTTTTTCAATCTAAGCATAATAATGTTTATTGCATAATTCTACAATTACAAACATATAAATGAGACATACAATATACAAGTGAACATACACGTAGTATAATCATTATCGAATACTTATTGAAATATTCACACAAAACACGCGACACGACAAACACACATATAAATATAAACGTTAAGATAAATATATAGACCCACTCACAAAATGAATATGAATTTATAAATTTGATTATTTAGTTATTTAATCATATTATATTAATTAGATATTATTATATAATCAAACGGTTCGGTTCGGTTCGGTTTTTGCGGTTTGGTTTTTGGACGAAAATCGAAACCGAACCGCATTTTTCGGTTTCGAAAAGTAAAACCGAACCATCGGTTTTAGGTTCACGGTTTTTTCGGTTTCTGGTTTGGTTTCGGTTTTTTCGGTTTGTTTTGCTCACCCCTAGTTCCAACCACAAACAACTAGTTCCCTCCCAAGGCCAAATTAGGAAGACTGTGAGGTCCAAGAAAGTATAGTCATGCAAAACAAACTCCAAGGTACTAGTAACTACTCACTGTATGGCCTGCAAATAATATGTGAACAAGAATACAGTCCACCAAATCAAGCACTCATTGCTTTATATTAAGGCTATAACAACCCGTAATTTTTCAGACTATTATTTTAATTATACTACTATTTTTTTTTTACGGAATTATTTATTTTCTGACATTTACTGATGAGTAAAACCCAACAACGAGAGGTCATCTCGAATAACGACTCCGCATGCGTACCGACATTGCTGTAGTATTGGCTTAAAAGCAATAATTATTATTATTTGTGTCAATAATTTTATTTTTATATAACATTGCAAAAATAAAAATATACAAAATAAAATAAAAATAAAATTCCCCAATAATATATTTAAGCATCTTTGCCAAACCAAAATGCCGTGATTACATTCTAGCTCAACGGGGCATGAAATACACGGAATAAAATCAAATGATACTTCCCTCTCTTTGAACCCGGATTGACCGACCAACGCACACCAGAACTCACAAGAATGCCTGGACTCTTGGACATAAATAATGACTTTTGCAATGTTTTAACATTAACTCACTATGGTAACTTACTTTAATCACCATCACATAAAGCATAGTCCACTCCCATTCTTTTGGCCTTGATTATGGATCGAGTACCAAGAAGAGAACACACATTTTGTCCTTTTTCATTTGTAGACTAAACTCACTCCATTTAGTTCCATACTTTTTGTCGAGAGAACCACAAGAATAAATGAGAGCCTTTGAACTTGAAAATGAGATATCAAAAGCATGTGCAGTTAACCCAAATTAGCCACACCACTAAGTCCAACCTCAAAGTAGAGAGTCAAAGTTTCTTATTCTTCTCTCTTCTTATAGTTATTCCGATCACAGAGGCAAAGGCACACAAAACTAACTACAAAATTTTCACAAATACCAGTCACAAAGGGTTTTGATTCAAGCTTAGCAATTTGGAAGTCTTGGGTTATAAGTTGGAAGTGTTAGTTTATAATTTGGGTCTTGGTTTTCCTCTTCTCGAGTTTACACACAAAGCTTTTGTAAGAATCCTCACATCTTCATTTTAATTCATTTATGTCATGCATACATGATCTATGAATCACCATTATACGTTTGTATACCAAAAACCTTGTTTTGATTTCTTTTTGCAAACAACCTGGTACTTTTCATTCTACAAAGATTCACCACCCAAAATCCGATTTGTAAATAAAATCTTGACTAAAATACTTAAATAAGATGTTACTAATTCAATATAGGCGAAATCTAGGACTTGCGAGATTGCACATGCTCAAAAACCACATTTTCAAAAGTGTACAACTATCTGGTAAATTATGTTTTCACAGATGTCACCACCAAACCTTGATTTGTTGCTTGAATCTTGATCACTATACTTAAATATAATGTTACCAGTTCAATAAAGTCAGAATCTAGGATAATTGAGATAACTCCCGACATTTAAATCTTGAAAACGAAAACTGGTCTTGTTTATAAAATATGACTGCTGGACCATATTGATGCTCGATTATAGGTACCCTAGGCTAGGTTATATGGACCGTAATAGTTATGAAAAATCTAGCCAACGTAACCACCTAGACATAGCAACTCAAATCATGTAAAACCGACCTCTAACGAGAAAGTTACAACAGGCTAAACATGGCCAAAAATCGCTTTTAATAAAAAAAACCCACTAGCACTGTTTTGGAAAAAGTGCCTGACCCATCACTTTCAAGCCCTTTTTTAGCTATCTTATGTCCTGTTTGGGTAAAATATTAAAACGTAAAAGTTGTAGAGGAGCCAGAAAGCTAGAAGTAGCGAGTTGAAACAGGTCTAGAGGATAAATATCGAGTGAGTTGTAACCCCTAAAATTTCAGCAAAAATACACGAATGAACTCGGTAAATATTCCAAGTGTTTAGTCGTTTCTGACCCCTCACATTGAAGCCCGACTTTAACCACTTTGAGAGCCGGTCAAAGTAAATCATAAAACACGAAAATGGTAGACTAGCTGAAACACTAGAAGTAGGAAGTTGACTTATCACCAGAGGTCAAGTAACGAGGGATATTCGGCCTGATATAGTTAAGCAAAAACTCACTTTTCAAAATTTTTAAAACGTTAATATTTTTGGTAACTTTTGTATAAATCACTTTTAAACTAGAAAAACTTCAACGCAAACGTTTATTGGTGATAATAACTTACAAAACACATATGCATGACATACATTACATGTTTACGCCCTAAAGCATTATTTTACACTAGGTCGCAGTTAGGGTTCTGCCTGCTTTTTGGTCACATCACTATTACCGACGTTTATTCATTCAATTGAGGTGAGTTTCATAGCCCCTATTTTACTTGTTTTCAAATACTTTTGGGGAAGAATACATGCTTATTTTTACGATTGAACGAAGTACAAAATTATGTTGCATACCGTCTAAGTCCCGATAACCCAATTACTATTATTACGCCCATTATCATGAACCGTTAGTTACTCTTTTGTGAGTAAGCGAAAATGCTATGAATAGATCTATTGGGGTTGACACCCCCGTCCATAGTAGGATAAGCTCTATTGACCATTAGTACGAGTCGGACGGACGCATATTATTTGATTAAGTCACAAGAGTCTGGGTTATGCACTTGTATTTGGGCATTCATTACGTTAACGTTTCGGTGTCATGAGCTTAGACCGTATAATACTTTATTTCGTGCCATTGGATTACATTGGTCACACCTACAAAAATCTTGTGGTTCAATAATTACATTTACTTTAAACCTATGAACTCACCAACAATATGTTGACCGTTTTAGCATGTATTTCTCGTGTACTTGATTTTGGCATGGTTCAAAGATTCATGAAGTCTCATTTAGAGGTCATTCTATAACTTGGCCTCTCAGATATATGAAGTAGCACCCCAGCTGATGATGCCTTCAATCATGTATTTTGGAGGTGTTACAGATTGGTATCAGAGACCAAGCTATAGCGAACTAGGTTGCATTTGTTGGCCTAGACTATAGCCACATACCAAAAACAACTTTTAAAAGCAAGGAACATATTACTAGAATAACTGAACTGAGTATTTCAAAATTCATTGAACCTCGGTTGAATATAGACTGATCACCTATATTCAACCAGGGACAGTGGGGCATAGCCTGATCACCTATGTTTGACTCAGAGGTGAATTTTGCGATACTGAGAGTAGTTATATTAGAATTATGTTCGAATTGGTTGTCTACTTGATTTTTGAGAGTCATAAAGATTTTTGGTGTGTACATAAGCATAACATAACATAAAAGTTCACATGTACACACAACACACTAACATCACAATACTTTTTCATCAAAACACTTTTCCTTTGTAAGGAATACTTTTTCATCACAATCCAGTTATGTTATAGTCAGCCTACCCCAAACTTTGTACCTAATCGATAAATTTGGACTCGTCACTAGCCATCCTAGGAATGACCTCCTATTGCTCACTAGACAAAACCTTAGAAGTAAGTCAAGCACCTTTATCCGATACTAGAGGTAACAACTTACCGTGCCTTGACACTATTTATTACTACAAATTTTCTCATTCGTTCCATACGATAGGATTTCCTTTATTGGTGGTAGAAGCGTTGAATCAAATTATCAAAATACAATCACCCCTATGACGTTGTGCCCTCTAGGGTTCTAGACAACTCTGCCTCAAAAATTCATTTCCAGACATGCCACCACTTTCACGTCAGGATGCCAAGAAGTATTAACATATTGAATGACTATTGATACCCAACTTTCACCGGTAACCAAGGAAAACACCTCACAACATATTACCTAATTGACTGATTCATTTCAGACCACTAGTACAACAATATAAGTCATGATACATCCCAGTACTGCCTAAGTGAATTAAGTACCCATAACTATAAACTCCACTTGCTACTCAGCCACCAAACACCATCAAACACTAGAAACTAGACTTTACCCTTAATCCTTTAGAAACTTATATAGATGTTCATACCCGACTATACCTTCATCTTTGACGATTTCACTTTTAAGGACCTTTATTTAAAAACGCGTTTATATCAACTACAAAACTGATAGTAATATTTTTCTAAGATTCTCATTTTGTTGAGTTAAAAGTTTTCCTAGTCAAACTTTATCAAGACTTTTCCATATTAAGGAGTGACTAAATGTTAATTTGTTTTATCTACACCATAATTAAAAACCCACTTTACTAAATTATGGATTAAGATCCTCTCATGTTTAACTCTCTAATGTTCTTCTCATGTTCACATATTATGAGAGGATATAAATTGGTAGGTCCCATATTTTATCTAACAATGACCCCACTATCTAATTTACTTTTATGTTATTGGTTTAACATGACACAACTTGAGAGACCAACATTAGAGGATCTCAATCCCTAAATTATATCTCTTTTTAGTCAGACCTTATAAAACATATGTAAGTTAAAAAATGACTAAACGTTAATTTTTGTGAAATTATCTTATCCACACCATGATTAAAAACCCGTTTACAAAATTTAAATCTTTTGAAACCGATTACGCAACTATTAATTTCAAACAAAGGAATAATTATTACTTGAAATACTGTTTTGGTCGAATTCGTATAAACATTTACTCAAATAAAGATTTTGAACAAAAATTTTCTCCATTCTTTTAAGAAGAAAAACGCACAATCCCGGAACGAATCTTAAGAACCAACCATCATGCCTTCATATCGCTTTACATCAGAATAGGTTAAAATTTGGTGCCACTAGCATTGAGAACATAAATTAGATTAAGACCAAGAAAACTTAGAGGTGCCGCACTAACGAACATATAAAACATTACGAAGTTAAGACTAGAAACGTCGACATATTGAACCTGCACCTGGTTTCATTATACCTCACCAAATGGTCAAAAAGGGACAGACTAATTGTAGACGACCTAAGTACTCTCCCATAAACGAAGGAAAACCCTTAGACTACCCAGTGAAACTCAAATCTACTACCAGCACCACCACCTCATCCCAGGAACCACATTATCGGATAGCTCGAACTGAATCGCGGGACGCGATTCCCTTTAAGGAGGGCAGACTATAACAACCCGTAATTTTTCAGACTATTATTTTAATTATACTACTATTTT
Source organism: Chrysanthemum makinoi (assembly GCA_910596185.1). Taxonomy (NCBI): domain Eukaryota; kingdom Viridiplantae; phylum Streptophyta; class Magnoliopsida; order Asterales; family Asteraceae; genus Chrysanthemum; species Chrysanthemum makinoi. The sequence continues at coordinate 341,266,874 of OU343221.1, forward strand.
TTTACGGAATTATTTATTTTCTGACATTTACTGATGAGTAAAACCCAACAACGAGAGGTCATCTCGAATAACGACTCCGCATGCGTACCGACATTGCAGTAGTATTGGCTTAAAAGCAATAATTATTATTATTTGTGTCAATAATTTTTTTTATATAACATTGCAAAAATAAAAAAATACAAAAAAATACCAAATAAAATAAAAATAAAATTCCCAATAATATATTTAAGCATCTTTGCCAAACCAAAATGCCGTGATTACATTCTAGCGCAACGGGGCACGAAATACACGGAATAAAATCAAATGATACTTCCCTCTCTTTGAACCCGGATTGACCGACCAACGCACACCAGAACTCACAAGAATGCCTGGACTCTTGGACATAAATAATGACTTTTGCAATGTTTTAACATTAACTCATTATGGTAACTTACTTTAATCACCATCACATAAAGCATAGTCCACTCCCATTCTTTTGGCCTTGACTATGGATCGAGTACCAAGAAGAGAACACACATTGTCCTTTTTCATTTGTAGACTAAACTCACTCCATTTAGTTCCATACTTTTTGTCGAGAGAACCACAAGAATAAATGAGAGCCTTTGAACTTGAAAATGACATATCAAAAGCATGTGCAGTTAACCCAAATTAGCCACACCACTAAGTCCAACCTCAAAGTAGAGAGTCAGAGTTTCTTATTCTTCTCTCTTCTTATAGTTATTGATGACGTATAGTCCGCATTCGGGTCACAAACCCGACCCATGACTGCTACTAGCAAGCCCAGTAGACGCATCAAGCTAACCCGATAACAGTTTGGGCTCACGAAGGCCCAAACTCAAAGTTATTATGGCATACGATATCGGATATCTCTTATTTTTGGAGATAAACGTTTAGCAACCAACTTAGGCGGGATACGCCGAAGCTTGAGGAACACGAAATCAATAAGGGTTTCGTGTGTATATAAAGGGTATCCCAGCCCTCATTAAAGGTACGATATATAACCCTAACTCTCAACAAAAACCCTAAAACCGATTACTTACTCTCACGCCGGAGGATAATCGTGGGAGACAATCCCACGATAAGCCTAACGGTGTTTTCTGTTTATTTAGTGCGCATGTCTCAAGCATCAAGATCCAATTGATACGGGAACCGGAGTCCAAACAAGGAACACCCAACTTTTGTATCAACAAGTGGCGCCATCCGTGGGACCAATCACTAAGAACTAGAATGACGAAGCAAGGAAACCAAAACCAGCGATCGCATGGTGACATACATGGAAAGAAGCAGGAAAGTGGATCAGATTCTAAACAGGTCTCTGGGACAACCAGTACTACTAGAAACCAAGGATCAGGCCCATATCCGTCTTCCCGACGGTGGAACCACGCTCGGGGACAACCCAGGCCACCACAACCACCACTGGTGCAGAAGGTCCACTGCGCACTCCTTTTACCACTCCACTCCAATCGGTGCTAGAGACGGACCTCACAAAAGCACCAGACGCACCTGACCGAAACAAGGGTCTAGTGGTAGAAACAGACACCCTTGCTCTAGAAGGGGTTGCGCCGGAACTAGCGCCAAGTGATTTCGTGTCTCAAAACTACGAAACCTTGGCTGCTCTCATGCAAGAGGAAGTGAAAAAGAGGTCAGGTCGGAGTTTGCATGCCCGACTCGATTTTGGCCCGGAGTATGAGATATCTCCACCGCGTCATCAGAAGGAAAAGCGCGGAAGGGATAACCACCAACCCCCAGTATTTACCAAGATTGGGAGGAGAGTTGAGAATGATGAAGCAAATGGACGGCGTACCAATGTCCACTCTAGGCTTGGTAGCCACAGGGTCCATGACAGACTGGGACGACAGTACTCTCCAAGTGAAAGCCCTTCAAGTGTGAGCTCTGAGGATAGTCGGGGCAAGCGCCGAAAGAGGGAAAACACTTCCTCTGGTAACTCCTCGGACAACGAGGACAGCGAAACCGGGCACTGGAAGTCCAGGAGGAAATATCGCGACCAGGAGGAGGAAGATATGTCCCTTCCGTGGCGCCGCCAAAAGGTAGATACGTTCACTCGGCGCATCAGCGATTTCTCAGAAAATAAAAAGAGGCGCATGCCCGCCAATGTGAAAACCTATGATGGAACAGGTGATCCGGACGATCACCTAAAAATTTTCGAATCAGCCGCTACCATCGAAAATTGGCCACAACCTGTGTGGTGCCACATGTTCAACTCCACACTAGTGGGAAACGCTAAATCTGGTTCAAGTAAGCTTCCACGCAGAAGCATTGATGGCTTTGAAGAGTTACGGAAGGCGCCTGAACTTCACTCAAAGGAAAAAGTGCGCTAAAAACCCTGTCGAACTCGCTAGGGTAAAACAACGCCAGGGGGAATCTACCAGCGCTTATGTGGAACGCTACAAAGATGAGTGCATACATGTTAAGGCATGTCCCGAAATACTAAAAATCTCAGGGTTTATGAACGGGATCAATAACCCAGAACTCATCAAAAGGTTGAATGACAAAGTCCCCCAAACCTTTGATGAACTTATGAAGCGCACGAGGTCCTTTATTCAAGGAGAAGCTGCCGCAACGGACAGTAAGAAAGGTTACTCAAACTATAGGTCACAAGAACAACCTCGGAGACAATCCACTGACTAGAGTAGCAACCGTAACAAGAACTACCGCGGCTAGGGGAGCGGACGGGATAATGACAGATATACCCCGCTAAACAAGACTCCAAAGGAGATATTCGCGATGGAAGGCGCGAACTTCCCAAGACCCCCACCAATGCGCACCCCAGAGGATCGACGCGTGGGGAGTGGATACTGTGACTATCATGGACAGAAGGGCTACACCACCAATGAATGTGTCAAATTGCGCCAGCAAATTGATAAACTAGTAAAAGAAGGTAGATTGGACCATTTGGTTAAAAACATCAAGGAAGGGAAAGATAAGCAAAAGACTGGGAACAAGAAATAAACACCTAAGGATAAGGCTGATACCATATACATGATACAATCGTGGCAGCGGATGACTAGGCAGAAGATCAGCCAGAAGTTTTCCCGTGGAAGCGAAATATCTTTCCCCACCTTAGCTGCGAACAACGCAGTGGTGGAACCGCTCACCATTGAAATCAACGCAGGGGGTCACGATATCCACCGCATGTATGCTGATGGGGGAGGGGCGTCCGCGGATATAATGTATGAACATTGTTTCAAGAGATGCGACCGAGATACGCAGCTAACTCAGCCCGGCCACGACGTCATTGACTGGTTTCACAGGCGAAAAAATATGGCCCATGGGGGCAAATACGCCTGCTAGTCAATGTGGGTAATAAGGAGCACTCGACGACAGCTTGGATGACATTTATGGTAATCAAATCCCCTTCGCCATACAATGGCATTATTGGAAGACCAGGGATATCAGCTATATGCGCAGTACCGTCTACAGCACACGGAATGCTTAAGTTCCCAGTAGAGGGAGGCATTGTTACTCTCTACAATACCACCATACCACTTGGAGAATGTAACACGGTTACATGTGAGACGACACCCATTCCAGAACAGCGCGCAACCAAAGTGCCAAACCTGAAGGTTGCAATTCATCCTGATTACCCAGAGCAAGAAGTATCGATCGGGGGATTGCTATCTGATAACGGCAGGGCAGCTGTATGCGCACTCTTGCAAAAGAACCTGGATATCTTTGCATGGGAACCAAAGCACATGACCCGCGTACCACGCTCAATTACGGAACACAAGTTGAGAATCCGACAAGGATACTCCCCAGTACCACAGAAGAAGCGTGGCCAGGCTCCAGAGCGCGCACAAGCAATTCTAGCAGAAGTACATAAACTTGTGGATGCAGGTATAATGCGAGAGGTCTACTACCATGACTGGCTTTCCAACCCAGTAATGGTCAAGAAGAGAGATGGTAGTTGGAGGATATGCGTTGACTTCACAGATCTCAACAAGGCATGCCCACAAGATGCTATCCGCTACGGAGATAGACGGAAGGTAAAATCTTTGTGTGGATACCCACTTAAATTCTTGCTAGATGCATACAAAGGATATCACCAAATCCAGATGGCTAAGGAAGATGAGGAAAAAACAGCCTTCCATACAAGCCAAGGCGTTTATTGTTATACTAAGATGCCTTTTGGCCTAAAAAACGCAGGTGCCACCTACCAGCGGTTGGTTGATAACGCATTTGAAAGACATGTGGGCCGCAACCTAGAAGTTTATGTTGACGACCTTGTAATAAAAAGCCATACGGAAGATGAATTGGTGCGCGACATTGAGGAAACATTTAAGACACTCAAAAAGATCAACATGAAACTAAATCCTAAGAAATGCACTTTTGGCGCTACTGAAGGCATGTTCCTTGGATATCTGATAGAGCCCGATGGCATCAAACCGTGTCCAGAAAAAACAAAGGTTGTCATCCAACTTCCCTCACCACGCACACTGAAGGAAGTCCAATCTTTAAACGGAAAACTGGCCGGTTTGAATAGATTCTTGTCCAAATCAGCAGACAAGTCACTCCTTCTCTTCAAAACACTCAAGAAGTGTACAAAAAGGGAGACTTTCGCTGGACTACGGAAGCAGAGGAAGCTTTCATACAACTTAAACAGCATTTAGCAGCACTCCCCCATGCTAGTTGCGCCTGTGGGAAGAACTAATTATGTATTTATCAAGAACCCATGGAGCAGTCAGCGCGGTGCTACTAACAGACAGGAATTCAAGACAAACACCTGTATTTTTAAGCAAAGCACTCAAGAAAACGGAGATTAACTACAACGCAATGGAAAAGTTGGTCCTAGCATTAGTATTTGCCGCTAAACGCCGCTGCAGGTACTTCCAGGCACACCCAATAGCGGTGATTACAGACCAGCCTATCAATCAAATTATCTCCAAACCCTGACGATCGGGACGTCTACGAAGTGGAGTGTATTGCTAGGTGAGCACAACATCTCCTACAGCACCACGTATCTGCGCGTTAAAGGGCAAATACTCGCAGACTTCATCATCGAGAAACCGGACACTGAGGACGCACCTTCTCAAAGCAAGGCTGAACTACAAGAACCATGGATCTTGTTCATGGACGGATCTTCATGCGTAGACGGGTCAGGCGCAGGCCTTATCCTCACAAGTTCAGAAGGAATGGAATTCACTTACGCACTGCGTTTTGAATTCACGACCACAAACAACGAGGCAGAATATGAAGCCCTGATCGCTGGATTACGCATTGCAGCTCGAATGGGCATACGCAACCTGGAAGCAAATGTGGACTCCCGGCTTGTGGCCAACCACGTGTTGGGCGAGTATGTGGCTAAAGAGGAGAACATGATTCAATATCTCGACAAAACCAAGTCCCTAATCCAGGGCTTTGACAGGTTTACCATAAAACAAGTTCCTAGAGGGGAAAACAGAAAGGCGGATGCGCTGAGCAAGATTGCATCCACAAGCTTTGCGCACCTATCAAAACAAGTGTTGGTGGAAACTCTGAAGAGCAAGTCCATCTCGGAGATGGAGATATCCACGGTGATGGAGGAACAAGGTCCTACGTAGACGACCCCAATCATCGAGTTTATAAGCAAGGGCGTATTGCCCCAAGAACAGAAGGAGGCCCAACGAGTACGACGCACATCACAGAGGTTTGAACTTCAGAACGGTGTACTATATCGGCGATAATTTCTACAACCATGGCTTCGATGTGTAGGACCCCTTCAAGCAGATTACGTGACTCCGGAGATCCACGCTGGTTCATGTAGTATGCACTCGTGACCACGGTCCATTGTAGCGCGCGCTTTACGGTCAGGATACTACTGGCCTAAAATGCATCGTGATGCGCGGGACTTAATAAAAAAGTGTGGCGACTGCCAAGTTCATAGACCCGTTCCACGCCAACCACAACAGGAGCTAACACCTATTATGTCGTCATGGCCATTCTACAAATGGGGTATCGACATCGCAGGTCCCTTCCCTGTTGCAGCAGGAGGATTGAAATTCCTCATTATAGCTATAGACTATTTCACAAAGTGGATTGAAGCAAAGGCAGTCGTAACAATCACAAGAAATCAGGTAAAACGGTTTGTTTGGGACAATATTGTATGCCGTTTCGGATTACTAGGGGAAATCATCTCAGACAACGAAAAACAATTCTGTGACAACCCTTTCAAGGAATGGTGCGAAAATTTAAATATTACACAGCACTTCGCGTCGGTTAAACACCCACAAACCAATGGCTTAGTCGAGTATGCAAATCGAAGTCTGGGTGAAGGAATTAAGGCATGTCTGGACAAGCACAAAGGGAGGTGGGTGGAGGAATTATCGCATGTTCTGTGGGCGCACCGCACTTCAATCAAAATTAGCACGGGAGACACCCCCTTTTCTCTGGTCTATGGGACAGAATCCGTCATACCAGCCGAAATTGGGATGCCAACTATTCGAACTGCTGAAGTTAATGTTGCAACCAATGACGATGAACGGCGTATCCACTTGGACCTATTGGAAGAAAGATGCGAGCGCGCAGCTATATGTGAAGCGAGAGCTAAGTAAAAAATGAAGGGATACTACGATGCTAAAGTACGAAGTGTTTCATTCAGACCAGGCGACTTCGTATACCGCGCCAATGATGCGAGCCACGCAGAAGATACAGGAAAACTTGGACCGAAGTGGGAAGGACCCTATGAGGTCATTGAAGCATTAGGAAAAGGCGCGTACAAGTTGCGTGACATGGATGGCCGTGAGCTACCACGCACATGGAACATCTGCAATCTCAAACGATGCTATCTCTAGGAACTGCTACGGCCCAGCGCACGGACACTCCCGCACTTTAGTATAGTGCTCAATAAATATCCGTGTATTTACATTCTGTTTCACTTAGGCAAATGTTTCTTTTCTTTTTACAAAAACTTGCAAGTATCAATAAAATGTCGTGGTTTCTAGCTAACTCCGCGACACATTTCAATTTGTTATTTACATACTATTGTCTCAACATTGTTGCTATATTATCTTTTGCCTACATGGCGTGCATGCACTTACCCACGATGGTGTATAGGATGAGTAAACCTACTAAATAACTCGTTGAGTAAGAGGGTTGCAAACCCATCAACATTGGATCATGCATCCTTGTTAAACACCTTATTTTCAAGACGTTGGAATAAGTTCAATGCGCATTCCACGATAGATGCGCAACAATGCATACTATGCGCGTTTAACAAAACCAGGAATCAAGACTCTTGGCTCCTTACTATGATATTTACAGTACGCTGCGTATCACACCATACACGATTATGTTAAAAATACTTAGAAATTATAGGTATGATAGTTCATACATGATTATGAACTCCGAAGATTAGTCGCGCTTATGTAACAGTTTGCTTCTTAGACAATAAGAACGTTTTTTATGCAAAGACATATAACTAAGTACAAACATTATAAGTCGCAACCACATCAACACGCATTCAACAAAAGGAATATTTTATTAAGGACCATGAGTTCTTACAAAATGATATTTACAACAAAGGTTACAATCTATATGCTATTACAACGCTTAGGACGAGAGCTTTCCACTTGGCGTGCAGCGTCCCCAGCCTCCTTCAACCTCTTCAACAAGTCAGAATCCTGTCGCGACACTGTGGCTACACTCACAGGCACCCCGTAAGACATGGGAAGGTGCGCCGTGCCAACACCACAAAGGATGGATTTTCCCTTCACGCCCTTCTTCTTAGCAACCCTCATAGCATGGGCCTCTAAAGATTCCTTCAAGGGAATTTCCTTTTCCAGCGCAAATGGGTTCAAAAGGTCACGGGGGCGAGCAAAAATAGGCACCCACAGTTGTGACTCGTCAGGCTTCAGAAAAAGGTCCGGCTGTGCCTCTGCCCCATCAGCACGGTGGCGGGCCAAAGTTAACCCTTCCATAATAACACTTATAGGGTAGTCTTGGTCGCGCTCCATCTGAGCAATAAGAGGAAGGTCCAATATTTTCATTTGCTCCATGGCGGCAACGAGCTCCTCATACGCATGCTTATTGTACCCAGGCACCTGGTCAACAGCTACTTTCAAAAGGTTAGCCTCGTGAAGCTCCTCCACAGCCTCAGACTTGCCACGCGCAAGCGCGCACTGCACCACTGCCCCGAACTTGTCTACTACCTCTGGAGATTCTAGGGTACTGAGGGCAGCAAGACGCAGACCGTGGCGGATAAGCCACCTGCGCTCAACAATCGTTGACACAAGCTGGGGATACAACTCCTCATCATACTCAATGTTGAGCTTGCGCAACTTCATTTCCTGCTCTTCCAGCGAGCTTCCCACAGTTGCACCAAAATTCCCTAACTGAGAGAACAACTCGTCCTTCCCCTTTTCCAGATATTTCAGCGCCCAGTGACATGAAGCCTTGTAATCCACTGATGCAATACGTTCCTGACTTATTTGGCTCAGCAGTGCCATTTTTTCTTCCGCAAGTCTTTGGGCATACAAGCTCATTGCCTCTGCTTTAACCGGGCACGGCCAAACGTGCCTCCAAAGCAACGCTAACTGTTGGTCCTTTTGTACAAGAGAGCTACATTCTGCAGAATACCTTGTCTTTAGCTGCGCGGCCAACGTAGCTTGGTGCGCGCAGCAGACGACACCCAGATCCTCAATAAGCTGATCCATTGGCGCGCCCCAGGAGCCAATGGCTCAGCGCTTTGGCTCTTTGCTTCAGAAGATCCAACGCGAACGAGACTAGCTTTGGGGGCGACTCCACGAGAGTGTTCAATATCGCACGCAAAAAAGAGAATTAGCGATTGTTTCATAACATAAACAGGGAATACGATAAGGGCTTTGAAAATAGTACTTACTTGGGTGGAGCAGTCTCCTTGGAGCGAGGGGATGCAACATCACTTGATGACGACTCCACGTCAACAATGACAGGACGCTTCTTCCTGGAGGAGCTTGCGCCATCGCCACCAAGCGCTCTCTTGCGCTTCAATCCGTGGCTTGCCTCCTCCTCCTCTTCTTCAATGCTTTCAGCCACATTTACGTGCGACGGCTCCACTAACGGAGAAGGAACCCTGGGGCTCGGCACGCTTTGTAGAGGGTCGCCTCCAGCGACGGAAGAACTACCCCCGCTTCTCCCAACTCCATTTCTAGGGTACAACGGTAGCTTCCGATGGGATCTTCCCTCCCTCAGCGGTCGCGCCCCTACATTCACCTGGCGCGGCTTCGCCAACTGCACAACCCTGAATAGATCCATCTCTGCGCAACAGAAGACAAACAACAAACAGGTTACAAAAAGTACAAAGACGAAAAGAAATGCTTACATTAATAAAGTAAAGGAATGCGAAAGGACGAGCACCCACCCTGACCATCCGCGTCTAAGAAGATTGGCATCTCATCAGGTCTACCAAAGTAGTTACGACTGATGCCCATATGCACCAAAAATTCCTCGGGGTAGGAATTGATGGGAAGACGATTGGTGTTTATCGTTTCCGCATCCTCCACGCTATATGATCCGGGAGGGGGCGCCATCCTTTGGCAGCGAACTCGGGTGTAGAAGGCGGCGCCACGAGAACACGCTTCATCAACCCAGAAAAATTCTCCCTCCTGTTCCTAAGCACGTCTAACTTTTCAGTATAACACTGCAGCCGCCCTGCGCGCTTAGCGAACGATACCCACCCGTTTGACCACGTTGTGTGGTAAAACGCGCGGAATAGGTAGATAGTCGGGTTATTCGCCAATAGACGGCAATTAACCTCGAAGTTTGTTATTTTTGCTGCACCTATGCAGTGCAGCTGGGATATGTGCAGACGATAGTAATTCAACACGACGCAGAAGAATAGGGATATGGGCACATGTTGATTCGCGAACTCGAAAAAACGTGTGTACACCCCTACTTTCCCTTCGGGGAAATCCGCTATAGACGCCTGCGCATCCGGGACTTCCGGATGCAGCGCGAGTGGAATATAATAATCCGAGGTAAACGTCGGAGGGAAAATCAGTCAAACCACGGATCATGATACAGTTTTTTAATGGCGCACGCGCGGTTACCTTTGGAATATTAAGGGTGTCTTGGTTGAAAGTTTGGAGCTTTTTTAACAATGGTGGAAATGTTTTTACTGTGATAAACACAGTAATGGGAGTCGGAAGTCTATATAAGTTTTTACCTCCACGCGATGATTGACAAGTGGCCTCCACTACCTCTAAATGTGTGGATAGGATCGGTTGACACGACACATTTACAGTTACTTTCCCACGTTCTACGAGGTAGGCATTTGAGTTATTTTGACTAGATTCACCGTGTATTTTTCGAGGCGGGAAACTTTTTTAGCTTCTTTGCTACGTTTCGAAGAAATTATGGGCTACAACTATTAGTCTAGCATCCGCATGTCGCCCTGCGCATACTAGACTGGGGGGACATGATGACGTATAGTCCGCATTCGGGTCACGAACCCGACCCATGACTGCTACTAGCAAGCCCAGTACGGCTGGGCTAACCCGATAACAGTGTGGGCTCACGAAGGCCCAAACTCAAAGTTATTTATGGCATACGATATCAGATATCTCTTATTTTTGGAGATAAACGTTTAACAAGCGACTTAGGCGGGATACGCCGAAGCTTGAGGAACACGAAATCAATAAGGGTTTCGTGTGTATATAAAGGGCATCCCAGCCCTCATTAAAGGTACGATATAACCCTAACTCTCAACAAAAACCCTAAAACCGATTACTTACTCTCACGCCGGAGGATAATCGTGGGAGACAATCCCACGATAAGCCTAACGGTGTTTTCTGTTTATTTAGGGAACCGAAGTCCAAACAAGGAACGCCCAACTTTTGTATCAACAGTTATTCCGATCAAAGAGGCAAAGGCACACAAAACTAACTACAAAATTTTCACAAATACCAGTCACAAAGGGTTTTGATTCAAGCTTAGCAATTTGGAAGTCTTGGGTTATAAGTTGGAAGTGTTAGTCTATAATTTGGGTCTTGGTTTTCCTCTTGTCGAGTTTACACACAAAGATTTTGTAAGAATCTTCACATCTTCATTTTAATTCATTTATGTCATGCATACATGATTTATGAATCACCATTATACGTTTGTATACCAAAAACCTTGTTTTGATTTCTTTTTGCAAACAACATGGTACTTTTCATTCTACAAAGATTCACCACCCAAAATCCGATTTGTAAATAAAATCTTGACTAAAATACTTAAATAAGATGTTACTAATTCAATAGGACTTGCGAGAGTGCACATGCTCAAAAACCACATTTTTCGAAAAAGTGTACAACTATCTGGTAAATTGCGTTTTCACAGATGTCACCACCAAACCTTGATTTGTTGCTTGAATCTTGATCACTATACTTAAATATAATGTTACCAGTTCAATAAAGTCAGAATCTAGGATAATTGAGATAACTCCCGTCATTTAAATCTTAAAAACGAAAACTGGTCTTGTTTATAAAATATGACTGCTGGACCATATTGATGCTCGATTATAGGTACCCTAGGCTAGGTTATATGGACCGTAATAGTTATGAAAAATCTAGCCAACGTAACCACCTAGACATAGCAACTCAAATCATGTAAAACCGACCTCTAACGAGAAAGTTACAACAGGTTAAACATGGCTAAAAATCGCTTAATAAAAACCTACCGGCACTGTTTTGGAAAAAGTGCCTGACCCATCACTTTCAAGCCCATTTTTAGCTATCTTATGGCCTGTTTGGGTAAAATATTAAAACGTAAAAGTTGTAGAGGAGCCAGAAAGCTAGAAGTAGCGAGTTGAAACAGGTCTAGAGGATAAATATCGAGTGAGTTGTAACCCCTAAAATTTCAGCAAAAATACACGAATGAACTCGGTAAATATTCCAAGTGTTTAGTCGTTTCTGACCCCTCACATTGAAGCCCGACTTTAACCACTTTGAGAGCCGGTCAAAGTAAATCATAAAACACGAAAATGGTAGACTAGCTGAAACACTAGAAGTAGGAAGTTGACTTATCACCAGAGGTCAAGTAACGAGGGAGATTCGGCCTGATATAGTTGAGCAAAAACTCACTTTTCAAAATTTTTAAAACGTTAATATTTTTGGTAACTTTTGTATAAATCACTTTTAAACTAAAAAAACTTCAACGCAAACGTTTATTGGTGATAATAACTTACAAAACACATATGCATGACATACATTACATGTTTACGTCCTAAAGCGCATTATTTTACACTAGGTCGCAGTTAGGGTTCTGCCTCGTTTTGCGTGTCACATCACTATTACCGACGTTTATTCATTCAATTGAGGTGAGTTTCATAGCCCCTATTTTACTTGTTTTCAAATACTTTTGGGGGAGAATACATGCTTATTTTTACGATTGAACGCAAGTACAAAATTACTGTTGCATACTGGTCTAAGTCCCGATAACCCAATTACTATTATTACGCCCATTATCATGAACCGTTAGTTACTCTTTTGTGAGTAAGCGCAAATGCTATGAATAGATCTATTGGGGTTGACACCCCCATCCATAGTAGGATAAGCTCTACTGACCATTAGTACGAGTCGGACGGACGCATATTATTTGATTAAGGCACATTTGTGTGGGTTATGCACTTGTATTTGGGCATTCATTACGTTAATGTTTCAGTGTCATGAGCTTAGACCGTATAATACTTTATTTCGTGCCATTGGGTTACATTGGTCACACCTTACAAAATCTTGTGGTTCAATAATTACATTTACTTTAAACCTATGAACTCACTAACAATATGTTGACCGTTTTAGCATGTATTTCTCAGGTACTTGATTTTGGCATGGTTCAGCATTCATGAAGTCTCATTTAGAGGTCATTCTCTATAACTTGGCCTCTGTATTATGAAGTAGCACCCCAGTGATGATGCCTTCAGCTGTGGTATTTTTGGGGGTGTTACAAAGGCTATGAACAATGGTCGGTCGTTTGACCAAATCGACCGAAGGTCGTCGTCGGTCATCCCGTTGTAGCCACTTGGTCGTCGTCGGTCACGGGGCAAAAAAAACCTCACGGGTGCTTGGTTGGGGGTAATGGGGTGGGGAATGTGAAAGGTAATGATTAAACATGCCTGGTTAGGAGTAGGGAATGCAATCGTTATTTAGTATTGGGTAATGAGGCATTACCCAAGAATTGGGAGGTATGATAATGATTACCCACCACCACCAACCATCATCACCACCATTAGCAGCCACCACTAGTAGCCACCATCACCAGCAACCACCACCAGCCACCACGACCACCACCACCACCACCGTCACCACCACCACCACCACCACACCGCCAGACCACGCACACCACCACCACCACTTTGGTGGTTAATGTGTCTTTTTAAACCAAGCAATATCAAAGATAATAATAATCTCCATTCCATTCGTTTGCATTTCCTTTGCCTTTGCCTTTCCCTTTCCCATTCTCCATTTTGAACCAAGCGCACCCTCAAATTGGTCGTATTTTTGACCTAGTTCTTGTGCTTGTTTCATGTGTATTATTTGAAAAAGGTAACCATTTGGTTTGAATGCAGAAAAAAATAAAAAAATAATAAAAGAATAAAAAATAAAATAATAATAAAAAAAAAATCTAAAAAACTTGAACCCTTTACTCTCTAAATACCCCATTATCATTTAATACATAATTTATACACACTTTCATCATCTTTTCTAAATGGCTTGCTCACTTCCACACACTATCGATGAAATCAAAGCTATGGTTGAGCAACAAATCGAAAGGATAAAGTTCGTTAGTTAGCCATGATGAACTTAGCCGTTGCGTATGAGAATGCTAGGATTGCTAAAGATGATCTGAGAAAAGCATACGCCGAATGTAGTGACATACCCCAAGAGAAATATGTTTTGATCGACGCTTATATGAATAATATGATTTCGATTACGAGATGCATAATGCTTTGTTTAGGAATTCGGAAAAAGCAGAACAAGAAATATTCCAAATTTGTTTGGATGCATGTTCAGAATAAATAAATGTTCAGAATAAATAGAAGTGTTGTATTATTTGTATTTTGTATTGTTTTTTAAAATTTCGTATTGTAATATCTATTTTTATTTAGTTTAATGGAAATTTATTTTCAAATACGAACTTTATTCATTACATAAACAAAGTAGAAACAACATTGAAATGAAAATACAAATTATGATACGGAAATTAAAACACGTAAGTTCGTCATCTAGATGAGTTATTCAACTTTCAGATTAATATGTGTAATAACCATCATCGTAAGTTATTCAACTTTCCGATTAATATGTGTAATAACCATCATCGTAAGCAGAAAAGTCCCCAAAAATCTCTTCCCACTCTTTATACGCTTCGTCAAACCGACGTTCCTCTTCCCACTCCTTACGAGCTTTTTCTTCCCTTGCTTCTTCCTCTTCTGTTTCTCTCAATGCTTCTTCATCCTGAAGAAGTTGTCGTTCCTCTTCCAAAGTAAGAAATGGATTGCCAACTTTCCTCAACTGGTTCATATTCATCATCTTCCGTTGGAAATACAAAAAGATATCTGAGGGTGAAGTATTAACCGTTTCTTCAGGTGTCGGGGGATTGTTTCTAGGAGTGTTTTCTTAAGACATTTTTTAGATCTAAGATAAGAAATTATGAGTTGGTGTTTAAAGATGGATGAATAAAGGGGTATTTATAAGTAAAAAAAATTGACTTTAAAATAAAATAAAATAAAATAAAATAAGAAGGTCGTTGCTGTGGCATGTGGATACTTCGTCGTTTGAAGGCCGCCGGAGAGAGAAAGCTGACGTAGCAGTAAAAATAAAGGTCTTCGTCGGTCATCATTGTGCATAGCCTAATAGTCATCACTAATATCCCATATCTTGAAAATTCTAGTAATTGCAAATGTTTTCTTTCCTTTCAAACTCACAATCTTCCATCTCACTTCTTCTTTTATACATTGAATCAGTTCATCCTCATTTCTCTTACATCCTTGAAACAATCTGATATTTCTTTCCTTCCAAATATTGTACACACATGCTGCCAAACCAAGTCTTCCAAGAATACTTACTGATACTATTATTATAGGGACAACTCTGTATATATTGCAGAATATCTTGCCAAATGTGATTAGTTTTCTCCAAACATACCAAAATCTTTAACATGATTCCAAACTCTGCAGGAAAACTGACACTGAAAGAAAAGGTGTTGGACTGAATCATTTGTGGTTGAGCACAAAGGGCATACCGAGACTTCACCAATATTCCATTTTCCCATCCTATCTTGAGTATGCAGCCTATTATGTAGAGATAACCACATAATAAATGCATGCCTAGGAATACACTGTGAGAACCAAACTATCTTGAACCATTCAACTTTGGAATACTCATATCTCATGGTCTTCCAAACACCCCTTATAGAAAAAGCTAATTTCTTATTATCACTACCGAGCCATACCACCATATCAGGGTTCTGAGATAGCTGAGGAACATTAATTTCATTAAGGATAGGATATTTATTCCACCAATCATCTGGCCAAATCCGCTTACCATCAATAATCATCTCTGCAACTTTTGACTCCTTGCTAAATCTTGCATATATAAATATCTACTAGAAATGAAAATAGACATAGGACCATGAACATCCCATTTTTCATACTATACAGAGTGTTAAGACCATTCCCAATCTCATACCAAACAAAGGGTTTCATTTTATCTTTTAGAGCCAAAAACTTTTTCCAACTCCAACTATCTCCATTATTAATATCAATATCCCATAAACTCATTTGTTTTAACTTTAGTTTACTCTGTTGACCCATGGACCCAAAGAGTTTGTTTATTGACAATGATATTCCAAACATGTTTCATAAGCAGGACTTCATTCCAATCTTTCAAAGGTTTTTTACCCAAACCCCCTTGGTCTTTTGGTCTGCATACTACTTTCCAAGCAAGCTTTGACTTCGCATTTCCCTTATCACCCATATTCCATAGAAATATTTTCATAACCTTGTCAATATCATTTATAATTGTCTTAGGAAGAAAGTAAACTCAAGCCCAATAGATTTGCATAGATGCAAGAAGAGATGTGATTAGCTAAACTCTACCTGCATACGAAAGCTATTTATTTTTCCAACCATCCGCTTTATCTTTGACTCTATCAATCAGGATTTTATAGTCAGCTACACCCAAAAATTTAGCCAGGAGAGGGACCCCTAAATATTTCATTGGAAGCTTGCCAATACCGAAAGGGATAGCACTCGGAATATCACTTCTCTTTTGAGCATTAATACTTCCAAAGAATATTGTACTTTTAGCCATAATTAGGATGCAACCCTGAATAACCACTAAATTCCTCTAGAGTCTTTTTGATAATTTGAACTAACCTCATATCTCCATGACAAAGCAAAGCGTAAATGAGTCAGTTTCATCTCTTTGCAGCCAAAATGATACATGAAACCAGTATTTTCTTGAGTGTTTTTAGCCATCAGAAGAGATAAAACTTTCATCACCAAGGTGAAAAGATAAGAAGAAATGGGATCTCCTTGTCTTAATCCTCTAGCCCTTTTGAAAAATCCATAAGAACAACCATTAACACAAATAGAAAAGGTGGAGGATGTAATACAAAGCATGATTCAGTGAACCATTTTTGACTGAAAGCCAAATTTGGCAACATAGATCCCTTAGAAGCTCTTGGGTAATAAGGATATTATCCTGAATATGCCTTCCAGGAACAAAAGCACTTTGGTTCATATTAACCACTTTATCTAGACCACACTTGATTCTCTCTGTGATTATTTTGCTGATGCATTTGTACATGACATTACAAGGCCTAAAATCAGATACCTTATGAGGAGTACTAACTTTGGGAACAAGAGAAATGATAATAGAGTTAATTTCCTTCAAGAGCTTCCCATGATCAATCGACTCGGTTTGGGAAGTCATCTCGGGTAAAAAAAGAAATCAACAAGCTAAGATCTAAAAACTTTTCACGTTAGCTCATATAACCAACTCTAGCAAACCCAAAATCGTCATGCCTTGATGGTATCTCAACGAGCATGGTTAATCATGTTCTCACATTACCTTGACAAGTTAGTGTCATAATTTATTGTCATCCACAAGTCTACTTAGTGCCCGCAAGTTTATTTCAGTAGATAATACAAATAAATGACTGTAAAAAAGGCCGAAAGGACGAAAGAAGAAAAGTGAAAATTTAGTGGTAGTTGTCAAGTTTTAATAACATAAGACACGCGTAAATTAAATAACTTTCATAAAAGAAACCTCATTAGATGTTCTCTTTAACATCTCAGTATAAGTTATAAAGTTAACTTCACCATTAGCAATAATAAGCTCAACCCTAAGTTAATTTGCCAAACAAGTTTATGAAAATACAAATTTCAGTTTCGGATTATAATATAGCCTCAGCTCTAGCCCATTTTGCCAAACATTCCGACTAACAAGTTAATCCGTAAATTTTAAAGCATATGTAAAAAATATTAGAAATGATATGAAAAATTAAAAAGATATCTCATTTGTGTGAGACCTAATGACCTATACAAAATCAAGTGCTTTCAATTTTTTCCTAAAGAATATGCCAAGATTTTCGCCCAAAAAATAAACAATAAATAAAGGCATGACCTTTATTTCATGTTTTTATTTGAATAATGTGAGTATTTATTTACATTTTTTTGTGTGAAAGTTATAGAAAAAGTAAATTTTTTTTTAATTTATTATTATTATTTTTTTTGTGAAAGTTATAGAAAAAGTACACAAATTCTGGAAAATTTTACAATGTTTTTTTTGGTGAAATGACATGAAAACTTGGAAAAGGTATCAAGTTCTTAGCAATAATTTGTAGGTGGTTTGCCAACTTTAAGTGTATTGCAAATATAATCATACGAAAAGAGAGTTCAAACTTCAAATCCTCTAAAAAAAATAGTGGTTTTTTATAACAGAAATTGCTCGAAAGTGTTATAATATTCATTAGTGTAATTCAACTTGCAAGCCTCTTAGTTTACATGAAAAATAAAACACATTTAGAAGAACATGTGTGGTTGCGTCTATCGTAATTTGAGGGAGATCTTCAAGACTGACCTCTTGTGGATACTTAATGGCTTGCAAATCCTACCTCAAACTTGTCATACGTTAAGTAGTATCCACCGGCTTCCGAATCCTACCTCAAACTCGTCTTTCGTTAAGTAGTATCCACCTTAAACTTGTCTTTTAACTACATCCATGACATATGATCCAAGCTTCCTTGCTCAAGAGGAGAGAAATCGGTGTACCCTACAACACGACCATGAATATAAAAATAGCCCTTACAAACCTTGATTTAAGCTGAGTTGAGCTCAATCATAAGCCACATGTTGTAGCTGAGGTTCTCTATTACGTACCACCACTGCAATACACAAATGTAATTTCCCACATAAGCTCACATCAGATATTTTTGTCAACTTTCCCACCCCTGCTTTTGTTTTATCAAGTCTTAATGGCTATTTTTGACTTCTTATATCTTGTTGTTGTTAAGTTGTAGTAGCAATTACAATGAGCCACCAAAGACACAGTCACGGTAATAAAATAGTAGTAATACTAAAAAGATGATAACTTAATGACTAACCTGTAGAATCAAATTTGAACCCTAACCTCGATTAAAACCCTAATTTTGAGATCATGGTCGCCGCCAATAAGAATAATCTCGTCTGATTGAAAGGGCCTCTAATCCATGATTTTAACAAAACCAAACCAAACCCGTTGTGCACGTACCATTCCCTCTATGCCGCCCCTTCAAGAATATCATACAAAACCAAGCCCATTCAGCAAAAATTCAAAAGAAAAGAACAATCGAAGTCAAATGAAACTGAACTTTTATAATTAATCTTGAAGCATACCTACTAATCAAAATCCAAATTTTTTTATGAATCGAATGGCACATACAAATAAAAAAACACTAAATTATTACATAAATCAATATCTTGAGGATTAATAAACCTTTAATTCATGAAACAGGAAACATACCTTAGATTGATAGATTGAGTGATGTTGATTTAGGGTTAAAAACCACACCTTTTGGCCTTTGAGGAATAGCTAATGGAATGGAATCACTGCAAAATTCAAAACATACTTTTTTCAATCTATCTTCAAATCGCCGATCAAGTCATCTTAATAACTTTAATTTTGAAGGGGTGGATGCCGGGTAAAAGAGAACAAGAAAAAAAAAAAGGGGGGGTTCAGTGAACCGATTATAGACAGACATGTGTTTTCATTTTTCACCCTAAACATCTAAAACTTAACTCTGCTTTCTTCAAGTTTTGATTTCTTTCAAATTTGACACATGTATTTTTCTAGCATTTTTTTTCACAAAACGAAATTAAGCTAACAATCGGATTCAATTTTGACTTTTTATTAACTAATTACATTGCTCGATTTTGTGACAAAATCAAGTTCTTCTATTGGCTCAATTTTTTTCTCAATAAGAATGATTTTGCAAAATTACTTCGAAATAATGTAATTCCTTTATTATATAAATATAAAAGATCTTTTGTATTTCACATGCATTTGACTTTAAAAAAAAAAGTCTTATTCAAAATTTTTGTTATGATAAAACTAGTTAAACTCGATGTCAGAGGAATGCTTTTGCTATTGAATATCTATATTACATATAATAGAAAAATTGGTTAAACCTTGAAAAAGTGAAATCCCTTGCATCCCTTACAAACTTAAAATGGTCAATGGAGTGAGAAAACTTAAAAGGGTCAAATTAATCCTTTAAAATGGAAACAATACTTAACGATTCACTACAATATTTATCTTCAATAAAATGGAAACAATACTAATCGATTCACTGCACTAATTATCTTTTATATAACTTTGTTGACTTGTATTCATGACAATAAAGAAAACAATACTAAACGATTCACTACATTATTTATCTTCAAACTTAAAACATATATATGGCAAGGGTTTTTCAATTGAAAATTGAAAACCAAATTTGGTCAAGGCGGAAAAAGAGAAACTTCAAATTGAACATTGTCTATTGCCTATTGCCTATATAAACACACTGTACATGCAAAATCAAATCGTTTCACTACCGTAAATAATGGAAATGCAAGGAAACTATTATAATTGTAATGCGGAAAAAAAATTGTATTTAAAGGCTGGAAACTATACGAAAGGCTATTGCAGGAAAGTGTTTAAAGGCTATTGCAAGGAAAGTATTTCTAAGTTATTGCTGGAAACTATTGCTGGAAAGTACATTCAAACTATTGTAGGAAAGTACATTCAAATGTGGAAACTATTGCTAAGTAATCTAACTTTTGGTGGACACGAAAAGTTTTCAAATGAAAGGCCGACTTCTTCAATCTTCAAAGGTATGAACTTCAATTTTTATGTGAAGTTCAAACTTATGAAAATATGAATGGCAAGGTTTTTTTTCATTTCTTATATAAACCACCCCAATGTAAACATTCATTTCATATTTCTTACTGATATACTTTTGTTTTTGTTAAAATGATATACGTATAGATTGTTTCTTTCATTGGTTTTTCTTATATAATCTCTCATTTGTTTTTATAGACAATGGTTCATGTGAAAATTTTCACCAGCTATAACTGTTGCTTCTTTTCATCAAATACTACTCGAACCTTTCTTCTTCATTCCCTAAAATTTGTTCATCCTTATATTATAAGTTCCTATGTCATATTTAGGTTACTACAACTAACTATAAGATATGACTTACTCTTTCTTTGTTTGTTTGTTTTTTTTCCTTCTTGCACTTGCAGTCTAAATGACTCATACGTGATGCCTTCTCTCACCCTCTTATCTTTATATTTTAAGTTTTCCGTTATATCTATTTTTCTACAACTACAACTATGAAATGTAACTTACTTTGCTTTTTTTACTTTTTTTCCTGCATTTGGAGCCCAAAGGACCCAAAGGTGATGGTGTTGTAGGAGCTAAAGAGGAATGGATCTTGCTTCTCAAATGAGTTTAAGATAGTCGACTTTAGTTGCTTCTACCAATTTTATTAGATGGTTTAAAAGTTGTACAGTATTAAATTACATTGTTAATTCATTTACATAAGTTTATGTTTGCAATAGCTTTTAAATGTTTTTGTATGCATACTATGTACATGCAGTTAGTTTATCCAGATTCTTTTTATACATGATATCTTTTTGTTTTGATCCTTGTATTAGGCTGTAATGTTATTTTCTATGTATCGGATGTCCTTAACTTGATTATGTATTTCTTAGTTCTTATGTATGAATTGGAGTTGGATATTAGAATAAAATAAACCTTTTCAAATAAAAAAAAAGTATAATATGATGCAAAATCGCGATTATGCAACCACGCCATCAGCAAAACGATTCTACAGGAAGAATTCATGATGCTACTAATACGATTTGTCAAAAGAAAACATCCATCGCTTAAATTTTGTCGAAAGCCAGACACCGCTGCCGCTAGGCGCGGGTACTAGTCTACTTTTATAAAAAGATCGGTTATTATATAATTTCTTAATCTTTTGGTCTATGCGGATTGGAATCTAGTATTGTATAGTAAAGTTAAAGGGGTTAAACTATACTTTGACTACAAATTAGGGGATTTAAAACATATATTTTGTTTACTGGATTTTAAGTATAAATATAGCTAAAGGTTAAACTTGGGCCTTTAGTTGTACGTAGTATATAATTAAAAATTTTGCGTCTCTTATTATCACTTACGTACGAAGAACAAAGAGCAAAGAGATCGATCAACTTGTTGTTTGAAGGTTAAATTACGCCATCAAAAAACACACAATTAACTGTCATAAAAAAAACCCTAAGCATTACATCAGAAGCAAGCTTCTTTGCGTTTGCACACCAAGTGACTTAAGGGTTTGTGTTAAGGGTTAGTTGAATTTTGAAACCTTTAGCCAAACCAAACCTTAATGGCACCCACCAAAGGTAAGCTCAAAAAAACTAACGTGGGGGAGCAAGTGATAGATTTAGTTATACCTTATATACACAACATTGAGGACTGAAGCTCTGCTTCATTGGTTTCCCGTAAGTTTTGTGAGATTGATGGCATCACGCGTAAGAGCCTAACTGTCCACACACTTTTCTACCCAAACCCTGCCTCTTTAAGTAAAAGATTCCCTTTCATCGAGTCGTTAACACTTAAAGGTCCCCCATCTGGTTTTAATGATGATTATGCTGTCCGAATCACCCCATGGATCCAACAATTAGCTCTCAAGTTTAGGTGTTTGAAAGAACTTCATATGCGTGGTCTGGTTGTTCATGATAAAGATCTCGAGAAATTGGCGAAAACACGTGGTAAGGATTTAAGAATTTTGAAGATTAAGAAGTGTAAAGGGTTTTTGCCAGATGGATTAAGGCATGTCTCTAACTATTGTAACCAATTGAGAACTTTGTCTCTGGAAAAGTGTTATCTTATTGAAGTGAAAGATAAGATTTGGTTTCATCAATTGGCATTGAATAGCACGGTTTTGGAAAGGTTACATGTTATGAATATTGAAATTTATGATGATTCAGAAGATCTTACACTTCTTGCCAAAAACTGTTGTAACTCATTAATATCGTTGAAGATTGGAAAGTGCTATCTAAGTAAACTAGGAGATGCCTTCAAATATGCTGCTAGGTTGGAACATTTTGGTGGAGATACTTGTGGTGAGGGGAGTGAGCTTGTTGGTTTCCAGTTTCCCCCAAATATGCGTTCCTTAAGTACAAGGGATTTTCCAGTAACTCGATATTCAACTGTACTCCCTTTTTTTAATCAGATAAGGAAATTGAAGCTCAGATATAAAAAGTGCCATTGTTTATTGTTAGAGAGGTGTCCCAATTTGGAAGTTCTACATACCGAGGATGTATGTGGAGACAAGGGATTGCAAGTTATTAGTAAGTTTTGCAAGAAATTGCGCAAACTTACCCATTATGGACTTGTGACCCAGGTGGGACTGATTTCTTTGGCAAAAGGATGTACTAATTTGGAGTCTTTAAAGGTTAGCCTTGGAGATATTTCAAATGAAGCTCTCGAGTGTCTAGGAGCGCATTTGAAGAATCTCCGTAAATTCCGTATGTACTTGGATAGGGAATATAGGACAACAGATCTACTGCTAGACAATGGGATTCGAGCTATGCTAATGGGTTGCAGCAAACTTGAAAGGCTAGATATCAGTCACAGTCTCTTGCATTGGGATGGAGAATTGACGGATGTTGGAATATTGACGACGGGTGGGATTGGAGTATATCGCGAAGTATGGTGCTAATTTGAGGTCTTTGTCTCTTACTCTAATAGGAAATTCTAATGCAGGACTTGTGAATCTAACCGAAGGGTGTCCAAGATTAAGAAAGCTGAAATTAAGGTATTGTCCCTTTAGCAAACAAGCTGTTGCCAGCTCTGTGTTTATTTTACCTTCTCTAAGGTATGTTTGGGCTCACAGCAGTGAGTTTACTGCATTGGCACTCACTCGTCCAGAGTTTGAACTTTGAAACATTGGTATGTATGTTCTTCGTCATTTACTTAAAATTTTGTTCTTTTCCAATTAATAAGGATATAAATGATGCACAATCCCATTTTTAAATATCCCTGACAACTTGGGACCAAACATACAAACTCGTGTATTTTTAACCGCCAAAAAAATACAAACTCATTTATTTTTGAGTTATTCTCTTTCAAAGGATTATGTGTGCTGACATGAATGTACACTATTGAGCATATTGTAGCACGATACTGGCTAATGGTGATTGCATAGTCATCCACACTTTGAGTGCAGGGGATATACAACATATAAGGAAACCGAAAGCTAATGAAATTAGTGAGAAGACACGGGAAAATATAGTCTGAAATTACTAGTAAACGTAGATCACAATTATGAGTTGTGTACATTCCAAGGCACTTCGTGAATGTGTTAATCTTTATAATTGACATACAAAAAAGTAAATTTGTCAGTTTTTAATTGTCAATTAAATATATGTTTCCACCTTTCTTACTATCACCCTGAATTTGTTAATCTTTATTGACTCGTATAGGAAGGAGCAAGTCGAAAAGGAAGTCTCCAAACAAGTGAGAATTTTATGAAGAAAGGTAGAAGTTGATGTAATGGCGTGATAAGGAAATGGCTAAGTAAGAAAAGATTGAGATGATAGAAATGTTTAAACTCAAAATTCGCATACGGAATGACTTGTTTGTCAAATACTGGTATTAGCTTATTTTGCTGTCGGTTGTAGTCATTGAGGTTGAGACTTGCAAATTATAACTCGTTTACCGTTGTATGTCAAGACCGGTATTAGCTTATTTTCTGTTTGTGGTGTATGCACTACGGGCATTATCACTTCATGTCACTCATTTTATTTACTTTGCAACATATTTAATGCATGATGGAATCAAAAGAGTTTTTAAATGTATTATCAGATATTCGGCGTTGTATGGTACGCAGAGAGATACACAAGTGTTTATGTGTCGATGTAACCCACTTTGACATGTGCTGAAAAAAACTACCCATTTTGACCCAACAAGAAAGGTCGGAACATAAGAAAATATAGTCTAGAGTTGCAGAAGGAGAGTTGGATTTTTTTAGTCTATGTTTATTTTGCTGCTATTCTTGGTGCTGCATTGAAGATGATTTGACTAAACAAACAATGATTAAAGATTATAGAATCTGCTAAGATATATAAGCACTCGATGCAAAACAGTTAAGTTAAAAAACATATACGGAGTATTTAATTCAAGAAATCAAAAGGGTTAGTACATATGATCAAATCTTATAATGGGTCATTCTTCAAATCACAAATAACCCAAAAAGTGTTAGTTTTATGGATATAAATTAGTAGTCGTGAGTTAGGATCGAACTCGAGACCTATGGGATTGCACGCGTAGCGTATGAGATTTAATTATATCACGAAATATTTATATGGTCGAACTAAGAAAAACGAGGGGGTTAAGTGTCGAGTTTTTAAACTTAAGGAGGTGCTTGCAATGACTTGTTAGACAAGGTTTAATGCTATATATATACACACCCTTTTGGTCTTTGGTCTGATTCGGAGGAATAAAAAAAGATGATCGACACCTAACTCTTGTATATATCGTACAGTACATTAGAGAAATATCATTCAGTGTACATCATCATACATGCCATGCATGCATGAGATTCTTACTTTTGAATTCTTTCACTGAATTAATGGATCGACAGTATATAGATAAAATAAAAGGGTTTGACATGAATTATTTTATTTAAAGCTGAACATTGTTTCGTGCTTTAATCGTAACTTGAACTAGCATTCTAATTAAATCGCTAACAATACGCTGCACATGATCGTAGAGAAATCCTACTTTGGATTTTGGTGATTTACACTATTCGACTTTATTAAGTCGATTAGCACTCAAACCCTAATTAGGGTTCATCCTAATTGCTAGTTTGTGGATTTGATTCTTGTTCGGCTAGAATCAAGAAAGGTACGCATACTTTATTCTTTAGTTAATTAATTATTCATTATATGTTCCTATACGCTTCCGCACTTACTTTGATGTTTATTGTTTATATTTATGATTAGTCATGTTATATAATTCCAACAGTGGCATCACGAGTCATTGGTTTTAATGAGTAATTAATTACTAAACACGTAAAAAACGGATATTGTATTGTGTTTGATATGATTTATTCTAGGGTTTTGGTTATGATTATATAAACCCTAATTTTAAGGTTAAGGATTTTGCCCTAATTTGGTTTTAAAAATCTATTATGGATCGAAAATTTTTTATGGGTGGAAACCCTAAAATTTTGTAATCGATTTCCTTAAATTTTTTTTAGGGTTTATATTAATTGTTATGTTATCTATATCGAAACCTAGATTTAATATATTTGTTACGTGATAAATTCATGAATAAAGTGTTATGTGACATGGAATTGTATGCGATCTTGTGACTATTTGTATAATTATGCATGTTAGTCATGGATAAGTTGCTTTGAATATTTAATTGTTAAGATTGGTTATGCGATATTAATTGTTAAGTTTTATACACATGTATATTTATGATAAATCTTGAATTGGGGAAAATTCCAATTATATACATTAATGAATCAATTATGTGCAATTTGGTATATCATTAATTATGGGTTTACGCAATCGATTCGTCGATGTATGTGGCTCACTTTCATTTGAGAGAGTGAAAGCCCTAATTAATATATACGTTAATTTAATCTAGACATTGATTATTAATAGGGTTTTATCGAATAAGTTGCATGTGGTTACTTGTTTACACGTATAAATTGTTTATTATGTGCGCATTGTTTTTTAGTAGTTTATTTTTATTGGTATTACTTGTTTGTTTATTATGTGCGACAGTTTTAAGCAAAGGGTAATTTTGAATAGAAAAATAATACGGACTAAACTATGGCGAAATTTGATTTGTTTTGGAAGAGTTAAGTTTTCTATAGTTTAATTGATTGGTGACTTTGGTACAATGACTGAACGGCTCACCCATTCGAATGAACTATAAAGGGGTTATTTAAGAAGTGTGCACAGTCACACTGAATGGATGTCTAAGGTTATGCTTTTGCGCTTACCTGGTCCTCTGCCCCCTGTCAGTTCGAGTGGAGCTACTAAGTAAGCCATAAATGTACAAACTCATCTTAAGGGCGAATTAGTTTTAATTCCATGCGCCACTTCAGTGATAATTACCCGAAACACTAAGTGTTTACACTTATGCAAAAGTACGGTATAATGGACGATAATTAACGCTAAATTCCTTGATTGGTGAACCCAATACCTCAATCAAAACTTTGATAATTTGATCTTTATGAATTTGTAATAAAAAGTTTTTTTTTTATTAAAATTATGCTACAAGATGAATGCATGACATCTTTGATTTGACCACATAAAATCAAAACTACTACCCTTTTAAATTAAGGTATATGCCATCTAATTAAAAGGAACACTTGAAGTTGCAATTTAAGTCATGAGAGTACTTGGCTAGATTGTGATGGAGAGGTAAATCTCTATGTTAAGTGAGACCTTACATGGACATATTTGCAGTTCTTTTAGTTAGACACTTAAGTTGAGTAGGAAGTGAGATCTTGGACTCAATGGCATAAGATGGGATGAAACATGTTTATATTTGCAATAGCGTTGGAAAATATAAATCCCATAATGATCTAGGAATTGGAAATTGTTTGTCAATTATTGTTCGACAGATTACCCTATTATGTGCTTCGTTACTACGAGATCAACTGATGTAATGGAACTACGATAATTTGGATCCTAGTTTTCGAGAAAATTCTATGGTTATATGAATATTACCTTGGGTATTTTATTTTCTTGAAAAGTTTAATTATCGAAAATACTAAAATTGAATTTTGCTAATTCTTTAAATGTATTAATGCAACATTAAACCATAAACGAAGGTTATTCATGTATTGGTAAATTGATCTACACCTGTAAGGGTTTTTTTGTAGAGTCAACTTTGCTAAAAGAATAAACCTAGTCCTCTTTTCATAAGAAAGAGTGAGATTAAATCCTATTCCTTTCATGAATGAAGAAAGGTATGATAGGACAATTAGAATTGTCTAAATTCTAAATACATAACTCGTAAGCATATTTTAATAGTTAAGAAAATTGCATATGTTCTGAGTTATTAAATTAGAAGCTAGACTAATTACTGTATAATTGGTAAAATACAAACTAGCATATTTTATATAGTTGTTTTGTTTTGACCATTTAAAAGTACTACTTACAATTGTTGGAATAGTAGAACTATTAAGAAAGAAATTGCATGCCCAATTTTTCAAGTTAATAGCATTGATGAATAATTCATCATCTACGTAGTAGAATACACTCTTTTAGTACATAAGTAATTGTTATGTATGGACTTTATCAAAAGTGTAGGGAAGTAAATAGAACACTATTTTTTTTCATTGGTTAATGAAACACTTGCAATGTTGTCAAATCCAGTGGGAGTATTTTGTTCTTATTACTGAATAAGGAATTAATGTAATGATCTCTTATTCAGTGGGAGTTACAAGCTTTGTCATCTTGGTAGTAACCCAGATTATCTCTAGAATGTCTTAAGATAATTACTTCCCACTTGTAGACACTTATGTTTTCAAGGATAGTCATGTACGTTTCCTTATTAGACAAGGAAGTGGTTCTACATCTACTAGTTATGCTAATATCAATGACACAATCATATTAGTCACATAAACAAACATATGTCGTGTTGTTTATCTGCTACATGATGTTGTTCCATGCACAAGTGGGAGAAATCTATATTGTGTGCAAGGTACAACATATAGGTTTATGATTTAAAGGATTCTCTTGACTGCAAGGTAAGAGACTAACGTTCTAATATATCTAATTCAAGAAACACTTGGTGTTACAATTTACGTCATGTGAGAACTTGGCGAGATTGCAACAACAAAGTAAATCTCTATGTAAAGTGAGATCTTGCATGGACATATTTGCAGTTTCTAAATTAGACAAGTATTTAGAACATGTGTCAAAATGATATATAAGACTACTTCAAATTAGATTTTTATGTATTAGTAGAATGACATAAATGAAGTAATCTAATACTACTTCAATTTGTTTATTTATGTATTTTGGAATGACATAAATGAAAAATAATGTAGTCCTAAATTATTGTGAAGTAAATAAATTAACTTGAAATTTTAATTGAAACCAAGAGTTGTGTTCATAATTACTTTAGTTAAACATGTTTATGATTCATTGTAAAGACATAAACATAAAGTCTTTAAGACTTATAATAAAGTAAGACGTTAACTTGTTATGTTTCTAATTAAGACATATACAAGAAGTCATTGAGTTGATCAATGATTTATAACGTATAATGGGATTATAACAGTTTATGTTCCTTGATGAGACATAGATATGAAGTGACTTGGTTAAAAGGTACTTGTGTTATAAAGCATGTAATTGGCTTGGAAAGTCTATTATACCATTAAGTTGATTTAGTTGGTAAATAGGTAAGCCAAAAGGAATATGTTTATCTTATATATTGTTAGATTGTCTTACAATATTAATTCTAATGAATACCACAAGTTGATGGTATGTTCAGTTAGGAGAATCAAAGTATATTTGATTTGTTTGATTCAAGATAACCATAACTTCTTTCTTAAAAAGTAACAAGGTTAGAAATTGAGTATGGATTGAATATACTCAATATGACTCCAACCTAGAAGATTAATAAAACACCATTTCATTATGGAATGTGATGAATCACATTAAGTTTTAAAATTGAAGATTCTGAATTTGTTAAACTACTTATGAATAGGTTATTAACAAACTTAAGTCAGGAATTATCAATGTGTATTTGTAATGTCCCAAAAGAGAACAACGTAGTTTTGCTCTAATTGCTAAGTATATATAGATAGTCTATATATTACAAAAGGCAAGTGGGAGTTTTTTTTTATCTTGAAAGATGAAATTACAAGATACATAATCTTCTAAAATACACTAGTATATATCATGATGATGAGGTTAGACATGTATATGATAAACCTCATGATGATGGAATTTTCATTCATAGATCTGCAAGGATATCTCAGATATTTGACTTATATGATGAGAAGTATGAGTTACAGGATTATAGTAAACCTGATAATCATTATGATGGATTACCAAATATTGAATTTAGTAAATTACTCATACTATGAATGTTAAAGATGTAGGCCATAAAGATAATCAATTTTGGAAATGTGGTTTATCTTAATAGTTAGACTAGAGAATGGAAATGAGTTTCTTCAAAGAGATGAAAAACCCTAGTGGTTTGAATTTCTATGTAGAAATCATATGGACAATATTGTACACATATTTAATGCATGTCTTATGACAAGATTATTAATCATATTTAAGCAATTAATTGTGATTGAATATTCTTTTCTAGACACATTAAATATATAAAGATGATAATTGTCATACTTGTTTTCATTAATATGAAATATGACAATGGAATATCAAAACTCTTTCTTGAAAAATTACTTGAGCGAGGACGGTAAGTAATTGAAAGGTTTTTTGAATTCATATAATCTTTGGAAGTGTACGAAGTGCAATAATTCATGAATGGATAAATGCATGCATCTATGAAATTATTCTTATATTTAATTATTAAATCCTAATTTCGATTTATAATTAAAATAAGATAAATTTTAAGTATTCCTGAAAGCTAGTGGGAGTATTATGTTAAGTTTTTAAATCTTATATGTTGTATAACATATAGGAAGTAACATTCCTTGTAAGCTAAATGTTAAGTCTTAGATTGGAATGAAACTTCACTTGTAAGATTTAAGAATTAAAACATATAACCTTGGAATATATATTTATTATTAATAAACATGTGCAGTAAAATAAATGATTCTAATTAAACATGATATATCATTTGGGAAATGGATAAATATCTTTTGACAAGATAGAACATGAATGAAGTCTAAGTTTGACCTGTAGATTCATCATGTACATCATGTTGTGTATTAAAATTGTTGTATCATTCTTGCATAAGAAGTGATTTGACAACATTGATATCTAACTAAAAGTTATTAGATAACTTGTGTAATGAATATTCTAAAAGAATTACATTCTCAGCCTGGAATTGCTCCTAGATTCTATGGATGAACAATATGTCAAATGTTGTGCAAATTGTCATCAGCTTTAAACTTGAAAGTTAGGAAAGCATCAAACATTACACAATAAGATATTAAAGTTTACGGAGTTTTAATGAGCATATTGTTGTTTGTATACAATGATGCTGGTTTAATTGAGATGACACTCAATACTAGTCATGGTAGGATTTCATCCTTGTTAATGGCCATGTGAGCTAGTTGTGCTACTAAGAGCGCAGTTGCATTATACATTAAAAGAATAAGAATACTTTAAACTTTAAAAATGTTTGAAAGTTTAAATTGTCATAAATTGGTGATAGAGGATGTTTCACACTTTATGAATTATTATGTGGATTGTTGAATACACATACAAGGGCTTCATTAATTGAATTCTTGAAATAAGTATTCTCAAAATTATGATAGATCAAGTTGGTTGATTTATGCATT
Source organism: Chrysanthemum makinoi (assembly GCA_910596185.1). NCBI lineage: Eukaryota > Viridiplantae > Streptophyta > Magnoliopsida > Asterales > Asteraceae > Chrysanthemum > Chrysanthemum makinoi. The sequence continues at coordinate 341,297,867 of OU343221.1, forward strand.
GTCAACAAGTATGATTGTCATTACTTGAGGCATAATTCATCAACTAGAATTTTCATGCATTGATCTATTTGGTATTTGGATAAGGGTTGTTAAACAATTGTTATAATAAATCAAATACTTGGTATGATTGATTTTATAATATATTGTATCCTATATTTGCATGTTTAATCCGTGAATAAATTTATTTATTCTAAATCGTCCATTGTCGATTAATGATATGGGAGTATCATTAAACTAAGACAAATCTTAGAGATGTGGTAGAATATACTTGAAAGTATATTGATGAGAATGCATACAATTTCGATGATATTCAATGAATTGAATATATGACTTATCCCAACTACATAATTTACTTTGTGGATATTGTTATAAGTAAATTATGAATAGTTATCCTCAGACTTGAGATACCAGATAAGTGTCATGAATGTAGTGCACTTCTGTGGAACAACTTAACGCCATACGTAACTGGTAGTCATAAGGGTTGTTTCCTGAAGTGTTGCAAAGTTTGTGGGTTATTCTCGTAGTCAAGATAGAATTTGTTCCTTCAAATTTATTTTGGAGTTTAATATTGCTGGGCCCCTCGTAGGGTTGACAAGATGTTTGCGTGGCCACGCCCAAAGTTCTTCCCTGAATATGTTCAGAAGATTTGGTAATCTTGCTCAATCACTTATAACGAGAAACAGAATGGTTGAATAAAGAATGACTTAATTCCATATCTTTATTTAACATGGTATTAGAAACAAAAGGATAATAATAATGAGAATTCATTAAAATGTTTTTTCCAGAAGACCTTACTCGAGTCGTGCTAGAGGCATCGAAGTGTTGCTAGACGCTAACCGAATGTGATCACTCTATTAAGATATATCCAAGTGGGAGCTGTTAGTTTTATGGATATAAATTAGTAGTCGTGAGTTAGGATCGAACTCGAGACCTATGGGATTGCACGCGTAGCGTATGAGATTTAATTATATCACGAAATATTTATATGGTCGAACTAAGAAAAACGAGGGGGTTAAGTGTCGAGTTTTTAAACTTAAGGAGGTGCTTGCAATGACTTGTTAGACAAGGTTTAATGCTATATATATACACACCCTTTGGTCTTTGGTCGATTCGGAGGAATAAAAAGATGATCGACACCTAACTCTTGTATATATCGTACAGTACATTAGAGAAATATCATTCAGTGTACATCATCATACATGCCATGCATGCATGAGATTCTTACTTTGAATTCTTTCATGAATTAATGGATCGAAAGTATATAGAAAAAATAAAGGGTTTGACCGAATTATTTTATTTAAAGCTGAACATTGTTTCGTGCTTTAATCGTGACTTGAACTAGCATTCTAATTAAATCGCTAACAATACTGCGGTACATGATCGTAGAGAAATCCTACTTTGGATTTTGGTGATTTACACTATTCGACTTTATTAAGTCGATTAGCACTCAAACCCTAATTAGGGTTCATCCTAATTGCTAGTTTGTGGATTTGATTCTTGTTCGGCTAGAATCAAAAAGGTACGCATACTTTATTCTTTAGTTAATTAATTATTCATTATATGTTCCTATACGCTTTCGCACTTACTTTGATGTTTATTGTTTATATTTATGATTAGTCATGTTATATAATTCAAAACAAAAAGTATCAAACTTTATGTCAAAACTCAATTGGGTATAAATAAAGATCGCCGGAGAATTGACCTGGGCTTTGCTGGCGGTTTATGGCGGCGGCGGCGGTGGTGGTTTACAACTTGGTAGATATGTTGTGCATAGGCCAGAATTATGCTCTCCCAAACACCCCTGTAATAAGTAGATATGTTGTTTTTAGTGTTATAAGCTATATTTTTTGAGAAGCAAAAATATACTTCATTGAGGCTTTTCGAAAAGCGAAAAATATGATTGTGGAGTTGCTTAATACGGAGTACATGTTTTTTGAACGACTTGAAAAGGAACACCGACTTTTGAACTTTCAAGAAACTAAAACTAACCAAACGGGCACACTCTTTCTGAACTAAATGACAACGAAAGCTTGAATATAACAAACGCAATGTTGGGATGGTCGTGATGAACCTTGTATGGTGTACTCGAATGGCCTAACTTGGACCTAATGCCATTTCCGAAGGTTATGTTTTTTAGCTGTAAGCAAACACCTTGATACCAAACTTAGTATCAATTGGGCAGCTAACAAGGGTTACGTTTGTTAATATTGTTAGGACTTAGGTGCTAAAATCTACTACGTGTTCTGATTTTTTTTGAAAATATTTAGTCTTAGTGATGCTCCAGGGAACCAAAATCTTTGTTGACAGACTATTTTCGCTCGGTTATAGCCTAATTATCTGTAAATTTTCAGATACAAAGAGGTTGACTGGAAGGAGATTCACAGATTCCATAATGCAGACTGATATGAAGTTGTGGCCTTTTAGGGTCATACAAGGGCTATCCGACACACCTAAGATTCTCGCCTCTCTATAAGGGCAAAACTTGCAATTAGCGATGGAAGAAATTTCGTCAATGATTCTTGACAAGATGAAAGAAACTGCTGAACTTTACCTGGGAAAAGCTGTGAAAAATGCAGTGATAACTGTCCCAGCTTATTTTAACGACTCACAACGTCAAGCAACAAAGGACGATGGTGCTATTGATTAGCATTAGAGTTTACATCTCACCTATTAATGAGTAAGTAACACACAAGGACTATAAACACATTCTTTTGGACCAGGTGCAATTAAGAGAAATCAAAGCTTTTTTCAAAAATTAACACTACAAAATATGATTCTATATCGGGGTCCGTGACACCGGGAGACACCCCTAGTTCCGCACTTACTATAATCAATCAACTAGAGATATATCATGAGTTAGGAGACTCAACATGAAATCAGCAATAAAGTTATAAGCAGTCGATCTAAGCATGCCACTCACGCTAATTATGTGATTTTCAAGTTGAACTTAATTAAGCTAAATATTGTTAATTCCTATTTTAAAGTTTGTTCCTTGGTGTAATAGTGGTGATTGAATTCCTAAATCTTGTTTTAGCAAGGCAGATTTTCCTTTATATTTGTACAATTCAGTGGTCACAAGTAAGCGCTTACATGATAGTGAAAGTGTCAATCCATCAAATACAAGAGATATCGTTCATGTACCCAAAATGAAATTAGATATTTTTTTGTTGGGAATATATTAAAAGGTTTCTACAGGCG
>OU343221.1:341301164-341404909 GCA_910596185.1 Chrysanthemum makinoi
TTTGACTTTTATACTTGATGCAATTGATTACATCACAACCTAATAAAGGTTAAACCATCTCATGATTCTCCCTTTCTTGAGACACATGCAGGTATTTTACAAAATAATGGAAATGGATGCTTAAATTAACATGCCAATTTCTTTTAATTTGAATTGATTGAAGGTATCCCCTGAATTTTGGTGCATCACACATTGTATCAATGATGAGACGACTTTGACAACATGATAATAGTGCCAGCCATAGCTAAAACCGCTCACGGCATCTTCATATTGGTATCCGATATGCTTTATTCACTTATACTTCACTATGGAATAAGTATTACTCAATATTTTAGCCTTTTAAACATAAGCACTCAAATTTTTATACTTACATTATGTGATTTCTGTGATTTGATTTGTACAAATTGGTTAAGATTCATTTGTTAGCATGGAACTGTTGAATAATTTTAAAGTCGTCTGTTTTTCTATTAGGAGAAAAGACTTGAAAGTGAGACTAATACCCCTCATGAAGTTTGGAAAGGAGTTTAAGAAACAAAAGGTACGAGAATGGATTGAAGCCTACGTGGACTATAATGGACCAAAAAGAGTATTACAAGAACTCCGAGAATTCAAACAAATCTGTCCCACCTCCTACTCAGTCTACACATAGTATTAATGATGGTTTTCAAACGGTCAATAACAAGAATAGGGGTAAGAATGGTGCTCAAAATGTTCTGGGTAAAGGGGGACTTACTAAACCAGTTTTGGATAAGAATTTCCGTGATCAACCTAAAGTGCATCTTCCTGAACCCAAGAAGGTGGATCTCACTAAGAAAAAGGCTGCTGATGTGCCTAGTACGAGTGGAACGAATGTTGCTACATCAATAAATTTGACGTAGTATGATATGATCGGATGACTTTGGTATTCCTACTAAGGAAGTGAATAAGGATGTGGATGCTGGTAGTACAATGGAAGAAAAGAAGAATGAGTCCCTAAAGACTAGTAATACATTGCATGAGCCGCTTGTGAGTGATTCAATGGAAGCTAACGAGGTTGGTCCTACCCCTATTGTTGAGAAAATTGGGGAGTTTGAAAAACTTCTTATTGATGGAAAGCTACCCTTGTTGATGATGATGGTAACCCTATTAAAAAGGTTGATTATCCAATTAATAAAAAGGATTTTCCGTCCACTTCTTCTACTAAAAGGGTTAATCCATTCTCTAAGGTGGTAGAGATTGTTGATTCCGATAGTGATGAAGAGGAGGTTGTGAACACTTTTGATGAGTCAATGAACCTATTTGGTGGTGGTCATGATCATGAAGATGATTATGATAACTATGATTATGATGACTATCCGGAGCAGGTCTATGATCTTCCAGGTAATTTGGATGCTCTTTATGACACGTATGGTATCAAACTCCAAGGCCTTGGTAGAAAGTAATTTTGTCTTCAAAGGAGTCTAATGTTATATTTTGAGTAATGGTTTATTTTCTTGTTTAGAGAATATGAAGTATCTTATTATGTAAGCTTTTCCTACCTATGTAACGGGCTGAGATATGGGATTACCCATATCCTTGTACTTACACGTTTTTTGGAGTAATATATTTACCGGGTCTTTGACCTTTTACCCAAAAACACCAGTGAGAATTTCACAGCAGAAGTCATCATTACTGCCCTTTAGTGGTCTTGACGTGCGAAAAAGCTTTGATGAGACTAAAGAGGATGATATCGAGAACCAAGTTATAGCTGTCAAAACCGTTCATAAAGATGATAATAAAGAATACAACACCAATTTTTTCATGCCAACAAAAGAAGGAGGACAAAGTTGTTGGTTTTATGGATATAGATTAGTAGCCGTGAGTTAGGATCAACTCGAGACCACGGATTGCACACTTTATGTGATGAGAATTAAAGTTAATAAATAAATATAAAATTATATTTATTTATTGATTACACGAAATATATAACGGACGTTAAGTTAATTAAGTGTAATGGACTAGCGGTCGTTAAATGTTAAAAGAATTACTAGAAGTAGAGCTAGAGATGAAAGTAAGAAGTTTGAAGAAGCCATTACTTGCTTTTGTATGTTTTTTTCTATTTTGTGAAGCTTCATATGTCTTTATTTATATTTGAGCTACCCTTTTCTCATAAATTACTTGCTGTAAACTAATGTGTTTGGCAATAAATGAAAAAGAAAAGGACAGGAGACAAGCCTCGTTATGCATGCATGAGAAAATAAGTCAAGTAACATGTGAATCACATACATAGTTGACCAGCATGTTTTTTCATAGTTCACATCTACATGGCCACAGAATTGGTCTATAAAAGAGACAATGTATTGGTAGCCAAAAATGCTAGCATGTTTTTACGTGACATTTGTTTCCTATTATAAAATTTTTTTTATATACTTTGTCGAAATATTTTGTGAGAGAAACGTCTCATATATATATCCAACAATTTTCAATTCTCAGAAATTAAATTTTAGGTGGTGTCATATTATTCCACAGATATTGTTTTACTTGAGAAATTAATGTCCCTTTTGGAGAATACTTTAACTATGTAGTACAATTTTAATCGCTTTGTAAGAGAAGTAGTATTATATATTTTTTTTCAAAATAGTTCCAGTAAATGCTTTCATCAAAATGATCAAAAAGCTTTTAAACCTATCCAAAAACACCCCTAAACATGCCGAAACACCCCTAAAATGCTCCAAACAGCACTTAAACATTAGAAATTCAATACCAAACACATACTTTCCAACAAAACTACAGGTCCCAAACTTTTTAAAAACAAAAGGTATGACCCAGCTGGATTTAGCAAAATGGGTCAACGAAGGTCAACAAAAGAACCGCCGGTTCATAAACAAACCAATGAGATTAAAATTGTCAACAAAAACATTCTCATATACAGATAAACTAATCCGATTGATAAGATTATATACCACAGACATTACATACCGTAGGTAGTAACATCTTTGGCTGCGTATCTATTTTACAACCTCATTTAGCGCTTCTTTGACAACTGTATCAAAAAGTTTGAGTTAAACATCAATGAGCGATTCTTATAAGCCACAAAAAAGCTATGCAATGAGCGATCATATACAGATGTCAACTTCGACCCATTTGCATATATATGGGTCAATTTGGGTAGTATTTTATCACAAATGATTCAGTTTTACTAACTTTAAAAGCAGGCAAAATTGAAATGGTTCAAATGGCTCAAACAGGTTGAAAGCTGCCAACAGTGTATTAAAAAATGTAAATGAAAAAAAAAAATTATTCAAGTCGATTCAAGCCAACCAAAGCCTGTTTAGACCCATTACTAGACCCATTACTAGACCCGCCATTTTGCCACTATTGTAATACAAGTCAAGAAATACGAATATCAAGTCTACCTGAATGGGGATTTCACTAAAAGAAGAAATGGCAAACAGTTTCGGTGCTATATCAGGATCTACAGAGCCTCCAACATAAATTAAACAGTCCTTTGTGGTCACTAAATCCATTGTTGACCATTCCATTCTAACATAGTTTCAATGGGCTTGGAGTTCTATCCCAAAAAAATCTTCATAGAATCACTGTAGAGGCCATAAACTGATAAAACAATCTGCCTGTTATGCCACTAAGCAACCGAACAATTTGTTTGTGTAAAACTCTGAAAATCGTAAGCGTATGAAAAGACTATTGTGCCCCTCTATTTAATATTTATAAGATACATAAATCCGTCCAACTCAGTAGATGTAGAATTTAACTTACAACTTGTTCGCCAAACCAAATATATGAGATCGATTTACGGTTACATTTAAAATTTCATTATACGTTTGTACATTACATGGACCGAAATTATTAAGTTACAAAACATATTAAATTAAGTGTAAAAAGCCCAACTAATTTGTACTTGGCCCATGCATCATCCTTGGCTAGTCATAAGTAAAACCCAGATATTCCCCTTTCTTTTTGTACTCCACAAAGATTAAAACCAAAGAAAACCCTAACTCCTTTCCCCAAAAGTTACGGCAAAAAGGAGCTCCCTCCATCCCATTTTTCTTTGTCGACACACAAGGGAGTTCAAGAGAGGGTTTATACGAGATGTTTAGGGGCTGTTGTCGAAGGTAATTAGCACGAGGATGGTTGTTTGTCGTGAGTGTGATGGTGATTGCTGCTGGTCGTGATGTCTAGGGCTCCAAAGGATGCTGATGTTGTTTGGTTTTGATCTTGTTTTTCCCATCCCTTACACGCTGCAAGGTACCATCATCATGCTCTCGTCTCGTCCTTGTTTTATGAATTCTGGCCGTGTGTATGGTCTCACCATGCGCCTGCTTTTACACCTTTTAACATGTTCACAAAGTGATTAAAACATGGCTGAGTAAAACTAGTAAATAGGTTACATAAAATCACGGAATAAAAGGGTCATATATGTCGAATAAGGACTTCATGAATAACAGTCTATTGAATCTAAATTGGACCCACAACCACACGAGTACATGCTGCTAATTGTTATATCAAACTTGAATGGAATTAATCGCATGGGTCATGGGTGCATTTGGGTAGGTAAAACATGTGATTATAATAGTTTTAATGGACCCTAAAACTGGACAGCATCATATGTCGAATTTGTATGTGTCATAGATCGAATTTTATAAGTGCAATAATCTGGGTTTTTGTTGGAAAAGTTTATTTTATGTCTTAGTTAAGTTTTCCAAGTGGTTTGGTCGAATTTGGAGTTGTCTAAGTCGTATTTTTAAATTTTACAAGATCAAGTGTCAAAGCTGAGAAAACGGGTCTGAAATTTAGTTGGATTGTTTGATTTTTAATTTTCAAACCATAAAGAATTGGGAGCTCTCCTTTTACAGGAGTGACATTTAGGATATAAATGAATTTCTGGGAGTTTTTGGAATTTTTCCAAAGTGTCTAAACAGGTCCAATAAGCGTAAACTTTTAAGGTGTATTTTCTGACCACTTTCTGGGCAGGTCTGGACTTATGATTTTTCATAGGCCATTTGACCTGGAAATAAAATCCCCCAATTTTTGGAGAGTCTTTTAACTCATATGGGAACCCCTGGGAATTTCCTTGATTTTAGTTGAGCTAAGTTAGTATTTTATAAAAATTGCTAAATTCTGGTCCAGATATGAAGTTAAGAAAATGAAAGATAAAAAGATTATATCAATAAGTAAAACACTTATACATGCATAAGAAGCTTATAAAATGAGTATATAAGTAATATATGATATCAATTCGTGTAGATTCGTTGACGAAGATACGACGTTGCTTTCCGGTGTTACTTTTTCATTTGTTTTCATTACGTTGCTAAAGGTACGATATTCGACCTTTTCTCTTAAGGTTTCTCATGATTCGTTTACATCTTTCGATATTAGCCTTGAACTGTTATACTTTGCTCTGAGCCTTCTATTTAGGGCTTCCCTATGACTCTGCTATGCACCCTTTTGTTATGAACTCGATTATGAACCTTTCTGATTATGAACCTTCTGATTGTGAACCTTATGACTACGAACCTTTTTGATTATGAGCCATTGATATGAACTTTTGATTATGAACTTATGTTATGGAACTTTGATATGAACTTTGATATGAATCCTTATGATATGATTATGCTTTGACCCTTCAGTTTGATACCCGAGCCAAATATGTTTCCTTAGCCATGAAGGTAACATGGCCGGTCGTGATGCACCTCGCATGACTCTAGGGCAGTAGAGTGATGTTCTGCCACGTCCCTTGGTGGTGGATCATAGTTTGTATATGTGAGGTAGGGGCGTATGGATGCATCCTAGATCTGTTCGTTATCGATATGATATGATTTATCCGGTGAATGATGTCGTGTGCAATACTGCCTTCACAGTCTGGGAGCTAGCTACTCCATTGGTTACTGAGGTCTCCCCTCCTATTATATATGGTATTCCGGGGTCACCCTCCGAATACAATGGCTACTTATGATATGATATGATATGATATGTTTCGGTTCGTGGTAGATTTCTGACAACCCTTACACTTTTGATATGCCTAGACTGTATTTCTTTCAGATTCCCCAACGCACCATAATCTGTATTAATTATTCATTTCTCAAGTACCTTATATGACTCACTCTTACCAAGATATAGATACCTTTTCATTGATCTCACACTTTCATTCCGTTATTTCAGCTATCGTTCCATCTCACGGGTTATTATATGTTAGTGGATTTGATTATGCTTTTCATGTGTTATGTGACTACTGATTACTCTACTGCGATATGATTAATATACGGTTATCTGAGTTACCTGTTTTCATCTGACGATATGTGATCTCACTATATGACCCTCTCATTTTCTGGTGACCATGTTAATGTGTAATCGTTAGTTTTGTCTGTTTATTATGTGTACTGTTCGCTTAATCCAGTGGACTATGACTATTCGTTGTGTCTTTATCTGCCTATTGTTTACCTGCCATGTTTACATTTCTGTCTATGCTACGGTTTGGTTAGGTAAATGGTTCAGCTTGTGACGTCTAGCTTGTTAATTTGTTTAGTTGCCTTGCTATGTCTTTAATTCATTTAATTATATCGTTTATACTATATTCCTACTTATTACGTGTAACTGCCATGTGTTGACTGCTGTTAGTACTTCCACTGTTATGATACTGGTTATGTTTTCAACTAAGGGTTTTGACCTGTGTGAATTGTCATGCCCACTTATTAATTAATTGTTTCGCTTCAGATATCTGTTTGGTTTGTATGTCTTCGATTCCTGATTTGATTGTATGACATATATGTTGTGTGGATGCAACGTCTGCTATGCTTGCTTATGTTTCAGTTCTTGTATGTCTGGTTTGTATGTGCTTGTTTATATGTCATCGATGCTTTGCTTTGCTTCGTTCGCCTTGTTATCTGTTTGTTTTGGATATCTGTAAAATTGTGTTCTGCAGGATCCTCATTGACTCATTGTTCTCATTTCGCTGCTATTTTGTTATCCGTTTGTTTTGGATATCTGTAAAATTGTGTTCTGCAGGATCCTCATTGACTCATTGTTCTCATTTCGCTGCGACTTTGTTATCCGTTTTCTTTGTTTCATTTTGCATTTAAGATTTTATTTAGTTTTCGTTTTGTTATATCTGTTCACTGGGCTTTTTAAGCTCAGCCGCATTTCTTTTCCTGCGGCAGGTTTTAGGTTGGAAGATGGGCTTCGATGGGCTGAGGGTTAGAGTATCTGAGTGGACCAATCCTAGCACCTTATTACATTGGGACTTATTTTGAAGAACTTTCGTTTTGGGATTTTAATTCATTCTGGATATTGTATTTTCTTGTCAGTCAATTGTGTATATGTTTTGATACTTCATTTTTAAGGTTTCGTTTGTAAAGATTTCATTTGTATGTTCTGATATGACACCAGAATGTGACACTTCTACCCTTGCCGGGTTGGGGTGTTACAACTATGGTATCAGAGAACAAGGTTTCGTCTTGTTGACCTTAGGATTGACCTGTGAGGACTGGGTAGACATTAGGCTTCCGTCTGTTCTGATTTTCTCCGATTCGTTTGATTGTCGTTCAGATTTGACTTTGATATTCGTTTGTCTTCACTGATTTGGCCTTCTTCTTTTCGCATCGAATTTTATTATTTGGTCTTCTCACATCTGTCTGTCGATCGTTAGGTGGAGACTACTCGTGGAGTCGAAGATGATGGTGCCGACCCGCTGTCGCAAGAGTCCCTCGAAGAGAGGTTCGTAGGCGAAGCCGACCGACCGCCGTGCTGCTGGAGACACCAGGATGCTGCTGGAGGAAGCTGGGCGGATCAACCAAAGGCGCAAAGACGGAGACAAGATTTAGCCGGTGGCTGAGAAGGTTCATCTACTTCATATGGTTGGGCGCGACTTGTGTTACTCGATTTGTTTGTCACGCGTTTTGAGGCGGTTTGATATTTTGCTATGTGATTTTGATCGGCATTGCTTTTCTTTGATTTGTTAATAACTCAGTTTGAATCGTGAAGTTTATGGTTTAGCATTTTGGTATTATCTCAGCTTTATATTGGACCGTCAGTAATGAGTCATGAGGAACCGTTTGAGCTAGTTGGTGGCCTTCTCTCTTTTGTGGTTTGGTAAGTTGGTTGATAGGTTATATGTTGTATGAATGTGGATCTGATCTTTTTTTGGTATGTTGCTTGCTACCTGTGTGTTATCTGTTTTATTGTGATATTGATTATGGTTAGTCATGACCGAGACGAATATGATGACAATCAAGACTTGTTATGTGATGCAAGTATTATGACGCCTGATCAACGTGATAATACCGAGATCATATAATTTGATCTTATTGAAATTATACGACGTTTTGGGAAATGCCTGGGTTGGTACGTGAATGGAATAAGGCTTATATCCGTTATTTAGCACTACTCATGTTCGTTTAGAATTCTGTACCTCCTTGCGAGATTCTCACTGACATCTGCTACGTATAAGTTCTGTACACCTTGGTACAGAAACCGTTATGAATTGCGTGAAACTATGGATTGCTTCGTCTGCCTTAACCTCGTACGTCTCTGTGTACCTCGGCGACTTCAATTTTCGAGGACGAAAATTTTCTTTTAGGGGGGAAGAGTTGTAAAACTCTGAAAATCGTAAACGTATGAAAAGACTATTGTGCCCCTCTATTTAATATTTATAAGATACATAAATCCGTCCAACTCAGTAGATGTAGAATTTAACTTACAACTTGTTCGCCAAACCAAATATATGAGATCGATTTACGGTTACATTTAAAATTTCATTATACGTTTGTACATTACATGGACCGAAATTATTAAGTTACAAAACATATTAAATTAAGTGTAAAAAGCCCAACTAATTTGGACTTGGCCCATGCATCATCCTTGGCTAGTCATAAGTAAACCCGTATATTCCCCCTTTTCTTTTGTACGCTCCACAAAGATTAAAACCAAAGAAAACCCTAACTCTTTTCCGCAAAAGTTACGGCAAAAAGGAGCTCCCTCCATCCCATTTTTCTTTGTCGACACACAAGGGAGTTCAAGAGAGGGTTTATACGAGATGTTTAGGGGCTGTTGTCGAAGGTAATTAGCACGAGGATGGTTGTTTGTCGTGAGTCTGATGGTGATTGCTGCTGGTCGTGATGTCTAGGGCTCCAAAGGATGCTGATGTTGTTTGGTTTTGATCTTGTTTTTCCCATCCCTTACACGCTGCAAGGTACCATCATCATGCTCTCGTCTCGTCCTTGTTTTATGAATTCTGGCCGTGTGTATGGTCTCACCATGTGCCTGCTTTTACACCTTTTAACATGTTCACAAACTGATTAAAACATGGCTAAGTAAAACTAGTAAATAGGTTACTTAAAATCACGGATTAAAAGGATCATATATGTCCACAACCACACGAGTACATGCTGCTAGTTGTTATATCAAACTTGAATGGAATTAATCGCATGGGTCATGGGTGCATTTGGGTAGGTAAAACATGTGATTATAATAGTTTTAATGGACCCTAAAACTGGACAGCATCATATGTCGAATTGGTATGTGTCATAGATCGAATTTTATAAGTGCAATAATCTGGGTTTTTGTTGGAAAAGTTTATTTTATGTCTTAGTTAAGTTTTCTAAGTGGTTTGGTCGAATTTGGAGTTGTCTAAGTCGTATTTTTAAATTTTACAAGATCAAGTGTCAAAGCTGAGAAAACGGGTCTGAAATTTAGTTGGATTGTTTGATTTTTAATTTTCAAACCATAAAGAATTGGGAGATCTCCTTTTACAGGAGTGACATTTAGGATATAAATGAATTTCTGGGAGTTTTGGGAATTTTTCTAAGGTGTCTAAACAGGTCCAATAAGCGTAAACTTTTAAGGTGTATTTTCTGACCACTTTCTGGGCAGGTCTGGACTTATGATTTTCCATAGGCCATTTGACCTGGAAATAAAATCCCCCAATTTTTGGAGAGTCTTTTAACTCATATGGGAACCCTTGGGAATTTCCTTGATTTTAGTTGAGCTAAGTAAGTATTTTATAAAAATTGCTAAATTCTGGTCCAGATATGAAGTTAAGAAAATGAAAGATAAAAAGATTATATCAATAAGTAAAACACTTATACATGCATAAGAAGCTTATAAAATGAGTATATACGTAATATATGATATCAATTCGTGTAGATTCGTTGACGAAGATACGACGTTGCTTTCCGGTGTTACTTTTTCATTTGTTTTCATTACGTTGCTAAGGTACAGATATTCTGACCTTTTCTCTTAAGGTTTCTCATGATTCGTTTACATCTTTCGATATTAGCTTTGAACTGTTATACTTTTGCTCGAGCCTTCTATTTAGGGCTTCCTATGACTCGCTATGCACCCTTTTTGTTATGAACTCGATTATGAACCTTCGATTATGAACCTTCTGATTGTGAACCTTATGACTACCGAACCTTTTGATTATGAGCCATTGATATGAACTTTTGATTATGAACTTATGTTATGGAACTTTGATATGAACTTTGATATGAATCCTTATGATATGATTATGCTTTGACCCTTCAGTTTGATACCCGAGCCAAATATGTTTCCCTAGCCATGAAGTAAAATGGTTGTGTCGTGATGCACCTCTGGCATGACTCTAGGCGAGTGATGTTCGCCACGTCCTTTGGTGGTGGATCATATTTTGTATATGTGAGGTAGGGGCGTATGGATGCATCCTAGATGTTCGTTATCTCGATATGATATGATTTGTTCGGTGAATGATGTCGTGTGCAATACGCATCTTCACACCGGGAGCTAGCTACCATTGGTTACCAGGTCTCCCTCCTATTATATATGGTATTCGGGGTCACCCTCCAATACAATGGCTACTTATGATATGATATGTTTCTGGGCTCGTGGTAGATTTCTGACAACCCTTACACTTTTGATATGCCTAGACGTATTTTCTGTATTTCCCCAACGCACCATAATCTGTATTAATTGTTCATTTCTCAGTACCCTTATATGACTCACTCTTACCAAGATATAGATACTCCTTTTCATTGATCTATCACACTTTCATTCCTATTTCACTATCGTTCCATTCATGTACCGGGTTATTATATGTTATTGGATTTGATTATGCTTTTCATGTGTTATGTGACTACTGATTACTCTGCTGCGATATGATTAATATACGGTTATCTCGAGTACCTGTTTTCATCGACGATATGTGATCTCACCGTTATGTGACCCTCTGCATTGTCTGGTGACCATGTGTAATCGTTAGTTTTGTCTCTGCTTATTATGTGTACTTCGTTCAGTAATCCAGTGGACTATGACTATTCGTTGTGTCCTTATCGCCTATTGTTTACCCCGCCATGTTTACATTTTGTCTATGCTACGGTTTGGTTAGGTAAATGGTTCAAACTTGTGACGCTGGCTTGTTAATTTGTTTAGTTGCCCTGCTATGTCTTTAATTCATTTAATTATATCGTTTATACTATATTCCTACTTATTACGTGTGATTGCCATGTGTTGACTGCTATTAGTACTTCCGCTGTTATGATACTGGTTATGTTTTCAACTAAGGGTTTTGACCTGTGTGAATTGTCATGCTCACTTATTAATTAATTGCTTCGCTTTCCGTAGATATCTGTTGGTTTGTATGTCTTATGATTTCCTGATTTGATTGTATGACATATATGTTGTGTGGATGCAACGTCTGCTATGCTTGCTTATGTTTCAGTTCTTGTATGTCTGGTTTGTATGTGCTTGTTTATATGTCATCGATGCTTTGCTTTGCTTCGTTCGCCTTATTATCTGTTTGTTTTGGATATCTGTAAAATGGTGTTCTGCAGGATCCTCATTGACTCATTTTTCTCATTTCGCTGCGACTTTGTTATCCGTTTTCTTTGTTTCATTTTGCATTTCGATTTTTATTCAGTTTTCGTTTTGTTATATCTGTTCACTGGGCTTTTTAAGCTCAGCCGCATTTCTTTTCCTGCGGCAGGTTTTAGGTTGGAAGATGGGCTTCGATGGGCTGAGGGTTAGAGTATCTGAGTGGACCAATCCTAGCACCTTATTACTTTGGGACTTATTTTGAAGAACTTTCGTTTTGGGATTTTAATTCATTCTGGATATTGTATTTTCTTGTCAGTCAATTGTGTATATGTTTTGATACTTCATTTTTAAGGTTTTCGTTTGTAAAGATTTCATTTGTATGTTCTGATATGACACCAGAATGTGACACTTCCACCCTTGCCGGGTTGGGGTGTTACAGTTTGAGACTAAAAAAATATGCCACATTCCACCATTACCGCTCAGAGAAACCGACACACCTTGTAACTAGTGAGCACCATTTCTAATAACAACTAAACTTTAATCCACTCACGTCAATTATTTTTGTAGAAAGAGGAGATATGAGATTGAGGAGGTGTGGATGAGACAAATTAAGGGCCCGTTTGGTTTGTAGATGGGTTTAAGATTTGGATTTAGGGGTTGTTTGATAAAAACTGTGATTTGAATAAAAAGTGTTGAATGATTCAATGTTGGCATGTTGCTGAATGATTGCGATTCTGAGAGAAACAAATTGTTTGACAACTATTTTAAAGAAAAGAATTAGATAACGAGTGTGACTTTTTTGTATAATTTAGCTCTACATAAAATATGTAATTTTATAATTATTTTGACATGACGGAAATTTTAATTTAACGATAGTTAGCTAATGAACAATTTAATTAAACATATCATGCTAGTCTAGTGCAAATATCATAAAAGACATGCTCTAATAATTGTTAACTAATCTTAATTTATCTGTTCCATCAATAATACTTTGTATAAATATGTATAAAAAAAACTCATTAATTATCATGAGGTAGTAACTAGTACAAAATAAAAGAAACGTTGCATAATATTTAGCTGCTGAATGAGCGGGATAACTCTTTGACTCTGGCCCACTAAGGATTGAATTGAAGCATACAACGCCTACTTTCTTGGTACCAAACAAGCTTTTCACTGACCGAATAAGAGATGCATGCTTAATTATCCTATTAAGTGGCTATCAAACAGGTGTTTAGATTTGGATTTAAATTTGGATTAGGATTTTGATTTGGATTTGATATAGGAGAGAGAAAAATATAATAAATGAGTCTATTATTTATTTTTTAAATAAATATAAGATTTAAAGCTAAAAGAATACATTATAAAAAAATAACAAATAAACAATAATGAAAAACAAGAGGTGGATACCATTAATGGGCCCACTTAATTTATAAAAACACATCACACGAGAAAACATATTTGTAAAGTAGTGCTTTTAGTCTGGATTTGTGGATGGCATATTTTTTTTGTCTCAATCCCAATCTTGGGACCCACTAATAAGTACCAAACAACAATTTAATACTTTAGGATCCAATCCAAATACCTACTACCCCATAACAAACGCCCCCTAAAAGCTGGATAAGTTGGATGTGGTGGTGCAAATGACGAAAATATCCCTATCAAGATGTTTGACCAATAATGAGTTACTAATAGAGAACTCGTAACAATAATTATACCGCAAGAAACATAAACAGAAAGTTACGAAGGGAGTAATAAGTTTGACCAATGATGGTCAAAAGTCACCACCTTGGTACTGAAAAGTAATAAGTATAGTGGATTACCATAGTTTTTTTTATAAAAATTTGGTTTTAAGAAATCTTTGTATATTTGTTTCTTCGTATTTCCTAGGCCATATTTTTTATTTGTGTCATGTTATACATTGGAATCCTTATTTTAAACTTGTAACTTGAAAATGCGTTCTATTAATAATAGTGTGAGTGTTTTACTTTTCTTTTAAAAAGTACTCGATTTCAATAATTTTGACAATATGTTATAAGTTTTTGACGTGTCAGTATTAATTTTCGCGTTTAAATTTGGTCCGACCCGACCCGAATTGACACAATTTATTGGTTTTCACCGTTACAAAAATTTCGCTTCGACTTATTAAGAGAATCATCTTAGTTTTTGTGCTGACTGTGCCACTAACTTAAACATGTCCAAACAGCTCTAAAACATAAGAAATTCGTATTAATGTAAAGTGTCCTTAAGTTTTCTCTTATAAGCTATATATTTTTGGACAAAAGTTCCGTAAGGAACAACTTTATCTAAAGAATAAACCATGCAATCTCAGTTATTCATTTTTTTCATTAAATAAAAAACCCACTTTGTCGTTTTTATAAATTAACTATATTTTGCAAACATTTAATCGTTACGCGAAATTAATTTTACCATCGCAAACCGTTAATCGTTACATGAAATTAATAGAATGTGATTCAAAAAATCACATGTGATTTATTATTTTAAAAATCACATGTGACTTGTCAAAATAACAAATCACAAATGATTTTACAAATCAGAAAAATAACAAATCACAAGTAATTTACAAATTATGTGCGACTTTTATAGGCGAAAAAAAAAAAAAAAAATCTTGAAAGTATCTAGAGGAAAATATCAATAGAAAGATAATTTAATTTGCATCGCGTATTGCGATAGTGTATTTTTCATAGCTTGAAGATTTACCATTTGCAAATTTATTTTTTATTTTTTTTAAGGTGAAAAAAGAGGTTCGTTTGTTTGATGAAAAATGAAAGGCTTGGATCCACCCATTTGTTTTTTAGAAAAAAAATATTCTATATTTATCTCACATTCTCACCTCTACATTTTTGTCCCTAAGTGCTCTACTACTCCGTAATACTCGTACTATTCTTGTTTACATTTGCTTGTTTTTTTGAATGAGATTTACTAGTATCACATAAACTTTACAAAAACATTTCCACATAACGATATGACATGATACTTATACCACTTGTTTACTCACTTCACAACTCTTTCTTTTATAGTTGAATATCCTATCAAGTTGTTAATAACTTGACTAGTCTTGTTAAAGAGATATTAGCCATTAGATTAAATCAATGGACAAAATTAAAGATATTAATGAATTTCTTCCAATTCTTTACTCTCATAGAATTTGCTTATTCTTATTTACCTTAATGCAATTTATTTTTCCCTCCAATCTCCCACGTTTTTATTTATTCTATCCAATTTTGTTTTCTAAACCTTTTCTTTCAAACCAAACCAACGACTCACAACTTTAGACATAACTATTTAATCAATTATGGATGACACGAATAATACTATGTAACTCATATTGTCAAAGTGAAACAAATATATAATCACACAACAAGGTACATACATGTTAGTTTATAATACATGATATACAATAAAACATGTAGACATCAAGAGTACACAGCGGAAGACTAAAAATCATAACAAATAAATTAATTAACTGAAAGTATGCGTAACGTACATCTTGCGAATGTCACATCTCTTGAGCAAAAACAAAGAAGTGGTTTAAAGAGTTGTCCCTTACCATTCTACAACTCAAACCAATTGGTGTAAGAATAGTGTCTTACTACCACGTTCTTGTACACACGAATTAACCAACGAATCAATCGATTGCTAGATCTAACACAAGTCCTCGTTTTAAGGAAAAACGAAACCAAACTCCCTAACAATGGGGTGTTCGGCCGAATAGGGACAAGAGAGGAGAGGAGAGATCTAGGGTTAATTCAATGCACAAAGTTGTGAAAAACCCTAGAACCTAGCCTTGTTTATATAGTACATGGATACCTTTGGGAACAAGTTAGGGATTGGGTTGAGAACCCATTCCCTTGGCCGGCCATAAGACAAGCCCAAGAGAAAACCCATAACTTTTCCTTTTCAAGATTTTTCATTTCTAGTCCTTTCTCTTATCATTTAACGGTCGTTAGTTATTTTTCCGTTAAATACTTAATGATCGTTAAACTGACTTAATGTGCAATAATTAATCGTAAACATAAACATTAATTATTTAACTTTAATTCTCATTCGCTAACGTGTGCAATCCCGTGGTCACGAGTTCGAATCCGGACATTTACGTGTTTGTAAATATATACATTTCCAACAATACATACTTGTTTTCATTGTTGTTAGTAACTATAATCGTTGTTGTTGATGACGCTGTCTTGTATCTTTTCATTATCGATAATGTAATTAAATAATGTTTTTATAACATAAGTTAAAATGCATGGTAGCTTTGGATGTGATCCTCGTATGTGATGGAATTGGAAACAGTAAAATGAAGTTGAGAAGTTTATTAATTAATATGCAATGATGGAGCTTGAAATTTTTTGTTAAGAGGGCTGAAAATATTTTAAAGTTTAAAGTGTTGCTTGAAAAAAAAATTATAAGACAAGTGAATCTAGAGAATCTTTAGAATAAGAGAAGCATTTTTGGTTTGAGAGTATCGTGGGAGGGGCCATAAGAATTAAGGAGGTGATACTCTCACTATTTTTTTGATGCATATACCACAATTCGGCATTACATTGTTGTACAGTGGGCTTTATAATTTGTGTAAAATCGTATTTGAATCAAAAATTGTGGTGGGAGTACCAACTCCCTAAGAATTAGGGTGCCTTATTTTCTATGAATATGTAGTAAAAGAGAAAGAAAAATTACTTTTATACGGCACGAACCTACACTATTGACCAAACTCTAGGAGGGCCAACACGCTCATTGGTCCTTCAAACCTCCTTCTATGTGAATATGAAGATGGGGTGATGCAAACTGAAGTAGATTAGAAATGAGAATGAAGAAATTTAATTAAATTGTAGTAGAAAATGTTCGGATATAGATAATTACATTTAGGAAAGGGACGAATTGAAGAAGTTACTTGATATGTTTTGCTTTGGCCTTTAATTTAATCTAGAGTTAATTATATAAATTGTTCTTTTGGGTGACACACAATTGCACCTTTCGTGCTTAACTCTCAATAAGTACACCAGTCGTCCCTGTGGTTATTCATTTTGCATTGACTGGTGCTTTAACCACACTAACGTTTGTTTTGGCTATTAAGTCCAGCCACGTGCTTGTCACTTGAGGGTCAAAATAGTCCTTTTAACTTCATGCTAAACCGCAAGGACGATTTTGGTAACTAGAACTTCAACTTTTTTTTATTTTAACAAACCTAAATGGACGATTTATGCAAATGACTTTTTTTCTAGTTTAACTCTTAAATAAACTACACACCAAAAAACAAATGAATTTCACCTCATCCTCCACCACCTACCACCACACACACACACACACCACCCACTAACACCACGACCATCCACCATAAACCACGACCACCCACCACCTCCACCACCAACACAAACCATAACCACCCACTACCATCACCACCACCCCCACCCCATGTTGTGCTGGGTGGCGGTATGTGGGGTGTTCATGGTGGGTGGTGGTAGTATGTAGTGGGTGGTGGGTTGTAGTGGTGGTGGTGAGTGATGTGGTGGTTGGTGTGTGGTGTTGTGGTGGAGAAGGAGATGATAATTTATTTGCGTTATGGTGTGTGGTTTAGTTAAGGGTTAAACTAAAAAAAAGTCAGTTATATATGGATTAGTTAAAAAAATTAATTTAAGTTCTAGTTAAAAAAAATTATCCATGTGGTTTAGCACAAAGTTAAATTGGCTACGGTCGAGACACGAAGACGCACGCAGAGCACCTAACGGACCATAATCATGACCACGAAAGGTGATCTGTGTCCGCAACTACGATTACTGCGGAACCTTGCCCGAAAAAGGTCCCACTCCGGCCACTAACTTTAATAAGCGAAACGCTAGGAAGCCTTAGCATTAGACTCGCCTATAAAAGGAACTCTTACCCTCTCATAAGGTACAGCTTTCTCTCACATAATAATACACGCTCTTTAATATTCTTTGACAAACATAAATACTTACTCTCACGCCGGAGCTTAATCGTATAGTCCGTCCCCACGGTAAGGATAACTGTTTATTTTCATTTGTGAAGGGACTCAATCCATTACTTGGTTTAGTTCAGATTTAGCCCATTGACAACCTGTTGGCGTGACCCAACATACGTTGTCTTCTTAATCCGTCACACTTTTTGTACTAACAGTATCATTTTTTTTGCTAGTTCACAGAGCATTATATTAAAACCATTTGAGCAATGCTTGTTTCAAAGATAAAAGGGGTACCTAACCACACTTTCATTTCATTCTAAAAACAAATTTGTCACACTTTCTCTTGGTCTTTTTCCTCTCTTGGGTCACATACAACTTTTTGGGTTATTAGTTATTGAAAACATATTTGGGTTAAGAGTTGGAAAGTTGGGGTTTGATCTAAGTAACAATAAATAGGTATGATTCTTGGTTCAATTCTTAATTTGATTACATGCTTAGCACTTTTTTTTTATGTTCCTAACATGATGGTCTCGTGAATTTAGGTCCATAATAAAGATTAGTTGTCCAAATTATGATACTTGGTCGGTTTTGTAAGAAGTCCGAAAATGAGTTCTTAAAACCCAAAAAATTAAACTAATGTGGGCCGATTCAATTGTGCACTTATATTTTAAATTTTTAGCAACACTAATATATGTCAAATGTGATATTTAAATGCAAAGAAATCGAATTCAAAATGGTCCCCAAAGTCACAGTAGCTGCTGCGTTTTCTAGTTGGAAGAATATGATTTTAATAAGTATGTTCATATACTTTTTGGGCTTAGTAATGAAATGAACTTTTAGTTATGCATCAGAAATATTAGAAGTAATGAAATGAACTTTTTGGACTTAGTAATGAACTTCTACTTGGGTGCGTAGACACCTACTTGGGTGCTTAGACACCTACTTGGGTGCGTATACACCTACTTTGGGTGCTTGCTCGGATGGACACTAACTTGAGTGCTCAGATATGGCAGATAACTAGAAAAATTTTGGCTTCGGTGGTAGGAACTTAGGACAATTGAAACACTTTTTCTATGACATTGTATTTGTTATAATGTTCATACCTTAAAATCTTGTGGTCCACATTTCTAATTTACTTAAAGGTAAACTTTATTTTTATGTCATTGTGAGCGACACAATAGTGACAAAACTCACTATTGAACTCATATTATTGTTACTCTGTATTGCTATTAAAACAAACATATGAACTCACCAAACTTGTGTTGACACTTTTAGCATGTATTTCTCAGGTTCATGAGGCGATAGCTTACTATATGGAGGCAATTGGCGTGACATGGTCGTAGGCATACTCTAAAGTGTAGTTTTACACAACTTTGGCCGCTTTTTGACAATTGGGACAACTATATTTTACGGGCCATGTTTTTCCGCACATAAATAATGTTTTGATACTTATATAAATACGTAATGAAATTTCTCTTTAAAACAGTTTAGGTAATCCGTTCTTTATACTTTCTCTTGTGTACCAATTTAGTAGCACTCCAGTGACATAATCTTCTATTGCGATCCGATTTTGGAGGTATTACAGTAACCATTAAAGGTTTTCGAGTTAAGGACTATAGGCATAAAAAAGAGTCAAAGGACCAAATATGCAAGTCAATGCAAATCACAGGAACCATCCGTGTATTTTACTCTTTAATTTTCATTTTACAATTATTTTCATTTAACTTTGAAGTAACTACTCTCTAGATACAAAATGGACAACCACAAGGACGACCGGTGTACTTATTGAGAGTTATGGACGAAATGTGCTATTGTGTATCAACCACATGAGCGGTTTATGTACTTAACTCTTTAATCTAATAGCCAGTAATTTTTTAACATGACCAATTAAGTTATAGACAACTTGAGAGGATCCTCACTCTTTTCATTTTGTTAAACATCATTGTGTGAAAGCATTTTTGTAATTTTTTTGTCATTTTAGAATTTCTCTTTTTAAAATATAAGAGATTATAAAAGGCCGCAAAATAGCATTTTCTCTGTTTGTATAGTATTATATACTTGAATAACGAAGATGTTTATTAAAAAAAGTGAAAATTTTCAAAACCATTAAAACTATTTTCCCTATGTAAGATAAAGCAAGGTGGGCAGGATGTGAGAAAAGAGTGGTATAGCGAGAAGAGGTGGGCAAGGATGTGAGAAAAAGATAGAAAGAGAAAAGTGAAATGACAATTATAGATTATGAACGTATAACAGTAAAAAGATGCCGTTTGGTAGTGTTAAAGGTTTTCGAGTAAGGACTATAGGCATAAAAAAAATCGAAGGACCAAATATGCAAGTCAACGCAAACCACAGGGACCAATCATGTTTATTTAAAAATTATTTTTATTTAACTTTTATGTAACTGCTCCCTAGATACGTATGTCTTGATATTTTATTTCACAATTGAATCAATTAAAAAGAAGTCCGGGATTTATTAATAGGTAATGTTGCACCAATACCCAACCAAAGTGCCATTGCAATGCCAATCAAAAATACGGTTTTCGCTACTGGACGACGAAAAGGATTTTGGAATTTATTAACATTCTCTAAAAAGGGTACTGTTAATAATCTCGCGGGTACTGAAACCATTAAAAGAACACCCAATAATTTGTTGGGTACTGTACGAAGTATTTGAATTACCGGAAAGAAATATCATTCCGGTAATATTTCCAAAGGAGTTGTAAATGGATCTGCCGGTTCACCAATCATTGATGGTTTTAGAACCGCTAAGCCTACGTTACATGCAATATTACCTAGAATTACTACCGGAAAAATATATAAAAATCTTTGGGCTATGCTGGCTCCCCATAATAATTATTCAACAACCACCCCATCTCTTCCTCCCAACTTGTCACCTCCGGTGAACCTGTTGCCACTTTCCATCTAACAAATAAACCCATCCCTTCTCCATCACCACTCAGAAAAAATTACTATCGCTCTAAAGGGATTTTTCTTTTGTTAGATTCTTTCTTCTTCGGCTAACGCCATCTTTTTTGGAAATTAACAGACTTCCTCGGTCTTCTTTCCCGTCTATAATTTATCTTAAAATATATTCCCTTATAGTTTTATAGCCGTAATAATCCTGGCCCATTTAAGTATGAATGATTCATTAATGTAGTTTTTCTTTTTGTAAAGGGCCTTCCACGCGATAAAATATATTATTAAAAAAAACAGTTAAGTACAATAGAATGTGGCTGAAATACCGCATTAACCTCAAGCAGCCGCTTGAAAAACCACTAAATCATTCATGACATGCCATAAAATGATCAACTAGCTACCCACAACTAGAAACCCAATATAAAAACAAGAATAAACTAAGACACATCAACCTTTATGCTAAACAAAGGAAAAGCAACCTATCAAGGTTTAATGTCATAGATGGCAACAACCTTTAATTTGGCAGTAGACTTGTGGGATATGTTTCATCTTTGACGGGTGAAACGAGTAAAATAAAAAAAGTTAGCTAAAGAAATCGAGTCAAAAGGGGTTGAAGATTTCTCATAGTGTACAATTTATTCAATAACATTGGTTGATAAGAATGTCTATTTTGTTATCACACTGATTATTTCCAATACGATTTAATGAAATTTTGGACCAAAGGTGTTTCTGGCAAACCAATTGGACTCGTACCAAGAAGTTAACCATTTTGACACGTTACTAAACCCAAGCGACCTGCCCATGTTGATAAGAAAATCTATTTTGTTATCACACTGATTATTTCCAATAAGATTTAATGAAATTTTGGACCAAAGGTGTTTCTGGCAAACCAATTGGACCCGTACCAAGAAGTTAACCTTTTGACCCGTTACTACACCCAATCGACCTGCCCATGTTGCCACCTCTATCGTTTTCACTAAGCACAAAAAGGAGAAATTAGATACCCTATGAACAGTTAAAGACACCAAGACTCGTGCGTTTTTTGGATCGCCAACTTCAACTAAATCGTCCAATTGTAGGTCTCGAAGTGTGAAGTTATAGTCAGCATTCCAGTTGTACAAGCCTTATTGCTACCTTATTCACCTTTTTCCCTATCTGAAAACCACAGCACATTAGTTACACTGTACCTTAGGTCATCTTTTTTGACAAATTTCCGTTAGCTAACTTTCTTCTCTGGTTTATGCCATCTTTTTTGACAAATTAACAGACTTCCATCGTTGGGTGATTTGACGTCTTTGAATATCTTTTGTGTGCACTCACTGTTTACTATATTTCTTGATATGAGTAAGAATAAACTCTAACTGATATACAAATTTCCCATTAATTGGTGATTTTTTAACTGATATACACGTAACTATATTACTAGTATAGGAAGGTAGCAATCTTCATTGATATAAAATATTTTCTTATTTAATAACGATCTACATGATAATTCAGGAGAAGAAAAAAAACATAAAAAGTTTCTTAAACTTTATGACTTATGACTAGACATCATACAAACTCGATCATCAACTCACAATAAATCTGTGACTTGGCGCATTGTTGGCCTTTCCTGCGGGTTGTAGTTCAAACATGCCCATGAGACATTCAAAATTGAATGAGCTTGTTTCTCAACTAGAGATGATGGTGGCGGAATCCGACTATCTCCTACATTGGCTAGCAATAGATCATCAGTAGAAAATGTTGGTAGAGATGATATAAGTTCTCCAGGATGCTTTCCCATAATCACTTCTAGTGCAACAACTCCAAAACTATACACATCGCATTTCTCTGTCGCCAACATCGTATAAGCAAGCTCTACATGGAAGGAAATATGAGAATAAAAAAATGTTATATCAGGTCATGATTAAGAGAAATCTGAAACTTGAGAATTAGTACATATAGTATATATAACTTTTAAAATATATGGTAGTTACCTGGTGCAATATAGCCATAGGTGCCTACAACCGCAGTCCAATTGGATGAATCCAGCTTTAGAAGCTTCGCTGTTCCGAAATCCGAGATATGCGCCTCATAATGAGAATCGAGAAGGATATTAGCTCCAGAAATGTCTCTATGAATTATAGGTGGTGTGCAATCATGGTGCATATAAGCCAAACCATTCGCTACAGCCCTAACAATTCTCACCCTTTTCAGCCAATCAATTTCCTTTGCTGTGATATCGCTACTCAAGAGTGATTTTAGACTTCCCTTCTCAAGATATTCGTAAATCAAAAATGAGTGACGAGCATGGAAGCAGTATCCAAAGAGTTTAACTATGTTTCTGTGCCTTATGTTTGTCAATGCTCGTACCTCATTTAGGAAGCCTTGATCGTCATTCTCAGATGATGAATGAAGTTTCTTGACAGCTACTAAATTGTTGGTGGTAACACAGCTTTATACACAGTACCATATCCTCCCATCCCAATACAAAATGCATCATCAAAATCATTTGTTGCCTTGATGATTTCATCATACATCGCCTGTCCATCAAAACTTGTTATTGCGAAAAATTTACCACCTTTTACGCCTGATGGTATCTGTGGAGAAGTTCTCTTTCTACGTCGATAAGCAATGAGGCCACACATGAATAAACCAAGTGAAAGGGCCGCAAAAATTGGGATCACGGTTACAAGGATGAGCTTATGATGAAAATGATTATTTTTTTCCATACTATTTGACTTTCACAAACTTTCAAACTTGTAACATTTCCACACAGACCATCATTTCCTTGTAATGCTTCTCCAGACACATTTAGAAAGACAGCATAAGGAGGAACTCGACCTGTGAGCTCATTGTAAGATAGGTCTATATGAATCCCTCTTGGCAAGTTACTAAAACCATTAGGAATAGAACCAGATAACTTATTGTGAGAAAGATTGATCCTGTCCAGACTTACTAAACTTCCAATTTCCGATGGTATCTCTTTTGTGAGTGAATTCCGAGATAAATCAAGAACATTGAGGTGCCTTAATTTACCGACCTCCGATGGGATCTTTCCACTGAGCTTGTTATTATTAAGATATATGTGAGTGATTTGTACAAATTCACCAATATATCTTTGCAATGACCCATTTAACCTATTTTTGGATAGGTCAAGAGTAAGGAGGTCATGCAGTGACCCAAGCTCTTGAGGTATAGCACCTGAAAGGTCGTTGTCGCTCATGTCTAAATTTAACAAAGTTTTCATCTCCCCAAACTCCCTTGGAATTTGGCCAGACAACTGATTTGTCTCCAGAAATAGCTGAAACAATTGTAGACTTCCGATTCCTTGTGGTATAGAACCAGATAACTTGTTGTCACTGATAGACAGAACCTGAAGGCTTCTCAGGTTTTTCAATGGGGAAGGAATTGAACCATTGAGTTGATTTTCGCTCAAAGATAATTGAGTCAGAGACTTCAAATTCCCTAATTCAGAAGGAATGGGTCCAGAGAGTTGATTTTGCCACAAACTAAGGAGTTTTAAAGACGTCAACTCACCCAACGATAATGGAATACAACCGTTAAGTTGATTTTGGCCCAAAGATAAATTAGTGAGAGACTTCATATCCCAAATTTAGTAGGAATGGGCCCAGATTGTTGATTTTGGTACAAATAAAAGTTAGTGAGAGACTTCATATTCCCTAATTCTATTGGAATGGGTCCAGAGAGTTTGTTTTTGAACAGATAAAGGAGTTTCAAAGACTTCAAAACACCCAATGATGAAGGGATTGAACCATTGAGTTGATTTAGGGCCAACTGTAAATCAGTTAAAGACTTCAAATTCCCTAATTCAAATGGAATGGGTCCGGAGAGTTGATTTGAGTGCAGATAAAGGATACTCAAAGACTTCATATCACCCAATGATGAAGGAATTGAACCATTGAGTTGATTTTCGCTCAATTGTAAATCAGTTAGAGACTGCATATTCCCTAATTCAAATGGAATAGGTCCGGAGAGTTGATTTGTGTGCAGATAAAGGATACTCAAAGACTTCAAATCACCCAACGATGAAGGAATTGAACCCTTAAGTTGGTTTCTGCTCAAAGATAATTCAGTGAGAGAGTTCAAATTCCCTAATTCAATTGGAATGGGTCCAGAGAGTTGATTTGCCCACAAATAAAGGATATTTAAAGACTTCAAATCACCTAACGATGAAGGAATTGAACCATTGAGTTGATTTTCACTCAATTGTAAATCAGTTAGAGACTTCATATTCCCTAATTCTATTGGAATGGGTCCAGAGAGTTGATTTTGGAACAAATAAAGGATATTCAAAGACTTCAAATTACCCAACGATGAAGGAATTGAACCATTGAGTTGATTTTCACTCAATTGTAAATCAGTTAGAGACTTCATATTCCCTAATTCAATTGGAATGGGTCCGGAGAGTTGATTTTTGAACAAATAAAGGATATTTAAAGACTTCAAATCACCCAACGATGAAGGGATTGAACCATTGAGGTTATTTTCGCCCAAATCTAATCCAGTGAGAGACTTCATATTCCCAAATTCAATTGGAATGGGCCCAGATAGTTGATTTTGCCTCAAACTAAGGATATTCAAAGACGTCAAGTCACCCAATGATAAAGGAATTGAACCATTGAGTTGATTTCCCATCAATTCTAATTCAGTAAGAGAGTTCCAATTCCCTAATTCTTGTGGGATTGAACCAGTTAAATTGTTTTTGAAAAGATCCAAAACGGTTAACTGGCTTAGTTTACCAATGGTAGGTGGAATTACACCAGAAAACTGATTGGTTGCAAAATCAAGATAGACAAGTTTGGACAGGAGTCCGATTTCTGGTGGGATTGGACCAAAGAAGCTGTTTACACTAAGATCAAAATGGGTAAGATTGCCTAGAATAGAGAACGGGAACTGGTGAAGCGTACCTTTTAACCCCGACTTCGAAAGGTTCAACCTGTTAATGTTCCCATTAGCATTGCAAGCAATTCCAAACCAAGAAGGGCACGAGGCGGGTGCACTAGTATTTGTTGGAAGGGGTGTCCAAGAAGATACAATTTGGGAGTTGTTTGGGATTCTAAGGCTTGCTTTCCATTTTAGAAGAGCATTTGCTTCCTCCAAAGAAGCAGAAGTAAAGTTTGGTACAAATGAGAGAGCAACGATTAGTAGAGCTAGAGATGAAAGTAAGAACTTTGAAGAAGCCATAACTTGCTTTTGCATGTTTTATTCTATTAAGCTGAAGGTTGTATTTCTTTATTTATACTTGAGCTACCCTTTTCTCATAAATTAATTTCAATAATGAGAAAAGAATAATTTGAAGATTTTTTAGACATGTTTTTATGTGGTGAAGAAAAGTGAAGATTTACTTCTAGAAAAGTCAAGTAACACGTGAATCTTTTCAACCATTTTATATTCTTTTCAAATAACATAAACAAAGTTCTTTTCTTTTTTTTTTATCGCTAATTAACAACAACCTCCCATACCTACGCACATAACCCAAACTTTATTGGCAATATGGTATATGAGTGCTTTCTTCTGATTGGAGCATAAAATATTACTCCGTAAAAGTTTTCTTAAATAAATATTAAAAACCACTAATGACACGTTGTGCCAAAAAAGTCTAAAAGAAGTGCAGAAATATGGAGCATGCCAACCCTTTCAAATTCATACGGTAATCAAATACACTATATGACACAAAATACAAAAATGGCTTACCATAGGATATTTATATGATGTTTGATCTACATAGAAAATTCCAGTAGCTTTCGATACCCTGTTTCATGAAAGATTGTGAATAAGAAGTTAAAAAGCATAAGGACAGGAGAGAATATTCAATTTATCCAATGGATAGTTGGGTTTCAAAATTAAAATCGTGAAAACTTTTCATATTCAAGTAATAGCTTAATTAGATGACACGTACTTATTCAAATTGACAATTTTATGACTTCAGGTAAAAATATTCTTTTGGAGAATATTTTAACTGTGTAGTACAACTTTAATCGCTTTGTAAACAAGTATTATATTTGTCGTTTTCAAATTAGTTCGAGTAAAAGGTTTGATCAAATTGATCCAGAATGTGTGGTCAACTGTGAAACTGTGTGCTTTGTACAGATCCTGGTGCGAAAGTAGAAAAATAGGCCTAAAACCATAACATGTAATTGCATGTGTTCTTAAAACCATTTGTTTCAAACTTTTTCCGAGGTTTAACATTTAACATCTTTCCTTACACACTAAAATTTCACAGCAACAACCTTACCGCACACTTTTATAATTAGAATTACGAACTACTGCTATTTTCACCAAATATACCAGTCATATAACATCAAAATTTTTGGCATCTTTTTTAATTTAATTTGCCAAGCATAGACTGGAGAAGAAAGAATCTAACAAAACAAGTTTCACTAATACAAACAAGTGGTCACAAGTTTTACTAATACAAAACAAGGGTCTTCTTGCCATCGATAGTTTATTTTTAAAATACATTCCCATATAGTTTTATATCCGTGGAAATTCTGACCCATTTTCATCTCTGACAGGTCAAACGAGTAAAATAAAAAAAGTTAGCTAAAGAAAACGGGTCAAAAGTGGTTGAAGGTTTCACATAGTGTACAATTTATTCAAGGGAAAATTAGTCAGTTAGACCAGGCGCCCTGAGGCTTATCAGTTTCCGGATCACGCTTTTTTTTTAATTTGAAAATAGACCGGTTGCCCACCGAATTTCTTGGACCCAACCATGGGCTGCCATGTGTCCGACAACTTATGACACAAGTACGTATTTTGAAGGTATTTGTCATGTATTGTAACGTATTGTTTTTTAGGAAACTTGTATTGCTATTTGGGCATCTTTATGTTTTTTGGGCAACTTGTATTTATACACGAGGATATTTTGTCATTTAAATTAAAAAAAATCAAACACCTACACAAAACACAGATTTACATAGTCACACACCTCTTGTCCTCCACATAAACCATTACAACTAACACCACCACAACCATCCAACAACCCGACGCCACCACGATCCGGCCGCACCTCCACACACGCCACCACCATCCGGCGGCACCACCACACAATTGAACCTTCTTCTGCAGTGGCCTGTTCTTGTTACAAGTAATTCAAATCACCTGAAGAAATCTTTTGTTATTATCTACTTAAGTGTCAAAAAAGGAATCCTCTCAAAATTGCTCGTATACAAACACAATCTTTTATTACGAGCGGGGTAGCCCGCGCGTTGCTGCGGGTTGTTGTGTTAACACTTTTATTATTGCGTTTTTTCTAAGCCGGAACACAATGTCACGCGGCCTATGCTGAAATTTTGGGTTTTTTGGCCAACATTTTAGTAGCAGCCATTTAAGAGAAAACGAAGAAAACCAAATTACCAATTCTCATAAGAATCACTTAAAACAAAATAAAACAGATTTGAACGCAAACAAATTGGTTATTTACTATCCATTGAAACATTTATATTACACTTAAATTGACACCATTCTGTTGCTATACACGTATACAAAAATAAATGCAAATCATGTCAACTAACACATTCATCAGACACATGGAGCAACAAATATATAAGCTACATTGATAAGCCTTTTTTAGCCCCCACTTCAATTGCTTATATGTTTATGACTTGAACAGCAAAACATGGCAACAT
Source organism: Chrysanthemum makinoi (assembly GCA_910596185.1). NCBI lineage: Eukaryota > Viridiplantae > Streptophyta > Magnoliopsida > Asterales > Asteraceae > Chrysanthemum > Chrysanthemum makinoi. The sequence continues at coordinate 341,329,407 of OU343221.1, forward strand.
TGATAAGCCTTTTTTAACCCACTCGTTCCAGCTTTCAAATCCTATAGGGTTTCTACAGTGCAGTCGACACCACATAGTAGCCTTGTTGCAAACCTTCATTAGTGACCTGTAACATCATATAATAAGTATAACCATTAGACAATATTAACGAAATAAGATAAACTTTACTTGTAGATAGAAGCTTGTTTACCCTGGACGTATCAATATCTACATCAATATAGACTGGAGTGTTCTGAAATGATAAACGTGCAAGACCCTCAACCTGGAAAAAAATAGTCGCTTCATACACGTACCTTTTTTTGTCTGAGTGGCACTAAAAAGAACAGTTTGTCTTGCACATTACAGAGTAAATCAGTTGAAGAAAGGCTGAAAATTCGGTTTATCAAAATTAGCCGAACAAATTATCTGTTCACTATTGATTTGCACACAGGTTGATAAGAATTTGTAAATATAACTCTGTCCATCAATAGAAGTTATATATATATACCGTTTTAAAACTTTTTGATTGGTTGTAATTTGAAAATGGACACAGTTTTGGGACAGGTTAAAATAGTAAGTGGACATATAGTAGCCTGTAGGGGATGTTTGGATTAGCTAGTTTTCCATGCTTGTTGGCTTATTTGAAATTAAAAAAGCTGATAAGCTTTTTTAGGCTTGGCTTATTTAAGCCAATAAGATCAACTTGATAATCTCATAAGTCACAAAAATGAGCTTATGAGCTTTTCCAAATTCAAATATGCCCATAAGTTTGGAAAGTTATCTAATCTGTACACCCTACCCCTTAGATAGTGTTTGTTTTAGCTTATTCCAGGCTTAATAACCTACTTTGTTTATGTTTTTTTTGCTTCTGAGGTTCTTAAAGTCATAAAATAAGCTGATCAGAATAAGCTCATAAGCCTGAATCTAAACAAAACAAACACACCCTTAGTGTTTTGATAACCTTGTTGTGCATATACATGTAAAGCTATCATACGCGTACATTCCAGGCCCCGTTTAAACATCGAAATCCACCCATTTCAGCCCCTAAACAGACCCATGTCAGTCCTATTATAGAATCCAAACCCACCCACTTTACGCCCATTTCAAGACCCAAATCCAGCCTTTTTTAGCCCCCACTTCAGCACCTAAACCACTCGATTTCAGCTTTTATTCAACCTATTCAATAATATTATGTAAAAAACGGTTTGGTATTTAACGTACCTCAAGGTAGTTCAAATATCATATAATATTAATGTAAGCGACTGTGCGAGGCATGCTTGCGTCAACGATCGATTTAAGTTGTGGACATGGATGTTGTATTTAGCTGAAAGTTAAGAGGTGTCAAAACCATTGTATCAGCTTCAATCACCCGTTCTTGATATTAATCAAACCGACCCTTGCCTTCGTTCCTGCAAGCCTTCTTTGACATAGAAGAAATTTACTTTCAAAAGTGGAAAGGAAACTCTTAAAAGATAGTGCCCGTGATCTAAATCATGTAATGATACATATATTTAGTGAATCATTAAATTATTATGCATGAACATTATCAAAGTTTTAAAGGAAACTGTTAAAAAAAAGTGCAAGTGATCTAAATGGACAAATAATCATGAGTTATATAGTATGACAATGCTAATTTTATACTTTAGCAAATGTTACGTAATTTGTATATTAAATTATGTTCAAGACACGCACCTTTCCACTATTCTTATGCATAGACCATGGTGCGTCCCCTTTTCCTTTAAACCACGACTCAATTGCGTCCTTCAGCCTATGAGCTATAGCCGAAGCAGAAGATGATAGCTTTTCAGTGCAGCTGCCATGGCACCAACTTAATTTGATATTCGAAATCGCATTTTTGCATCATACCACCTTCATTCGTTTTCTGGCCCACATTATTGGCCATCACCCTATAAATTCACAACAGAATATAACATTATCAAATTTAAAACTTAAAAAAAATGGTACTCGGATTTGAATGTTAACCTCAATCCATACGGTGACGGGTCAGAAGTGATATGGTTACTCTGTGGCTGAAATAACCGATGGGCCTTCGACATGACTGAAGGCAGAAGTTATCATAGTATGGAAGCGTCCACTTTTAAAGTTGTCCAATTGTATCTGTGAAGATGAAGTAATTAGTATAGTAACAAAGTTGCAAGAATTAAAGGTGGCAAAATGAGCAGGTTGGGTAACATGAAAAAAAGCTAGTAATGTTTAGTTGCGTCAAACCGCAAACGAATTGGCCAGGTTGACCGGTAATTTGGTAAACACATTTATGTCCACTTTTAGAAATAACTAATGTGATAACTATAAATTCATATAAACTATTAACAGAGAAATAGTACTCTTTCTGGGCCTGTTGGAGATCAAACATAACCACATTCGAGCCGTTCATAAGTAAATGAGCCAAAATATATCATCTCTATTCATACTCAGAATAAGATAAGGTCATCGTGTTAGAAAAAAACACCATAACCATGAAAACTCACCATGAAATTCTGCACCATGAACCTACGGTCAACAACCCTCCATAGTAGAAACGCGGTCATATTTGTTACAATCAAGCCTATTACCACACCATCAGTTGTGAGTCTCCTTCTGAACTATGCCAACCTGTGAACATAATAATGAATATATCATCTATCTGCAGACATTATAAAATTGACATCACTGAACTCTAAGTTGTAAAGCTAAAAGATATTGCATGTGATTTTGCATCAAGGACCTTCAAGATTGTATAAATGGTACAAAATTATAAACAAAAGGATATGTAGCCGAAACTCACTATTTAGAAAGGGAAAGTAAGACTCTTTCATGAATTCCGAGAATGTGCGTTAATCTATTGGCACACAGTCCTCTAGCTGTTAATACTTATATTAACTCACATGACATCCAGAAACTTAAACAAAACTACGACTAAAAATGTGAGTAATATATTCCAATAAACAACACAACATACACTTTTCCTGAAAGATTAATGAGGGTCATTAGTCAATCACTGTCAGTCCAGCCAGTCTCACCCACCGTCAGTTCATCCATTTCATTCCTCTTCCCTTTCGTGTGTCGATGATGTTACCTTTGCGATGAAGGGAATGCTGCATTTAATAGTTTATATTCGTTCACATCTAGCAAGCACGTCTGGAATCTTTCGATAAATTGAGCATAATCTATATTTACCTGCAAACAAAATAACCACGCATACAATGTAAATGGTAAATATTTAATATCTCATAACATTAAGTGACTAAGAAATCAGGAGGCACACATAGTAGGAACAAACCCACCTATACTTTCCATACAGTCAACCATAACCCCACTTTGTTATCTTTATCTAAACTCCAAAGAGAGCCACTTTTCCAAATTGGTTCTCCATTATCCACCAATAATTCGAGCGGCAAAAGCACTATTACAAATGAAAACAAAAAGGCATATGTTAGGATGATTTTGCGAACCAAATCCGCTTAAACCCTATCTTCATTAATTTTTAAACCCCATCATAACTAAAAACGTATAAAAACACACAATTCAATTTGACAAAATGTGAAAAGAAGAGTAAACAACCAAAAAACCTGATTTTCTCTTGATTTGGGCTTCTTCATATAAAAATCTAACAACCATCATTATTCGTGGTTTTTTTCCCTATTTTACAGGTTTGTGATTTTTGATAGATCTTGATTTTTTCCATTTGCTATGAACCAATTTTTCCATTTTATGAAGCTTTATGTACCTGTTTCGATGCTATTAAAGCTTCGGCGACTAATTCCGGCGTTGAAGATTTGGGCCGGCAACACCATCTCCGCTGCTTTACAACCGCCACATACCACCACTTCAACAAAACCCTAACCCACGAATTGAAAAAAAATAGTCGCAAACTAATCTAAAACAACCCATATATTCTATCTCGGATGCGTAATCGGTTGATGATCTCGCCCCTTATTCCGGCTTTCAAAATTTCAATTGATTCACAGATGTTCGGATTCGTGTTGTCATCGGATGATATGGAGAAGAAGTTTTCAGACCGAGGCGTGGATGATATGTAGGAGAAGAGGCGGTGGATGGAATTTAGTAGGAACCATTAATTCTGTCAGATACATTTAATGTTTGTCCACTCATGCACCTACACGTGTCTGAAACAATGTTTTGCAAAACTTGCGTCTTGCTCTATAGTATATAGGATAATTATCTACTTAATGTGTTTTATCTTTGTTTTAATTTGTAATTTTAATTAAATTTGCATTTGTGGTTGTTCCCTTGATGAAAGTCAAAATTAGGATTACCCCTAAACCGAAATTCAGGTTTTGTAAATTTCTTAATTTGACGCAATTATGTTCTGCTAAAAAACATGTGAATCACGCTCGGTATTGATTATTGTATCTAAATTATTATATCTTCTTTTATACTCTAGATTCAGGCTCGGTATTGATTATTGTATCTAAATTATTATATCTTCTTTTATACTCTAGATATATTTAGGAGGAATGGTGTTCTGAATGTGAGACATTGATTTGCAAATAGAGCAACTATAGCTTGTTTGGACTTCTTTTCTATGATATTTAAGGTATTGTTTGAATTGATTTTCTCTAGCATACAAGTACTTCTAACCTTTAAGCTTTTATATCCTATCTTAAGCTTTTCAAGTAGCTGTTGAAGTTTATATTTACTATTTTCAGTATAAAAGAGGCGTTTGGACGTACTTTTTATATGTCCGCAGCACTTGGATGTATGGGTTGATTTGATGTGGCTGTTTAGACCAGCTGATGCAGATTGGGCGTTAGCTTACCGTGAACGGATGCTTGAATACTTCTGGAACCACACGGTTGAATACACAAATTGATAGCCGTCTTTCAAGGTACGATCCTTAATGTCCGTTTAACCCATAATTATTGTCAAATGTTCACTTGTGAAGTCTTTTTCTTTCAACTTTTACTATATGTAATTTTACTTGTGTTATATATTAGTCGATTATTATATATTTTTTTTAAATCAACGGCATTTCTTTTGTAAATACCCGTGCACATATACAAAAACGGCTATGGTTTGCAAACCACTTCTATATTGGTTATGTATACTTTATTAATATTTGCTATCTAGAAGAATATAATATTTGGTTGCCCAAAAGTACGTCACGGTATATGTCCTTAATGTCTTCTGTTCCCAATCACTTTCTTCTTTTGGTCTATTGACTTCATATCTTTATCCCAATCTTTCTGCTTTTGTTTAAAAAATTTGTCTGACAATATCCTTTGGATGTTCAACTAGATATCATCCGTAGGCTACTTCCTAAGTCTATACTCCAGCTACGTAGTGTTTGCAAGTTATGGAAGGCTAGTATAGATTGTGGAAGCTTCATCTTTAATTAAGGTGTTTGTCGTAATGATGAGTGTTTATTTACGCTAACATTCGGTATGGGTGACCAAGGTTTTATGTTAGCTTTAGATGAATAGCTAATCGCTATGCCACTTAATACAGATTTAATGCTTTCATCTATGATTACAGTTTGCAATTCTAATGGTCTTTGGTGTTTTGTCTATGGTTCTAATCTAATGTCTGTTATTTGGAACCCGGCAATCAAAAAATGACTTGTAGTATTTTTCCCGCTTTACACGCATCAAATCGAATGTTAAAAGATTTGTTTTGGTTTTGCCGTCCGTCCCCGACGATCGTGAAGGTCTCCTATCTTGTTTTCCAAAGTGGTTTCTGGTATGTGTCTTTCTTTTCTTTGTACTCGTTAAGGTGGACAATCTTTGAAAATTTCCACCCCCCTCGTGAAACTATCAAATTGAAACGTAAAAGTCATGCAGTTGTAGGTCGTTTTATCTATTGGACTGGGATTCAAAAGTTAACTAATGAGGATGGTGTTATTTACAAGATTTATATGTTGATTTCTTTTGATTTGGTAACCAGCCAATTTAAAGTTATAGACCTACCGCAGATTTTAAAAAATGAACTCCCAGTGCCATTCAATGTTTTCGATCTTGGAACCTCTCTAGTGATTTCTAGGACGATCATTGGTGAAGATATTCCATTGTTTTGCGGATGGTTGTTGGACGTGAATGGTTCTTCCATAACATCATTTAGAAGCCTATTCGCCATCCCTACCCTATTTTCGGTTCGTTTGCTTGGGTTTACAAAGGATCAGGCTCCAATAGTGGAAGCGTACAGCGGCAATCATTTGGGTCACTCGGTATTTGTGTACAACAAAGAAGTTGAATTATTTGTGTGCATGGGAATGTTAGGAGATGCGGGATCTTTCTACATCACCCCATACAAAGAATCTCTTCTTTTGTTAAATCACTGCACCGTCTTGTTTATAGTATGTTTTCTTTTTAACTTACCATTCTATTAATGTTTTATTTTTAACTTACCATTATATTCATGTTCAACAGGTTTGTTCGGCAGAAGTTAGGGATCATGCTTAATGGGAATGAAGCTTTGTGGTTTTAGTACGCTGTCTGAAGCATGTAATGGTTTGCTTTTTCTGCGTACTCGGTGAATTTTATAAATCAAGTGGTTATATAATATGTAACCATTAAACATATAATTATGTAGTAATCGTAATATATAGTAGGTTGTCTGTATGAAACGTTGTATGTCAACGTATTTACTATTTCCTATGTTCTGTAATCCCATTATACATGTTTGTTTAATCTGGGGAACTAGCAGTTGTTTCCAAAACACAATTTGGCAACTAACTGTTGTATGTAGGGCAACTTCTTTTCCCTATGGACTACTTTTATAAACCAAGGAGTCCTTCTGTTACAATTCGTATTCTACAATCAACTAATAACTACCAACAAGTGACTATGCACACTTGAAAAAAACAGATTTACCATTCAACACTAGTACAATTTAACTAGCAGTTGTAAGTTTAATACTAGCAGCACTAAACGACTATGTGCCTATTTAAGCCCAGAATAGTAAGAGCAACACCTACACAAGGGCACCATAATGGTATCAACAACACCTACACAGGGGCAACACGGCCATACACAACAGCATTAACGACTGTGGCATCATTTCGTTGATGTCTTCTATTACAAGCAGTGGTTAAAATAGCTAGCATTAGTAACCAAATTACTAGCAGTTGTAAGTATACAACCAATTCAGTTTTACTAGCGGTAGTAAAAATAACTATAGCGGTAGTAAAAATAACTAGCAGTTGTAAGTATACAACCAATTCATTTTATAATTTAAGATATTTAATTTAAGTAATCGTGCATAAAAGCAGTGTAGCATTTTTTACGTTTAGAAATGTCGCATATAGCTCAAAATAATCAACTCAAATGAATGTAACTCTACACATCTGATAACATGATGCCGTTATGTGCTTACGTCAAAGTGAAGACGTCGACGTTTTAAGAATAACTGATGGTATATAAAATAGTTTCGTACGTTGATATAAAAATGTAGTCGAAGGTATTAACAATTAGGCAATTATATTGACTTAATTATAAACAGTTTGCGTTTATCGTTTTATTAACATACTTTTGTTAAATTGGAGCCGACCCGGCTTGACACGTCACAGCACATTGATTGTGTAATAGGTCCGCCATATTACCATGGCTTACTAAAATATACCATTTCGTAATATTTTACGGACAAAATTTGAAATGCTTGTATCTTGGGCGTGCGAATCAATGAACCAACCCAACAACCACATTTAATGATCATAATAACACACCCTCGTTCTGACCATCAATTGCAAATCAAAAACCCTCATCCAAAGCCTCCTGTCGAGAATTCAAAAAACCAACAAAATTTCCTTGAAAACCATGTCGTTTCAAGCTAATGTTATCACCAATATGAGAGATTATATTAGCAACATGCCAGATATAGTGATTGGTAACATTTTGAATCGGTTGCCAATAAAAGAAGCGGTGAGCACCTCTATTTTATCTACAAACTGAAGGTTTAAGTGGACCTTGCTCACCGAAGTCATAATTGATGAGGATTTCTTTTACTATTTAACTTATAAATTTGATGGGAGGCATGTTACTAGACTTTTAAATCAGCTTACGGGTCCCATAAAAAAGTTTGTCTTCTCTGTAGATCCCAAACCGTTGTCTGGAATGGAAGACTTGAATTATGAAGAGATTCGTGATTGGCTTATGTTTTTGGCACTGCAAGGAATTGAGGACCTGACAATTAGAAACTGGTATGGACAACCAGTTACATTGCCAACCCAACTTTACGTGCGTATTGAACTGAAACATCTTGAAATTCAATGTTTTGATTTTTCTAGTTTGGTGTTTTTTACTACTTTTCCAAATTTACTGAGCTTAGAATTGTGTTTAGTCAAATTTCTAACAGGTACAGTTTGAGATTTAATTGCTGGTTGTCCTTTACTTGAGTCTCTTAGATTGGATGTTGAGAGTACAACTGGGATGAAACTATGGAATCTTGCAAGTCTTGGGAATTTAAGAAGTTACATTTGTCATTCGGTATTTCAAATACTGTCACGACAATCATAGCATCTAATATCTTTCACCTGACAAGACTTCCATCTCTTGAGACCCTTACATTGGATTTTGACTATTGCACGGTAAAACCGTTTTGAGATTTACACTTCTAATTTTACAATGTTAAAGATATGTGTAACTCTAAGGACATTTAATCTTTGAAACTAACCCAAAAGTCTACCTGTTGTAGTTGATGCGTGATGGTAATTCTAGGATGAATGTCCCTTTGCCGTTTGTATCCCTCGTTAATCTGAATCTAAAGGAGTTGATTTTGGCGTATATCATATCGTGTCACTCATCGTCCAAATGATTCGTGGATCTCCAAACTTGAAAATGCTGGAAACCAGAGTAAGTGTAATACTTTATTTCATACGTATCAAATAAACATCCTTAAATTGCTATGTTTTTGTATCTCAATACTATTTGATTTTCCAGGCTGCACATACGCTTAGTGTTTTACCTTTGGAACAACTTTCATTAGATTTAGACACAACCACATTCAGCCATGGGCAGATTCAGACTGTGATTTTTCAATCCTTTCCTAGATCACAGAATGAATTACACATAATAAAGTTTATACTTGCTTGTTCCACGCCGCTAAAGAAAATGTATATCAGGGCCAGCGATTTGATGGACGATGGTTATGATAATATCAAGAAGAATTGGGAGTTCGCTAGGAAGCTGTTGAAACTCCCCCGATTTTCTGTCACGGCCGTTGTAAAATTGTTCCAGTGGTTGTAGTTTTATGTATGGGTTGAATACCCTGTGTCAATTAAATTTTTGTACAGAAAGTTTGGTGTGTCTATATATCAAGTGGTTATATAATATGTAACCATTAAACTTATAACTATGTAGTAATCGTAATATGTAGTAGGTTGTCGTCTGTATGAAACGTTGTATGTCAACGTATTTAGTATTTCCTCTATTGTGTAATCCCATTATCCATTTTTATTTCATCTGGGCAACTAGCAGTTGTTTCCAAATATCAATTTGGCAACTAATCTGTTACGTAGGGCAACTTCTTTTCCCTATGGACTACTTTTATAAACCAAGGAGTGCTTCTAGTCGTACAAGTCGTATTCTACAATCTACTAATAACTACCAACGAGTGACTATTCACACTTACAAAAACGCTTTATCATTCACCACTACTACAATTTAACTAGGAGTTGTAAGTTAACTACCAAGAGTAAGAATGACTATGTGCCTATTCAGGCCCAAAATAGTAATAGCACACCTACCCAAGGGCACCGTAAACACGGCCATACACAACAAAGACTAACAATTGTTTCATCATTTCGTTGAGGTATCCTATCACTAGTAGTAGTAAAATTAAGTAGTAGTTGTGAGTATACTACTAGCAGCTGTAAACCAGCATGGGGCTATTCGGGCGATAATGGTAACAGACACCACCAACACACGTAAGCGAAGAACGGCCATACACAACAAAGGCATCAACGACCGCATAATTTCGTTGATGTCTTCTATCACTAGCAGTTGTTAGAATAACTAGCAGGTTTAATGCGTATAATACTAGCAGTTGTAAGTATACAACCTATTCAGTTTACTAGCAGTAGTCAGTAGTAAAGTTAACTAGCCGTTGTAAGTATACAACCAATTCATTTTATAATTACAGATATTTAATTTAAGTAATCAAGCATAAAAGCATTGTAGCAAGATCCAAAATCATAAAGAAAGATTCAAAAATAAGATAGTTTCAATGTTTCTTCGCTTATATTCTTTAGCGTGGTTCCGGTTTACTTCAATTGTATTAAGGATTCGACAAATTATCTTATACATACCAAGGGGTTAGGCTTACTCTAAGATATATAAACAACGTTTTGTCTCAACATCATTCTAGAACTCATGTACCAACGCCTTTAGAAAAAGAAAAAAAATTAAAAACTAAATAGAAAAAGGAATCTCGAACCAAGAAATATTAGTTATACTAGCTACAGGCCCGCCCGCTGCGCGGCTAGCTTCAAGAAATGTTCAACATAGTGTATGGTAAAATAGTCTTTAAGTTATCATTCAACCGTAACAAAAACACAAAAATGTTCAGAGTTTAGAAGTATGAAATACAATAACACAATTTACAATATTTCTTGTTTATGTCTAAAGAAATGCACATTTTGTATATTTACATACAAAAAAGGGAAGAAAAAATAGGTTGTTTATTAATGATATGATGGATGCAAAAATATGTAAGAATAAATGCAAACCAATAACACTCTAGATGGTGTAAAAAATGCCGCAAACTAAGAATTAGTGTACAATAACAACAACTTTGAAACTTAATAGTTATTAAAAGTTAAAAAAACTGTATATACAAAACACATAGTAACCTTGAGAATATTCATAATCTACGTAAAACCTCTGTGTACACGACATTTGTTGTAGTATTTGTGTAGTTACCATCCTTGTCACAACACAATACCTTAAGACCTTTTTTGCTTTTAACTCTTGAAACGGCCACATAAAGTTGTCCGTGTGAGAAAACCGGTCGTTCCAAATAAAGACCCACCTTTGCCAACGTTTGTCCTTGACTCTTGTTTATTGTCATGGCAAATGAAACGGAAATGGGAACTGTTTCCTTTTGAGTTGAAAAGGCATTTTTTTTATCAGACGGAGATATTATCATCCGAGGTATAGCGCAAACTTGTCCCAATTTACCTCCTGATATTACTTTAGCCTCGATGTTAGTAATTCCCATTCTCAAAATTTGCAACCTTGTTCCATTACACAAGCCACCTCTTTGATCAATATTGCGCATGCACATTATAGGAGCACCGACCTTCAAAGTTAACTTATGATTTGGAATTCCGGAACACCTCTTTGATCAATATTACGCATGCACATTATAGGAGCACCGACCTTCAAAGTTAACTTATGATTTGGAATTCCGGAACACTTGATTGAATTTAGAAATTCAGTTGAGTACAATGACTCGTTGTAGTTAAAATCAACGTCAATATCAGAAACAATATCCGAACTATAATAAACCTTCTCTATTCCATGCAGTTTAGACATCATTGAAGAGTTTATTTTTTCGACCTCTTCATGTGTGGGTGCGAGGATAACTCTATCTTGGAAATACGTCGGATCCCACAAGTGTTCCTGCCAATTTTAATAAGTTTCATTTATAATAGCTTCTACATGATCAGGTGTATTTGGTATGAGCATTTCTTCGGGAAATTGAATTTCAGCATGACCATTATTCTTCTCACCAATTTTCCCGTCACCAATACTCAAAATCCAATCTCAAGAAACTCCTTAATTGTTTCTCAGATCTGAGGGATTGAAACCAACACGAAGCCTCATGTTTTCTCTAAGTTTAAGTACTTTGCAAAAACTTGTTTGGCACCTTATTGTCTTTATATAGTGTGTAACCCTCAAGATATCTATTTAATAACATGAGTGTGGACATACACAGAATTAAATAATTAAACAGAAGTTCCAAGTAGCGTATCCTAAACACTAAAACACGTGTTTTCTCTTTCTTCTTTGAACTGCACCATCACCATCATTATAGAGAAAACAAAGGTGTCTCAAACCTTAAAAAAATCTTTACTCAAATTTTAGATAAATCTTTAGTCAATCAATCAAACGAACTTAGATTGCTACTAACCTTATAACTATAGAAACATAAAAAAAGCTTCAACAAAATTTATAAGAAACCAAATCAAAATAGAATCCCCCCAATCAAATATGCATTCATAAGCAACAATTGATACATTACTAATCTTCATGATCAATGATTCAACGGCACTTTCGATTTCTTGTTGCAACCAAAAAACTAAACTTTACACTCTTTGGCACCCATTCTTTATTCTCAACCACCAGTTTACGGAAACAACTATTTTTCATAAATTAATGTTTTAAGTTTGGTGTTGTTATAACACAACAAAGATACCAACAGTCTAAAGAATGAGTAAAGATGTTCATTAACATGAATAATACCTTAGGCCACTTAAGGTATATTTTTTCTGTCAAGTTTCATCTTTCAAGACTGGTCAAATAAAAGTTTAGTTATAAGAGGACTCAACCAAAAGTTTCATATTGCGTCTTAAGATATATTGTCAGTTTGACCCATTAGAGATTGAAAATGAACAAGTTGACTCATTCATACCTTATACCTTATGTTAACATGATAGTGAGTCCAAAGCACCATCATCAAATCCATTTGATTGTAAAATGGAGATATGGAACAATTCTGTATGGAACAATTTCTGTAAATACACTTATTATACGATGTGTGAGTTGATAATAGAGTTGGCTATCTCTGTGGCATCCATAAAATATTATAGTCCATGAGTACAATATTACTAAACATATATAATTACAGACACCAAAACCTAAAACAGTAATACAAAATATCATTAGAGAATGTGATAACATATTGCAAATGTTAACGTCTTTGAATAAAACACATTACACATTGAACCGAGTGTGTTCAGAGCACACATTTTCTTAAAATATGTCCATACTACATTTCTTTGGAGCGTTAAGATATGAATAATTCTAAGAAACCTTACCAATCCATATTGTAACATATAATCTGTACATCAGCTGCCAAATCCCCAATGAATATTGTAAAATTAGGAGCACCATCTGCACGTTTTTCACCAACACCAAAAGAAGCCCAGTTCAACCTGAAGTTCTGCTCAATGTTGAGCATAAGAGCACCGATATATATCTGTAGATGCTTGAATATCCCTCTGTTATCCTCAAACTTGGCATACAAATGTTAAATTTTCAATATTTTTAAACACCTTAGTGTCAAAAGAGTTTCTGTTTTTGAAAGATATGGATGACAACAGTCTACTTAAAAGATTCCAAGTTGCAAGATAAAGTTTAACTTTTGAGCTAACAGATTGTTGCCACGACAGAGATGAACCAATTCATGGTTAGACTTCGAGCCAATAATAAACCAATTCATTAAATAAATTCATTAAACTAAAATAAAAAGCTTTTTCAGTATAACATACCAAAAATTCTTTCCAGCTTGTGGTTTTATTGACTCATGGTTAGACTTTCTTCTTAGAACTTTCATCCTCACTGCATTCTTCAACTTTAGCTGCAACAAAAATTCTTTCCAGCTTTTGTAACTTATAACATACATGTACGTAAAAGTAACTATCAAAGTATTTTGTTGTGTAAGTATTCCCAAGCACTTTCAAAACGATGTCTTCTTTAGTTACTGTAGTTTGCTAATAACTACCCTCATTGTATATTAAAATCTTCCTGCCTCCACGAAAGCAGATACTCATTTAGTTTGCTAATTGCTCGCTAGCAATTGATCTTTGAAGGACTGTCTCATAAGCTTATTCTTATAAGTTTATGTGTTTTCAAATATCTCCAATAAACTTTGGATTATGCTTATTAGCTTATTTCATTACCAAAAAATGATAATAGGCCTTTTTATATAAGCTTAACCAAAGACGTTCAAAGTATTAAATAGCTAATCTACAATAACTTTTTAAGCTCTTAAAAAAACTTAACCAAACCATAGTCACATAATTCGCTAGAGTACCCACGAATTGCGATCCAGTTCGTTCGATCCAAAACGTGGTACGAAATCGATCCGGATCGCGACTTGGATCGGTGTTGATGGCGTACCAGAATTTAATTGATATCCGAATCGTGACAGAGCAATTCACGTTCCAGGTGTTTCCGATTCGCGTTTCAGTTACATTCGATTCATGATTTAGTCACATTAATTTTTATTTCTTTATGATTTGTCAAGATTTTAAATATTTACTTCCAATTTTAGTTATTATAGAATATATAATTTGAAGATATTTGAAGATTTGATATGGTGGATTTTTTTTTGAATAAGATCCTCTTATCTATTAAATAGTTATGGAGAATGTTATGTATAGATGAGGCCTTCATAGTTCATATCATCAATAAAAATTCCACTGAAATAACTTATTGTAATTAGCACAAAGTTGTAAAAATTGTGTTGATAATGCTTTTTTTTAGTTATGTTACTGATAAAACTTTTTTCATATGTGTTTTTAAATGATTATGAGTATTATTTTATGAATGTTTGGATTTCAAATTAATAATAATATATTAATTGCTACATGGGTACATCGTACCACATTACTTGGTACATCGTACCGAAGCGATCCCAAATGAACCTACCCCTCATCGAACCGAATTTTAGGTGCCTAGTGAACCATGATCCCGATCCGCGATCCCCGTTCCATGTGACTATGAACCAAACACCCCCTTAGTTTTTCTTTACCGGAACAGATCTTTGCAGCAAGGTTCAACGCTGAGATCAATCAAGCTGCAAAGCCAGCACCAAGCAAGTTGCAAGGCTATAGCAAGCAAGCTGCAAATCCATATATGATATATATTAAGTGTACATTCTATATCAAATTTATTTTTTGCTTTCACTAACAACTATTTAAGTGCATGTTTTACCGGAAGACGAAAGTTTCAATTTTTCAATATACTAATTCTCCTAAATAAAATTAGTAACCTAATCAAAGCTTTCAAATTAACACAGAAACAATAAATAACAATGGTACCTTTTTATCACCAATGGATTACATCCCTGATGTTGTCAATTCCTGTTGCAAAAAGAATCATCCTCTCAAATCCCAGACCGAATCCACTATGCTTCACAGTCCCATAGCGACGCAAAGTCCAGGTACCAATCATATGGCTCAAGTGGCAGCCCCATCTCAAGAATCCTGCATATCCATTGAATAAAAAAAATGTTCTAAGCATCCATTTAACGTATTATTATCTCTATGAAAGATCTATCACATGTCTCATGTTCATTAGGAAGCCACTACTTAATCGTTTTGTCTCCACAAATATAGGTGGCAAAGATAAGAACCACTTGGTGAATGGGTGAACCAGGTTAGGTTTTATCTCTAAAAGGTCAAATGGGTAAAGCAACAGATGTAAGCTAAAAATAGAATGTCCAAATTGCCCTTATACCAGAGATTTTGACTGGCATGTAACAAATCTAGGATTGATGAAAGGTAATTAAGACAGGTGGTGTGTATTTCTAATACCTTTTTTTGATGACTTCATAATTCTCCTCCGTTTGGCTTCTCCTCCCTTTGGCTCCCACTGATAAGTTCACCCACCTATCGAAAAACACAGAATATTAGTGTATAACACAATGTTGCATAATGTACACAGGTCTGCAATATAATATCTATAAAACAAAAATTGCTATGAAAAGCAACCTTTCACAAATTCCAGAGAAAACCGTACCTTTGGCACAAGAACATCCATTGCAGCTACTGTTTTCTCGTCGTCGTTGAGTTTCATGTAGAACGCTTTTATTCCTTTAGGAGAGTCGTATACAATCACAGGAGACTTGTACTTTATCTCTGTCAAGTATCTAAACAATGCAAAACGCAAAATTTAGTGATCAGAGATGGTACAGGCGTACAGCAAATATATAAATGTGGTACCAAAGATATAAAAAAACTATCCTTCTCATGTTCGGATGCGAGATCAACCCCCCATTCTACATGGTTCTCAAACTTGTGGCCTTCAGCAACAACTTTCTCAAGAATTGCTACCGCTTCTGTGTATGAAAGACGCAGAAAGTTGGTTGAAGCAACCATTTGTAGCCGCTTAATAGCATTTTCATCGAAGTTCTTAGCCATAAATTCCATGTCATCAAGACAGTTGTCGAGTAACTATTGACACAAAAATCTAACATATGCCTCTGCACACTTCATATCATCCTGCATAAGTGTTTAAATACGTATTCAGTAAGGTTAAATTAAGCATCAGGTGTGCTCAAAGTGACAACAGATTTCATGATCAAGATCATGAAATGCTTTGTGAAGATCTAAATCGTTGTTACCAATAACGAGGACTTTTTAAAAAAGCTGAAGCCATCATTAATTATTCATTTTCCATATGTAACTGATATCATCATCAATGTCCAAACAATAAAGAAGTGTATTAAGTAATCTCATACACTGTACCTCAATATCGGCAAATGCTATTTCGGGTTCAACCATCCAAAACTCCGCTAGATGTCGTGATGTATGAGAGTGTTCAACTCTAAAAGTAGGCCCGAAAGTGTAAACACTAGTGAGTGCACAAGCATACGTCTCAACTTGAAGTTGACCAGACGCAGTAAGAAACTTCAAGCTTTGAAAGACTCTCTTTTGCTTTGTTGAGTTCCGCAGCAGCAGCTGTTATTGCAGGTTTACCAGCTTTATCAGCTTTTAACTTTGCAACTATCTCACCCTTGTCCTTTTACAACATTCTTAGCCATCCAAAAAAAACTTTACCAAAGGAATTAGAATATTACTTTATACTTCTTTTATTAAAACTGAAAAAAGAAGGTCAACTGGTCTCAACCCCTTTGTACCCGTATTACAATCAGCCTAATAGTAATCTTTGCACCCAATCAGCCTGTTAAACATACTTTTACTAATGCCCATCTCAAGCCAACTGTGTAACCTCTTTTACTGCATTATCAAAAGAATATGTAATTTTCTCATTATATATTAACAGTTGTCATACCTTCGCAAAAGCAGGTAATCGTGTAATTTCAATATGTATTATATATTTAGCATGTACTCGTATTATTTCAATATGTATTTAGCGTGTTAGCTTATTCAAAGTGCTCATGCTTTTTAGCTTATAAGTTCGCCCTCAAAATAAGCCCTTTCATAAAAGAACCTTCATCTTAGCTTCTTGAAAGATCTTATTTAGCTCAAAAAACGAATAAGCTAAAACGTTTATTAAGTATAAAAATGAATCACTTTATTTTGAAAATAAGAAAAATTAATAAGCCTAATAATAGGCTAAAAATGGCCTATTGTATTTTTAAGTACTCTACCAGAATAGTGCACTTGCTTGTGGTTTTCATAAGCTTAAAATTAAATTAATAAGCCTAATAATAGGCTAAAACTGAGATGTACCCATCATGTACACTTGCTTGTGGTTTTCATAAGCTTAAAATTATGTTTAATCGTCTTAAAATGATGGAGACGTAAAAACAGAATAGTGCATAAATAGAAACTAAATTCTCTTTGGAGTTTGATTGATAACGTCTTTGACTTTGCGCTAAGTTCAGAGAATGCGTTCCCAAGAGCATCTCCTTCACAAGCACCAAGGAGTTTGATTGCCTTGCCAAACTCAGCTAGAGATTGCCCCAACTCTGTAACAATGATTAAACCATTAATAAGTTCCATGACAAGCTTTTTCAACTTTGCTGAAGCAAGAATGTCTGCTCACAAGCAGCTAACATTTTTACCAGATATCTATATTCATGTGGCTTTGGTCCTCTTAGCTCTTTAGAATGGGCAGCTATACTTTATACTAATCAAAGGAGTGTTTGGACTTGCTTTTGACATAAAACATGACGTTTTGATAGTGATAGCAACATTCCTTGTTTTGACAGCAAAAACATCAACAAAACACCCCATTTTGACATAAAACAAACACTCCCTATTTTCACAGCAAAAACAACAACCAAATATAGCAACCGTGAAAATATACAGATTTGTGATAACTAATCCTAATGTACTCTTATAACATTAAATATGCAGATTTGTCAAAATTATTCTCGAACATAATATATTCGGATGACTACACCTAGTATCATTTGCTACGTTCGTGATCTTGGTGCTTTCCTTTTTGCATAGATAATATAAGTAAAAAAAAAAGGAAAATTAAATGTAAATGCGTACGATGTCTCTTTTGTTTTAGAGATTGCGTTTGGTGCAGGATACTTATTGGGCACACAGATCCTAGCTTAGGCCGGATGGCTGTAAGAAAATGGAAATGTTGTATCAGTTCAAATATATAAACATAAACTTAATTGTTTGTTCCTATGAAAGATAAAAAAAAAGGACCACCCTTATGACTTCACTTTTATATAGTTAAAATATGAATAAAAAGGCATAGAAATTACTATTTCTAGTCAGATGGCAGATCATCAGGAGGACAGCTCCAGCACCGTCACTCACCTGGCTGGAAGTTCCTGTTACGATAACAACAAATCAGTAAGATCACGTGCAAAAAAATACCACTTGTGGCTAATGAAGAGAGTTTCATTATGTACCAGCAGTGGTTGACCCGCCTTTCTTAAATACCGGCTTAAGTTTCCCAAGATCTGCCAAATTAGTTCCCAGACGGAAGCCATCATCAAGAGAGATTGTAACAGGCGTTTCGTCTTTGGTTTTTGGGTCAACGATCTTTTCTCCAAAAAAAACTTTATATTAGAAGGAAACAAAACGTATTATAATAAGATACGGAAAAAAAAAAGAAGCCATTTATACCTAGTCTTGATGGGAATGATCTCGTCCTTAAATTTACCAGAGAAGTTGCAGCAGCAGCCTTCCTATGGGAATCAACCTATGTAACGCAAACACCGTTAAAAAGGTTACATTTGAACAAAACAACCACCTTTCTATATAGTTCTAAAATAAGCTTCTCTTAAACTGATTATTTAAAATTTAATTACTTGATTGAAAAATCAGGGGTGTTTGGGATTACTTATCTGCTTATCGCAATTTGGGGAGCAAATAGTGATTTTAAGTGTTTGGATAGTATATGATTATATACTCATTTAGGCGCAAATCTATACATATATATGAGACTACACATGCCACATCATTAATGTTTACTAGGCATTTTAATATTGACATGGCGCATCTATGATGAGGTGGAAATGCCACCATGGCACTACATCATCCGGTTACATAATAAAAAAAATTCGTAGCAAGCAAGGTTCGAACATGGGTTTAAACATTAAAAGCCAAACGCCTCTACCACTGAGGCAATCCACATATTTGTGTTTTAACTTCTACTTCCAACGTAATACACTTCAATTTGTAGTCACATATCTAACTTTTACACTTACAATTCAATGCAGTCAAATGTTCATCATAACCTCCCCCTTTTCAATCGCTTATTCCAAAATCTTATCAAAACAAAATATTCGTCAAATCAATGCCATCTTTATTAACTGTTTTTCCGGGGTTTGATTGTATGATTTTCAAAATTATGACAGAAAATCACAGAGCATTTGAATATCAGAATCATAATCATCAAATCATATCCCGGCAATTCAATCGGCCTTTCAAAACGCTACTATCTATCACTAACGATTTTGTTTGTGATTTGTGTTAGGATCAGGAGAGAATATTCAAGAATAATCAGTAGCAAAACAAAAGGAGATCAGACAAAAGTTTCTTGTATTACAAATCAAAGGATACAAGATGAGTAGTGTTGTGTACAAAATAGATTAATTACAAATGGGGGGATAAGCCCTTATTTATACTAGGGCTTATTGGATTCTAGAAGATTCTAATACAAATATCTTAGATTTTCCTATAAGCTAATATCTAGCTTATTCTAGATTATTCTACCAAAGTATCTAGCTTATTTCTAGATTATTCTTAGTAAATATCTTTTAGACCAAAATTACTAAACTACCCTTAGGACTAATAAATCAAACATCTAACAATCTCCACCTTGACTTTAGCTCCTAAGTAGAGCCATATTTCCAATTATCAATATTGAGCAAATCCGCATAAAGGATCTAAACTTGCTCAAAGGAACCGGTTTAGTAAACACATCCGCAGGATTGTCTTTGGTGCCAATCTTCTTCACTTTGATTCTTCTTCGAACGAATGAAGTGATAACGAACATCAATGTGTTTAGTCCGGTCATGGTAAACTTGATCTTTAGCCAAACAGATAGCACTCATGCTATCACAAAACACGACGATCTTGAGGGAAACCAAGATCTTCAATCGGACCTACCAAATTCCTTCCTTACTGCATCCGTTAAAGCCATATACTCCGCCTTAGTAGATAAAGCGATGATGGTTGTAATGTAGCTTTCCAACTTACAACCAACTTCCAATAGTGAATACATAGCCGTTAAGGATCTTCTAGCATCAAGATCGCAAAGATAGTCCATCTAAGTATCCGACAACCAAATATTCACGCTCACCACCGTAAATAAGGCCAACATCGATGTCCCTTTTAAATAACGAAAATGCGTTTCACCGCATTCCAATGCTCTTTCCGTGATGAGCCATATACCGTGACACAACACTCATTGCGTGAGCTATATCCGGCCCGTCGCACAAACCATAACATACATCAAACTCCCAACAACACTAGCATAGGGTATTCGGGACATATACTCTATCTCTGCTTCGCTTTGAGGTGCACAAGCAGTGGATAAACGAAAATTGGCCGAGGAAGGAGTATTTACCGATTTTGCCGAACTCATGCCAAAACGAGAAATAATCTTCTCAATGTAACTTTTCTGTGATAAGAAAAGCTTACCATGTTTTCTCAATTATTTCCATGCCCTAAATCTTTCGAGCTGCTCCCAAATCTTTCATATCAAACTCCGTATTGAGAAGGATCTTCAACTTCTTAATCTCCTCCATATCTTTTGCCGCTACGAGCATATCATCAACGTACAAGAGTAGGTAGATAAGTGATCCCGACGGCGTGCCCTTTATGATAGACACAAATACCATAAGCACTTCTACTAAAACCATGCTTCACCATAAAGTTGCATCAAATCTCTTGTACCAATCGCTCTGCGATCGCTTCAAACCATAGAGATTTTCGAGCTTACAAACATAGTATTCTTTGCCCTGAACAACGAAGCCTTCGGGTTGGCTTATATAAATTTCTTCTTCAAGGTCACCATGAAGAAATGCGCTTTTACATCTAATTGTTCCAACTCCAAGTCATGATGTGCTACTAAGGATAGTAACACACCTAATAGATGTATGACGCACCACCGGGGAGAAAATCTCATTGTAATCGATTCCCTCCTCTTGGCTAAATCCCTTCGCGACCAAACGTGCCTTGAATCGAATGTTGTCCGAGCTCGATAAACTGGGTTTCTTCTTGAAAACCCACTTACAACCAATAACTTTTCTTCCTTCGTGAAGTTTTACCAATGCCCATGTATTGTTCTTATGAAGAGATTCAATCTCTTCACTCATAGCCGCACTCCACATATCGTAATCCTTAGAAGTAATAGCTTCTTGATAAGTAGCCGGTTCAAGAGACTCTACCTCTTCCGCTACTTGCAATGCATATGCGGCATAGTCCCCAAAGCCAAAACGACTAGGAGCTTTTGCATCTCTACGAGGTCTATCAAGGGCTATAGACCTATATTGCTCATGTTCCAAATGTGCTGAATTTGGAGGATCATCTAGTGGAGTAACATCGTGGTCCGTATCTTCTAGAACTTCATGCTCCACGCCCACTGCTTAGCAACATGCTCCACCTTTTCGAAGCACCTTCTTCAAGCTTCGATTCAACCAATCTTGCTTTAAGCGAAACAAGTGATCCTCGTCAAATGTCACATCTCGGCTAAGAATGACTCTTCTTTCCGATGGTGACCAAATTCGATAGCCTTTAACCCCGTCACCGTATCCCATAAAAATGCCTTTATTGGCTCTCGGATTTAACTTACCGTCACTAACATGATAATACGGGGCATCCAAAACACGAAGCTTGAATAATCTGCAATTTTCCCACCCAAACTTCAATTGGAGTCTTGCAATCAATAGCGGTGGCAGAGAGACTCGTTGACTAGATAGCAAGTTGTATTAAGTGCTTCACCCAAAACTTCTATCTAATCCGGCATTCAACAGTAAGCACCAAGTTCTTTCTAACAGTGTCCTGTTCATTCATTCAGCTACCCCGTTTTGTTGAGGAGTGTAATGAATGTGTGTAATGCCTAGCAATTCCTTCATCTCGACAAAAGGCTTCAAATTATCTCGAACAAAATTCCAAACCATTATCGATGCGAAGACGCTTAATCTTCCTTCCAGTTTGGTTTTCAATCAGAATCTTCCAATGTTTGAATTTCTCAAACGCCTCACTCTTGTGTTTCATCATAAACACCCACGTCATTCTTGAGAAATCATCAATGATTGAGAGAAAATACCGAGCACCACCGAGAGAAGGTACTCGAGAAGGCCCCCAACAATCAGCATGAAGATAATCGAGAGTACCTTTTGTTTGACGAGTTGCTTTCGAGAAACTAACTCGCTTTTGTTTTCCCATAACACAATGCTCACAAAACTCCAAGTTCGCAACTTTGTGGTTGTCAAGGAGTCCTCGCTTACTCAAAATGACCATGCCTTTCTCACTCATGTGACCAAGACGCATATGCCACAACTTTGTCAAATTGAATTACTCTTCTCGCATACGTACGAAACGTAACTTGTGATTGTTTCACCTTGTAAAGTGTAAAGAGAAGAAGTACCTTTAGTTGCTTTCATAACCACCAAAGCTCCTTTCAAAACACGAAGGACACCATTCTCACTAGTGTATTTGAAACCTTTCGAGTCGAACACACCTAGCGAGATCAGATTTTTCTTGAGATCCGAACATGACGAACATTGGTGAGCGTTCTAACAACTCCATCATGCATTCTAATCTGAATTGTTCCGATTCCAACAACTTTGCATGGTGAATCATTGCCCATAAAGACATGCCCGCCATCAAACTCTTCATATGTCACTTAACCAATCCCGATTGGGACTCATATGAAAAGAACAAGCGTAATCCATGATCCAAGCAAGTGGTGTACCTTTATAGTCGCAAGAATCGACAATACCAACTCGCTCCAACCCGAAGTCATCTTTAGCAACCGCGGCTACCTGGCCTTTCTCCTTGAGCTTAGGACATTGGTTCTTCCAGTGGCCTTCCTTATGGCAATAATAACACGTATCTCGAGGATTTGACCCTCGAGATCTCGACTTCGATCTATCTTTATATCTACCTTTTCCTTTGCCTCTTCGCTCGATGCTCGCTCTATCCCCGGCTCGTAATTGACAAGCCAACGGGTTGAGATTCGAAATTCCCGATGCTTGATGGCGAAGCTCTCGTGAATGCAAACTGGATCGAACATCTTCCAATGTAATAGTCTCTTTACCAACAACAAAGGAATTTACAAAGTTCTCATACGAGGGAGGTAACGAAACAAGCGTAATAAGAGCAAAGATCTTCATCATCAATCTTGACATCAACATTCTTCAAATCCATCAAGATGGAATTTAAAGCATCAAGATGATCTTTTAATGCCGGAGCCCTCTTTCATCCAAGAATGAAAACAACCGTTGCTCAAGAATAACTTATTCACAACGACTTGGTCATGTAAATCTTTCTAGTTTCTTCCACACACCCGCGACCATTTCCTCATCCGCAACCTCGTAAAGAACCTCATCCGATAAAGATAGCAAAATAGTAGAATGCGCCTTTTCATCTAGTGAGTTGAATTTGGCATCGGTCATATCACCGGTTTGGGACCGCTAGAGGTGCCCAAATACCTTGTTGCTTCAATAAGGCTCGAACCTTAACTCCCACAAACCTGAAGTTGCTTTTGCCATTGAACTTCTCAACAACACTAACCGATGATGATGGTCAGAGGACATTTTTATCCAACAAAGGGTTTTCTAAAGTTTACTAATGTTCTCTAACCTCCCACGATACAAATTCTGATCTTCCACAACACAAATTCTGATCTTGATTTCTCCTACCTTCAAACCCGATCGAACAGCAAACACCAAACACCAAAACGAAGAACAGATCCAAAATGATATCAAGATATTGAATCTTGAAAATCAAATGTAAGCTTGCTTCAAACACGATCGGTTAGCTCGATACCAATTTGTTAGGATCAGGAGAGAATATTCAAGAATAATCAATAGCAAAACAAAAGGAGATCAGACAAAAGTTTCTTGTATTACAAATTAAAGGATACAAGATGAGTAGTGTTGTGTACAAAATAGATTAATTACAAATGGGGGGATAAGCCCTTATTTATACTAGGGCTTATTGGATTCTAGAAGATTCTAATACAAATATCTTAGATTTTCCTATAAGCTAATATCTAGCTTATTCTAGATTATTCTACCAAAGTATCTAGCTTATTTCTAGATTATTCTTAGTAAATATCTTTTAGACCAAAATTACTAAACTACCCTTAGGACTAACAGTCAAACATCTAACAATTTGATCAGTCACTAACGATTTCTTTCAACGCGTGTTTTGCAGGATAAGTATTAGAACGTCAATTGCCTTTTATGGAGTATCTGATATAGGGCTACATGTAGAAGACCGTCCTGCCAGACAATACCAATAGTAGTCACTAGGACACGAAATTCAAACACATGCCAAAGGATCCAATACAGAGCTTTTTTAATAGGTACTTTATTTTAAAATTCTAACTTGATTATGTAAATATTCATTGTATCTGATGTTTATGTGTTTTACTATGATTCTAACAATTTAAACATTTTTTGCTATTAGAGGATCCGAGCAGCAGAAAGCAATCGTCAATCACGCCATAACAGTTGGCCAAGTGAATTCCGACCGGGTAACTCATTAAGAAATTTATACAATATTAATGTGATAAGATAATATAATGAGGTATTTAGATTCTTTATTAGGACTGCTTATCTATTTATTGTGGTTTTTATATAGTAGTGAGTAGTTTTGACTATTTGGATAGAATCGAAGTGCTTATAATCTTCGTTATTGAGAATGCTGCTGATGTCAGAGAGGAACCTACACATGAGTTAGATGTTGCGGTGAGTAAATTACCATTTTACCCCTTAAAATACTTTGATGTGCTATTTTTTGTTGTCAATAATCTTCTTTTCGTTTTTGTAGGATGCATCCGAGGATCCAGAGTTGGAATCTGATACGGGCACCAAAAGCAATTCGAAGATCGAACAAACAAAAGCTGAGGTGGAAGCTATTGAAAGGGGATTGCAGATTGTTTGCGTTATAGTCAATCAATGTAATGTTTAGTAGTTATATTAGCATTTAATATGCATTTATATTTGTCTGTAGACGATTAAGAATGATGATTTGGAAGTGATACGTCAGTTAGGAACTGGTACATATGGATCCGTTTATCATGGTAAGTGGAAGGGGTCTGATGTTGCAATAAAAAGGATTAAAGCCGCCGACGGCGGTGAAGCCAACCGAAGGGAACGTATGGTATGTATTGAATCCCTTTTTCCTTTTTGGTCATATTGGTACACTTGAATTGGCGTAATGATGATTACCAATGTTTGACACTAAACCTCTGTGTGCTACTACACCTCTGTAAGGGCTTCGCTTATTTGTTTTTCTACATTTATTGGTTTTTTTTTTCTGTTAATTACCTAAAGCAAATAGCTAATATGCTTCTAAAGAAAGTGTGAAATCAGTAAAGGAATCGTGAAATAAATTTCGGCAACATGCTCCCCCGAATCAAAGTAGCGTTTAAGATTATTGTTTCATAAAAACATCACCAGTTGATTTTTTTTCTGTACTTTATGTTTGATAAAAAATCAACCATAATCTTTGTCGCATGTTTGTCAACAATTTATTTATGTGTGTCGTAACAGAGTAATTATTACTTGGGACGACACATCATGTTCTTATTTAAATTCCCTCCAAATATAATCTGCTGAGATGCTTTGGGTAGATCAGAAAGGAAGGAATGTATTTAGAACATTCATCACAGATCAAATGGACTAGGCTATTCTTGATCATTCATTTGATATTTTCTGTATTCATATTTTACTTTAGCAAAACAACAATATTGAAACTCCATGCATATTACGCAAAGCAAAGTAGTTTTGACATTTCTAATGAAAGGCGTAACATTACAGTGGGTGGGAATAGTGTATTATGCTAGATGTTTTACAAAGGGTTACTGATATTTGGTTTGACCTTAATCCCTTTGAGGATTTTGGGTTTGTTCTTTAATATTTTTTATAGGGTATTTTAATGACATTTAATACTTTGTCATCAATATCGTCATAAGATTGTAGTTTATAACTGATATATACCATTCAACATGTAATTCCACTTGCGTATGTTATGGTGGTGTTTTGACCTCTTCTAAACAAATAATCACTATAAAAGAATTAGTGGTCAACAGATAAGCTATCCCAAACATCCTCATAATAAAAAACTCAGTATTAGATTACTTCTATCCAAATGCTTTACATAATTAGCCGCAAACACAATTACATAAACATGCTACTTTTTCAAAAATTTGCACATTTATTATCATGAGCTTGAAAACTACATAGGGTCTACTTAACTTGAAAACCCAACATATAAAGTAACAATATTTAACCAATTCTTACACACAAAATGCAATAAAGCACACAAATTCACATTCAAAACACATAAATACGCAAAGGGTCTATTTGTTCTTACTTGTGAAGCCATAAAGTTCATCTCTTTATTGCAGCACCTCCTACAAAAATCTCTTTATTGCAGCATATCCTACAAAACACAATTAAGGAAAGCTAATCAAAAGTGAAATCAAGCACCATCAACTAAAACTGCACCTGAGTGGTATCTGCATGAATAAAAAGTTCAATAATTCAGGAATTAAATATAAGTGGCGTAAAATAGGTTGTTGTGGGGGTCTGCAATGATACCTGAGTGCCACTACCATCATCAGTACCACCGTCGGTGTTCTCAGCGTCCCGTCCATCTTTCACCATCGCTGCTGTCAGCGTTGCCTCCATCTTTGCCACTACTATCAACATGCCTTATATGAATTAGTTCTCTATTATCTACAAATGCAATTCATTAACAAAACAGATTTCAGGTGACGTCAACAATATTAACAGTAGAAGGTATGTATTACAGTAATATGATAAACTGGGTACTATAGAAGTCCACATTCAAACAGCTCGTAACACGTTCTACTACAACTACAGAGCGTAAGCCTTAGTAGGTTGGTTATGTAATTGTTAAAGCATGTTTGGGATAGCCATTTTTTTCTGCTACATATGTGCCTTAAACACTCCTAATTTCACCAATGAATAAGAGTCCCAAACAAAACTGGCTTCACGTTATCAATGATATGAATAAATTATATCTAATAACCAAATTAAATACACCAACAGGGACAAACTGGGTTCATGTGGATAAACTGCGTTAACTGCTAACCTTTTCCCAAAAAAGTTGGTATGTACTCTTTTCACCACACGCCCACAACGAAGTAAAAAATTCTTGCTTACCAACATATCGATAATACCTTCTACTTCCATATGCCTATATGATTTTAAAACTTGTTTGCACTCAAGATGATTTCTCAAAAGAGAAACAAATCTTTTTTCCAGAAACATTCAGCACGTGTTTCCGGTAGCACATAAGCATTTAGGAAAAAGGTCACAAATACACATTAGATATATACATAAGCTCAAAAGTCATACCTTGCAAACTTTTATCCAACTCGGGTAACAACTGATACTACCTCTGCAATATATTTGACAATGGCTCCAAATCTACACAAATGAACCACATTAATAAACTTTACTAATTGTTTTTATAAAGAGTACAACTTTTACACATAGGCTTGCCGCTTGCCCTTCAGTTCACATAGGCTCAAAAGGCCACCGCCACTCGGGAACCACGTAATAAGTAGTGATCATTATTCGACCACGAAAAAATATCCCAGGCGCATTATTAACACTGTACCAGGTATCCTTTTTCGGAATCAAATACCGAACACCACAATTTTTTTGGCCAAACTAACCTGGGCCAAAGTTGTCACCAGCCGTGGGCTGCAACCACAACGGTGGCCAACACCCGACGTTAGATACAACAAAAGCCCTTTATTTGTTCAGATTAGCTTATATTCAGGGTTCATGGGCTTGTTTAAAACAACGAAACGACATTTATTTTGGGACAATGTAGTATATCAAATGGGAAACGACGTCGTTTCCTTCAGTGTATAAAAAATATATTAATGGGAGCATTGATGGTCGATAATCCCATATAATAAGGTAACCCAAAGCACCCATATAACTATTATCTGCATATAAGCTAATCCAAACACCCCTAATTATTACAGATAAACCATTACCTTGTCAAACGAACTTGTTTTTTCCGCTTCTCTCTTCTCCAATCCCCCTGTATGCGTGTCTCATAATCTCCACTTCCACAGTGGACTGTGAGTTTCCTTCTCGCTTCACCACAGCATCTTTAAAGAGCATCTTTAGAGCTGATCCAATATGTAAAAGCATACAACCACAACTAAGTTATGCTTCAATCTAAGATCAACATAAAAGAATCTGGAACAGAAGCTTACATGTAACGTCTTCATCTTTAACGATACCCTGTATCCATTTCTCCTTCCCACACTCATACAAAATGATTCAAAATGAATTTGCATATTGCAACATTAAAGTGAGTTTTGGATTCCGAAACTGAAATTAACGAACTTTAGACTGAAACATGCCTTACAACTTAATGTAAACTTCTTTATCATTAATTTGTGTTTGAATTTTCACTAAAGAAGAACCTTAATAGTCGTGTATGCTATCTCTACGCCCGTCAGTTTAGTCGCATTGCCAATAGCAACTTAGGCATACTTTTTTTTATCCGCGTTAAACCTACTAAACCAAAACAACCAAAAAAAGTGTAAATCAACTCATTCACAGATTAACGCGGATAAAGCACAAACTAAACATAGGCTAAGAGAAGTTTTTTAAAAAGTGGTTAATTAAACCAAAATAAGGAAAATCTCACTATGGCATTTATTCTCTGAATTATTCGATAAAATCTGTTAATAAGTCAAAGCAAAACACAAATCCAGCCTACGTTACGGAGGGTTTGTTATATACAATTTGATTAGGAGCGTTTATTTAAAGAAAAAAATCAAACCTTCCTACAATATCAATATGAAATTTCAAATATCCTAATAAAAAATTCGGATAAAAAATATACATATATCATGATCAAAATAACAAAAACAATAGAAAAAACGTAATCTAAAATAAAATGATGGGAACTAACCTGTATCAACGAAATCAGTGGAATGGCCGAGATGTATAAAAAAGGGATTGTTAATATTATGATGATAAACAATCATAAAAACAAAAACAAAATGATACATATAATATTTTTCATAATTATTGATTATGAAAATTAGGATTTGATTTAATGGAGGGTTTATGCACTATTTTGATTGATAAGAACATATGATTAATTGATTAAAATTAGGGTTTGAATAGGGGATACGATTTGGGGGAAATGGGGTTTGGGATAAAAATGTTTGACTAATGGACCATGGGCTGTCATTTTATGGGCTAATGGATGGAATCAAGGGTTTTTGTTGTAACAACGTAAATAAATGAAATCTCATACTTCCTTTTATAAACATCCCGCCACGAAGAGTGGGCCTAAAAACCACCATTAGATTTATACTTCAACGGTTTACAATGAACATTACGTAAGGAATAATTTTATACAACCTGTGTGCATCGCACGGGTTCTAAATAGAAAAAAGTAAAGAAACACAACAAGAAGAACTAGACTATAAACTTAACAAAATAATCACATCTATCTAAACATTAATAAAATTCTTCCAACAATCAACAAAGTTCTCCCGATGCAGCC
The DNA here is from genome assembly GCA_910596185.1 of Chrysanthemum makinoi. Classification (NCBI taxonomy): domain Eukaryota; kingdom Viridiplantae; phylum Streptophyta; class Magnoliopsida; order Asterales; family Asteraceae; genus Chrysanthemum; species Chrysanthemum makinoi. The sequence goes on from OU343221.1 coordinate 341,359,255, forward strand.
CGAGTTATAGATTGTTGTATATTTGAGCCTCACCATCATACTAACAACTCGGAAATTTACACAAACATTACACGATGAACAATTAGATAAAACCTGTGTGCATCACACATGTTTTTAATGCCTTACATTATTTAATAAACTTGTGCTCATTGGTAGTTTTTTAATCATAATACTAGGATAATTCAAATAATATATCCAAAAGAACCACTATACAATACAAAGAATATACGAATTTCCACAGTCTTCTTTCCCAATGTATATTATTTAATAAACTTGTGCTCATTGGTAGTATTTTAATCATAATATTGAAATAATTCACAAAATATACCTAAAAGAATCACAATACATGTAACTGTATTAATCAAATAATATTGAAATTTCAACGGTCTTTTTTCCCACTATATCATACATACTAAAAGATTCAGTCCCCTTATTAGTAGGGTAGTCATGAAGCCTGAAGTTCGTGTTGTTACAACGAAAAGAATCCGAACCGAGCAACATGTTTAATTGTAGCGACAAATGAAGGTAAATATGAAGCGTTCGTGGGAATATTAACCATTAGCAAATAAATACTATATTTTTATTCGCTTGCAAGTTGCAAATAATTAAATCAAATAAGTTTTTAAATGTGAATCTTTTCAGCTTGCTTTTAAAGATTATAAATAGACGGTTATCACCATTTTCACCACATCTTTTTTTGTCACCAATCTTCACCAACATGAGAAAAAAAAACTCAATGTGCATTTAACCACAACCTCAGCCGGCATGGTTAAGGATTCTCATTTTATAAAAACTACAAATTCGATTTCGGTTTGGTTTTTACCAAATACAACACCATTATAGGAGAAGAACTAAAACAAAATTACAAACCAAACGCATCCAAAACAACATCAACCTATCTCCTTTCAACAACTAAAACAATAAACATAAAAGAAAACGTGCAAGATCTCAGTTCCCATCATAGATCCTTTTTAATATCCGAAAATAATAAAGAGAGATTTATAACAAATGTATGTTGCAATCTATCATTGTTTCGTTCTAAAAAAACATATAAACACCTACCTTAGATCTTATACAAGATCTTGAAGGCTTGAAGGAGTTCAAATACAAGAAAAAGAAAAAGGTGTTTTCAATTGTGTTATCTTCTTTCCATGATTCGGTTTACCTAAACGAAAATAACAAATGAATAACCCGTGACCCTCCAAAGAATCTTCAAGTCGTGACTCTATATAGCAAGAAATTATCAAGGAAAGGTTTGTGGGTATGGTGAGATTCGGTTAGAAAGATAGAGTTGTTTGTGGTTCAACATTCACAACAAAAGATGCCAGTGTTGTGATTATTGTGATTTGTTATTAATAAAGATGTGATTGATCTTGATGGGAGAAAGATGAGATGGGTGTTTTAGGGTTAGTCAAAATGACATTTGGGTAACAGGTTATATCATTTGAAGTGTGAAGTGGATTTGATCGGATATTGGGCCTAAATGCATATCATATAGGGGTGTTCACGGATCGGGTAATATTCGGTTATCGGTTTTGATATGTGTCTAAAAACACATATATTTTATACTATTTAAACCCACAAAACAACCAAAAACACACAAATGACTCTCAAAATGATATAAATTCATAAAAATGTGTTTTTATGTGATTCAGGTACAAAAGATTGAAAAACAAGTGAAAAATGATCAATTTCACAACAATTGTCGTTTTCACCCCTGAGTTACATAAATTGTCAAAACTAGTCCCTAAAAGTTTTAAATGAATGAAAAGTCAACTTAAGTCCTTGGGAAATCAAAAATGTTCACAAAACATCCCTGGATGAAAGTTTACACAAAATGGCAATTTTTACCCCTCAAGTTACAAAATTGGCAAAAATGGTCCCTGGTATTCTAAACTTGGAATTTTACAAATAATACCCTTGTACTATGCATGATTGAAAATTTGGAACATTTTGATAAAATTTTGGGAAATTACACTTTTAGTCCCTCAAAATCCAAAAATGACATTTAAGGTCCTTTTAACTTTTAAAATAAAGTTTTATGCAAAAAGGGTCCTTGTTCTATTCAAGTATGGCAAGTTTAGTTCTTGTGTGAAGTTTGGAAAAGCTACATTTTCAGTCCTTGAAGTTTGTTGTTGCACTTTTGGTCCTTGTTTACCACTTAAACCAAATGGACATATTTTTAACATATCAAACCCAAATCCAATCCACTAACCAAATGGCCCAACATTAGCCCAAAACCCATGAACCTTGGACCTTGGTCTTGCACCTTGAGCCAGGCCACAATTCCTTTGACCCCAACCACAACCCATTTTGACCCTCCCTCGCTTAATATTAGCTACGGTCAAACTAAGTCAAACCCAAGAAAACGCTCTCTAAAACCCAATGTTATCTGTAGAATGGTTCTCTCTCACTCAATACTCAAAACCAGTGCATGGTTTCTCCACTTTTTCAACCCCTCTCCATACTATGTCCCCTCCAACTCCTCTACACTCCAAAAACTCTTAATTGGCTCAACCAAATCCCTTAAATGATTAAACCTGCTTCAAAGACTATTTTGGCGCAAAAAGTAATGGATGGTTCTGATTATTTAGAGCAATCCAAGGGTTCAGATATGGTGGGAAATAATCAGAGTACAAGTGGGGAGATGTTTGGATATAAAAGAAAAGAGAAGACGAGGAAAGACCACTTTGGCCTTAAGCCTTAGTCAATGTAGTTGTAGTTTTTATGGCTTTCTTAGTTTAAATGTCTTTAAATCTTTCAAATGTTGTACTTTATCTTTCAGTAGTGTAATGAAACCTTATTTTAAGTTTAATTTCAGCTTGAATGTCAGCTTTTAAGTTTTTGCTTTAATTTCCTTTAAATTTCATGTCATTTTAATTTCAAGTTAAGTAGTTGTTTGATGGATTTTATAAGCCAAATAAGCTCCTGACAAGAGCTCATTTAGTTTTTTAGATTCATTAAAGCATTTATAGCTTTTAAATTCAGAAAATCATAAAAAATCAAGAAAATCAATGAAAAATCAAAAATCTTGGGAAAATGAAGAAGATGGTGAAGCAGGGTTGAATTTGGAATGCTATGGGTATTAGGAGCTTATTTGTAAGCTAATAGGTGAAACCTTGTCCATTTGTTCTAAGTCTCAGTTCATATCACCATGTAAGCAATTTCTCTCAATTTTGCATTTCTTAGTTTTAATCTTTCTTCTGTTTTAATTATCATGTTTCTATGTTTATATGTTACTAGTTAATGATAATATAGCTTAATATAAGTTTGTTGTGTTTTGGAATTTGGTTATGCTTAAAATTCCATTTTGATCAGTGAACATGATTTTTGATAATCATGGTTTAAACCTTGTGTGACTACTTGTTTAAGCTTTAAAGGTCCTAATTTAACAGATGAAAGCCTGTGGATTTGATAAAATTGGTTTACTCACCCTATGTATTGAAAAGCTTAATTAAAGTCCATTTTAGGTGTGTTTGGATTTGATAGTTTTAACTGTGCTATTGTGTGTTTGAGTTGTTGTTTGTACTTGTTTAATGTTACATATGTGTCTATTAACTCATTTCAGTCTAGAAAACATGTCTTTGTAAGCAAAAAGTCAAAATCACTTTGGATCTTATATAGGTTGTCCATCGTTGAGATTTCATGAAGCTTGATCATTATTTTGTGTTCAAAAGTTGTTAATCTTGCTATATTCAGTCTTAAAACACCTTAACATAACATCATCAGTGCTTAAAATCAATTCAAAATCCATTTTAGTCAAACTTTTGGTTTTGAACAAAAGTCAAAATTTTCAAATAGTCGTTTTTGAATAAAATGTATAATTTTGTGTAGGATTCAGTTTTAAGTTTTAGTCTTAATCCTTTTGGGATTTCAAAATATAGTCGCTCAAGAAAAATACAAAAATAATAGTTTACATTTTCTCAGCTTTTAGATAGCTTGTTCATTGGCTTATTTTCTACTGTCTGCTTTGCATGCCCCACCATGGTTTTATTTGTCAAAACCATGAGCTTGCATAAGCTCATGGATTAGACCCTAGCTGGTGTACTTGGTTTATTTGTGTAGCCTTTGTAGCTTAGTTGTAATGTGTATGCTTATTTGTCCATATTTAGCTTATGTGCTTAGCTTAATCTATCCATCTATATTGTCCCATTTTGTCCACTCAACTCAAGCAAACAGCTTGAGTGGGCTTGGTAAATAAGTTCTTATAAGCTCCTTAATGAGCTTGAGATTGTGATTCTTGGCTTTGTGAGAAGCTAAGCAGTCCATCTCAATGTCTCAGTTTGAGTTGAGCTTATTAGAGCTTATTTGATAAGTCCTATAGAAGCTTGTGTTTGCCCACTCACAACATACCTCTGAGCAATTCAGTGGTATTACACCATTTCCACAAGCCTCTCGAAAGTTCACCTGTTGGATCTAGCTTATGTGGTTTAGCTTTTTGGGAAGCTTAACCACCATACTTTGAGATCCAGTGCTTAATTCCTATATTGTAGCTCATTCACTAGGGCTGCAATGAGCTTTCTTTTGTCCTATATTTTGTGAAAGTACTGCTTCAGCAGTACTTTGGTTTTGGAATTGCTTATTAGCTTATTGCAAGCTTTTAGGTAAATGCCAGTACACTAGCTTGTTTATACTTGTCCATATAGCTTGTATACATATTATTTTACTTTTGTTATCAAGTGTGGAGCTTATTACAGGTCCTTTGAGCCCTCAATTCCATCCAAGTCAAGCTTGTAGCTTGATTGTCTAAACCATAAGCTCACACTTTAGCAGTCCATTTTTCTTGTTTATATTGTTGCATTGGACTGATGTATACCTTAGTTCACCTTTTGTTTTATCTCAGATAGCTTATTTTGAGCTTATCATGAGTTAAGCTCCAAATAAGCCAAAAGCTTAACTGTTGGGCTCATAAGCTCATGCTATGCTTATTTCTTGGTTTGTATAGCTTATTTTTCATCACATATGTATAATATTAGTACTTTATAAGTCCAGAAAACAGAAAAGCCAAAAAGAAGTCCTTTTCAAGCTTAAGTAATAGCTTCCATTTGGAGCTTTTGCCCATTAGCTTATTTTTGTACATAAGCTTCCATTTTTATATTTTTCATAGCTTCTTGTATTTATTTTAGAATTTTGTAAAAAGTTTCAGATTTTTCTGTATTCATTTAGTATTTTTAATAAATCAGTTATAGTTTTTAATACTTAATAATAGTAAATAATTAATAATAAATAGGATAATTATGTAAAAAATACATTTTCAGTTTTAAAATTCATTTCATGATATTTTAGATTTTTCAAATTCTTTATTTCATTTATTTGAGTTAATTTTAGATTTTCTTATTATTTAATTCATTTTTAATACATTTAATTCATTTTTAATTTATAATAATTAATTTAATTGTGTAAAAATTTATTTTTCTTTTCTAATAATTTTCTTATCTTTTTAGGATTCTAAAAATATAATTTTCACATTTGTGGGAGTTGTATTGGACTGAATTCACGTTTTTATTTTGTACGCTTACATAAATTTCAAGAACGTACGTTTTTAGATTTTAATCGGTAAACAATTGTAAAAATAGAATTAAAATGACTTCAAAATTTTGATATTTTTATATTTCCTTAGTATAATTATAATCCTTTTCTTATTTCATTTTTGTTACATTTATGTAATTATTATGTATACATATATGGTTTAGTTGTTAGTTTTCTTAACTTTTGTATATACTTGTAAATTATAGTTTAATATTTTAATTATATTTAATTTGCATTTAAGTCGCTAAGACATGCAAATCCCTATTATAGTTATAGTCGTTTTGTTCTTAAACGTTTACGTTTTAGTAACGTACGTTTGTATATCTTTTGCGCTTTTAGGTTTCGATTGTACGCTTTAACGCATAGATAGCTGTGACAGAGCTATTACTATTCACATTCCTAGTGTTAGTCAATCGATTCCTGTTTTGTACATTCTTGATCATATCATTTTATCACACGTTGTATTCGGATATCACACCTCACCAGATTAACGATCCAAGGATATTTTAATCCTTGGTAAAACTTGCATAGATTTTCTCCCGGCCGTCCGCCTTTTATCATCTGTTACGGTTTTGTGAACGGAGAAATAAAAGAAGACAGTTCCCGAGAAACTAAATTTTAGCGCCACGCCGGGAGGTGTGTGCAGTAACGACTTGTGTTTTATATCTATCTCTTATATATTATATATAATATATTTCAGATTTCAAAAACAATATAAAATACAAAAACATTTTTTCCTTTGCACACAACTTGCCCAGTTTGATAAGTCCCTCAGTTACAACATTTGGTTGTTGGTGCTTACGCTTGCTGAGCTCTGTCACCCATTCCCTTCGAGGGCGGTTGTTAGGAACTTCTTTTGTACATATATATATAAACTTCAAAAATACAAAAATATTTTCCCTTTCTTTTTATAAAATCAAAAATCAAAAAGATTATTCTCGCCTTTTCTGAGTTTCTTTCTAAAGATTCTTAGACTCATCTTAATGATGATTATTCATAATTCTGTGAGTGGCAATCCCACTCCAATTTCTCACCCAATCTCTGAGTGGCTATCCCACTCAGCTTCCCCATGAACCAATTTAATTCGGGGTCAAGTCAAGCTAGTGACTTGGTTATCAAAAACAAGCCACACTATATGGGTTTTCACCCATATTTCTGTCTTCTTTCTCTCTTCTACCACCTAGTGTGGGGTAATAACCCACACTCGTTGTATATTCTCATTCATCTTAAAAAAAAAAAAAAAAAAAACCTTTCTAAATAATGGCCGTAATATTTCCCTTTACGTTTTTTGTTTCGCATAACCGCTGTACTTTGAATATTGAGGGCAATATTCATTTCTAAGTATGGGGGGGATTCTCACGAATTTTATCACGTAATTTTACCGCCTAATTCCCCCATTTTTGGCCAAATTTTTTTTGGAGTAAGTGTTTTACACTCACTCATTTGGTTATCAGTCCGCCATGTCTGTAAGACAAAAGGATTGGCTAATCCAGGAGCAAACGGCTCTTGGTAAAGATATTCCAAACTGCTTTTAGTTGACAACTTGCTAATAAGTTGTATGGTAATCAACTCACCATATCCTAACAAGTGAAGAGTTGGCTAGCCCGCAAGATTATGGCTTGTGGTAAAGGCAAGGAAAACCATAATTGGTATTCAGCTCACCATAGATAATTCTGATAATTTATCTAAGAGTTGGCTAGTCCGTAAGGGTACGGCTTCGGTAAAGACTAATCAAATCATGTTATGATTTGCTCAAAATCATTTGGTTATCAATGTACCAAGGTTCTTACTTGAACTGAAACATTTGGCTACTCCAGAAGTGATGGCTTTTGTTAAAGAGTTTTTAAAATCCATTAAAGTTTCAAAAGATTGCTAGGACTAGCAATAGTTCAGTGTGGGGGATTTGATATGTGTCTAAATACACATATATTTTATATTGTTTAAACCCACAAAACAACCAAAAACACACAAATGACTCTCAAAATGATATAAATTCATAAAAATGTGTTTTTATGTGATTCAGGTACAAAAGATTGAAAAACAAGTGAAAAATGATCAATTTCACAACAATTGTCGTTTTCAGTCCCTGGAGTTACATAAATTGTCAAAACTAGTCCCTAAAAGTTTTAAATGAATGAAAAGTCAACTTAAGTCCTTGGGAAATCAAAAATGTTCACAAAACATCCCTGGATGAAAGTTTACACAAAATGGCAATTTTTACCCCTCAAGTTACAAAATTGGCAAAAATGGTCCCTGGGTATTCTAAACTTGGAATTTTACAAATAATACCCTTGTACTATGCATGATTGAAAATTTGGAACATTTTGATAAACTTTTGGGAAATTACACTTTTAGTCCCTCAAAATCCAAAAATGACATTTAAGGTCCTTTTAACTTTTAAAATAAAGTTTTATGCAAAAAGGGTCCTTGTTCTATTCAAGTATGGCAAGTTTAGTTCTTGTGTGAAGTTTGGAAAAGCTACATTTTCAGTCCTTGAAGTTTGGTTAAGTTGCACTTTTGGTCCTTGTTTACCACTTAAACCAAATGGACATATTTTTAACATATCAAACCCAAATCCAATCCACTAACCAGCTGGCCCAACATTAGCCCAAAACCCATGAACCTTGGACCTTGGTCTTGCACCTTGAGCCAGGCCACAATTCCTTTTGACCCCAGCCACAACCCATTTTGACCCTCCCTCGCTTAATATTAGCTACGGTCAAACGAAGTCAAACCCAAGAAAACGCTCGCTCTAAAACCAGTGTTATCAGAGTCAGCTGTCTCTCTCACCCCTGAATACTCAAAACCAGGCATGGTTTCTCCACTTTTTCAACCCCCTCTCCATACTATGTCCCCTCCAACTCCTCTACACTCCAAATACTCTTAATTGGCTCAACCAAATCCCTTAAATGATTAAACCTGCTTCAAAGACTATTTTGGCGCCAAAAAGTAAAATGGATGGTTCTGATTATTTAGAGCAATCCAAGGGTTCAGATATGGTGGGAAATAATCAGAGTACAAGTGGGGAGATGTTTGGATATAAAAAGAAAAGAGAAGACAGAGGAAAGACCACTTTGGCCTTAAGCCTTAGTCACGTAGTTGTAGTTTTTATGGCTTTCTTAGTTTAAATGTCTTTAAATCTTTCAAATGTTGTACTTTATCTTTCAGTAGTGTAATGAAACCTTATTTTAAGTTTAATTTCAGTTGAATGTCAGTTTTAAGTTTTTGCTTTAATTTCCTTTAAATTTCATGTCATTTTAATTTCAAGTCAAGTAGTTGTTTGATGGATTTTATAAGACAAATAAGCTCCTGACAAGAGCTCATTTAGTTTTTTAGATTCATTAAAGCATTTATAGCTTTTAAATTCAGAAAATCATAAAAAATCAAGAAAATCAATGAAAAATCAAAAATCTTGGGAAAATGAAGAAGATGGTGAAGCAGGGTTGAATTTGGAATGCTATGGGTATTAGGAGCTTATTGGTAAGCTAATAGGTGAAACCTTGTCCATTTGTTCTAAGTCTCAGTTCATATCACCATGTAAGCAATTTCTCTCAATTTTGCATTTCTTAGTTTTAATCTTTCTTCTGTTTTAATTATCATGTTTCTATGTTTATATGTTACTAGTTAATGATAATATAGCTTAATATAAGTTTGTTGTGTTTTGGAATTTGGTTATGCTTAAAATTCCATTTTGACTGTGTGAACATGATTTTTGATAATCATGGTTTAAACCTTGTGTGACTACTTGTTTAAGCTTTAAAGGTCCTAATTTAACAGATGAAAGCCTGTGGATTTGATAAAATTGGTTTACTCAGTCCTATGTATTGAAAAGCTTAATTAAAGTCCATTTTAGGTGTGTTTGGATTTGATAGTTTTAACTGTGCTATTGTGTGTTTGAGTTGTTGTTTGTACTTGTTTAATGTTACATATGTGTCTATTAACTCATTTCAGTCTAGAAAACATGTCTTTGTAAGCAAAAAGTCAAAATCACTTTGGATCTTATATAGGTTGTCCACTGTTGAGATTTCATGAAGCTTGATCATTATTTTGTGTTCAAAAGTTGTTAATCTTGCTATATTCAGTCTTAAAACACCTTAACATAACATCATCAGTGCTTAAAATCAATTCAAAATCCATTTTAGTCAAACTTTTGGTTTTGAACAAAAGTCAAAATTTTCAAATAGTCGTTTTTGAATAAAATGTATAATTTTGTGTAGGATTCAGTTTTAAGTTTTAGTCTTAATCCTTTTGGGATTTCAAAATATAGCTGCTCAAGAAAAATACAAAAATAATAGTTTACATTTTCTCAGCTTTTAGATAGCTTGTTCATTGGCTTATTTTCAGTACTCTGTCTGTTGCATGCCCTCGCACCATGGTTTTGTTGTCAAAACCATGAGCTTGCATAAGCTCATGGATTAGACCCTAGCTGGTGTACTTGGTTTATTTGTGTAGCCTTTGTAGCTTAGTTGTAATGTGTATGCTTATTTGTCCATATTTAGCTTATGTGCTTAGCTTAATCTATCCATCTATATTGTCCCATTTTGTCCACTCAACCTGCAAGCAAACAGTTGAGTGGGGCTTGGTAAATAAGTCCTTATAAGCTCCTTAATGAGCTTGAGATTGTGATTCTTGGCTTTGTGAGAAGCTAAGCAGTCCATCTCAATGTCTCAGTTTGAGTTGAGCTTATTAGAGCTTATTTGATAAGTCCTATAGAAGCTTGTGTTTGCCCACTCACAACATACCTCAGCAGCAAAGTTGGTATTACACCATTTCCACAAGCCTCTCAGAAGTTCACCTGTTGGATCTAGCTTATGTGGTTTAGCTTTTTGGGAAGCTTAACCACCATACTTTGAGATCTAGTGCTTAATTCCTATATTGTAGCTCATTCACTAGGGCTGCAATGAGCTTTCTTTTTGTCCCATTTTGTGAAAGTACTGCTTCTCAAAGTACTTTGGTTTTGGATTTGCTTATTAGCTTATTGCAAGCTTTTAGGTAAATGCCAGTACACTAGCTTGTTTATACTTGTCCATATAGCTTGTATACATATTATTTTACTTTTGTTATCAAGTGTGGAGCTTATTACAGGTCCTTTGAGGCCTCAATTCCATCCAAGTCAAGCTTGTAGCTTGATTGTCTAAACCATAAGCTCACACTTTAGCAGTCCATTTTTCTTGTTTATATTGTTGCATTGGACTGATGTATACCTTAGTTCACCTTTTGTTTTATCTGTATAGCTTATTTTGAGCTTATCATGAGCTTAAGCTCCAACAGTCAAGCCAAAAGCTTAACTGTTGGGCTCATAAGCTCATGCTATGCTTATTTCTTGGTTTGTATAGCTTATTTTTCATCACATATGTATAATATTAGTACTTTATAAGTCCAGAAAACAGAAAAGCCAAAAAGAAGTCCTTTTCAAGCTTAAGTAATAGCTTCCATTTGGAGCTTTTGCCCATTAGCTTATTTTTGTACATAAGCTTCCATTTTTATATTTTTCATAGCTTCTTGTATTTATTTTAGAATTTTGTAAAAAGTTTCAGATTTTTCTGTATTCATTTAGTATTTTTAATAAATCGCTTATAGTTTTAATACTTAATAATAGTAAATAATTAATAATAAATAGGATAATTATGTAAAAAATACATTTTCAGTTTTAAAATTCATTTCATGATATTTTAGATTTTTCAAATTCTTTATTTCATTTATTTGAGTTAATTTTAGATTTTCTTATTATTTAATTCATTTTTAATACATTTAATTCATTTTTAATTTATAATAATTAATTTAATTGTGTAAAAATTTATTTTTCTTTTCTAATAATTTTCTTATCTTTTTAGGATTCTAAAAATATAATTTTCACATTTGTGGGAGTTGTATTGGACTGAATTAACGTTTTTATTTTGTACGTTTACATAAATTTCAAAACGTACGCTTTTAGATTTTAATCGGGTAAACAATTGTAAAAATAGAATTAAAATGACTTCAAAATTTTGATATTTTTATATTTCCTTAGTATAATTATAATCCTTTTCTTATTTCATTTTTGTTACATTTATGTAATTATTATGTATACATATATGGTTTAGTTGTTAGTTTTCTTAACTTTTGTATATACTTGTAAATTATAGTTTAATATTTTAATTATATTTAATTTGCATTTAAGTCGCCTAGACATGCAAATCCCTATTATAGTTATAGTCGTTTTGTTCTTAAACGTTTACGTTTTAGTAACGTACGTTTGTATATCTTTTGCGTTTTTAGGTTTCTGATTGTACGTTTTTAACGGCATAGCTGTGACAGAGCTATTACTATTCACATTCCTAGTGTTAGTCAATCAGATTCCTGTTTTTGTACATTCTTGATCATATCATTTTATCACACGTTGTATTCGGATATCACACCTCACCAGGACATTAACGATCCAAGGATATTTTAATCCTTGGTAAAACTTGCATTTTTCTCCCGGGCTGTCGCCCTTTTATCATCTGTTACGGTTTTGTGAACGGAGAAATAAAAGAAGACAGCCCGGGAGAAACCAAATTTGGATATGGTTATGGCAATAAAAACCGAAAACCGAATTCATTTAAATATAGATTTTTTCTATATGTTTATATGAAAAAAAAATACTAAAACTCCTTTTTTTGTATAAATATAATATTTTTCTATGTATTTATATGAAAAAAATTACTAAATATATCATTATTTAAGTTTGAAAATAAATTTTGTACTAAAAATATATATAATTAAATAAAAAAACAAATAAAATTATGTAATTCGGGTTATTCGGTTCGGTTTTCGGTTATAGGGCTTAAGTTTTCATTTATTCGGTTGGGTTTTCAGTTCGGTTGAGTCAAATTTGAATTCGGTTCGGTAAGGTTTTCGGTTTGACCCAGAAAAAAAATTAACCGAACTAACCGAACCGAATAACCCGATAACCGAACCGATGAACACCCCTATGAAACAAAAAAAATTCAAAATTCTTAATTTCCTTTTCAAATGAATAAGTGTAAAAGTTATGCATTTAAATAAGTTATGTTGATGTTGTATTTTAGCATACGCGTTTCTTATGTTACATTATAGTAAGGGGTGTTTTAATTGTTTGTATTTAATTTGGGATTTAAGATCATTTGAGGACAAAAGATTGTTTACATACTAAGGGATCAATCTCAACCCTTCATTTTTATTTGATCTAATGGATGAGATTAATCCCAACAATTTAAAAAACTCACTTTCATCATTTTTTTTTTCAAATATTAATATCTTTTAAACCGTTAATCGTTACGTGAAAAAAATATATCATTACGCAGCATTTAATTATCTTTTTATAGATAGGCACTTTGATATACTTTCGACAAATTTTTTTTCCGTATTTTTCACGTTTTTTCGTTTTTTTTACGTTACTGAAATTTGCATTAAAAAATCATATATGATAAAATACTAATTTAAATATCACATTTGATATTAGTATAATATCATATATGATATGTAATATCACATGTGATATTAGTGTAATATCATATATTATTTAACATTAAAATCACATGTGATAATCAACTTAGTGTTTTATCATATATGATTTTTAATGCAAATTTCAGTAACGTAAAAAATACTAAAAAACGTGAAAAAAACTATTTTTTTTTCTTTTTTCGAAAGTATATTAAAGTGCCCGTCTATAGAAAGATAATTAAATGCTCGTCGCGACGGTGTAAATATTTTCGCTTAACGATTAACGGTTTAAGAGATATTTAAATTATAAAAAATAGGTTAAATAATAAAATGTTTTTAATCTCAGCCATTGATTTCTTTTTAAATGGATGGTGGAGATGAGTCCCTTGGTATGTGAGAAAAGTTTGGTATGTAAAATAACTTTTCTCTTAATTTGGTAGATATGCTTTTAGTTTGTTGTACAATATGAATAAATCAATATACTTTCAAGTAATGAGGTGTTTTAATAAGAGTATTAATTACACTATACATTTATCTCACATTTGATTAATTTTCAACATTCAATTATTCAACAATTCAACTTTGACCATACACTCTTTATATGTAGTATAGATAAAACTAATAATTAATTATGTAATTTCAATGTTTTCAATGAAATTTGATTGATAAGATAATGTGCAAGTATGACTTTTGGTCATTAGTGCTCTTAACAACTTTTGTAACATTTATTAAACACCGATGAATACTTTTGACATAGTTTCCATAGGAAGAATGATATGTTCTTAAGCCAATTTAGCATATCATCTCATAAGAGTCAGCAATCAATGCCCAAGGACAAGACTAATCTCGACAACATATATGAAGACGTGTTCATTATGTTACAAATCATAGCAATTTATGCATAATGTCTAATTCTTAATTTATTTACGTTACAATTCTTAGTTTCCTCTTCAAATTCTTAATTTCCTTTTCAACAAAGGATCAACGATCAAGACGAGGTTAGCATAAATGATGATATTGTTGTTGTGTTAAACGATGTTACAGATGTGACAAAGTGGTTCGTATATATTAGAAACAAGTGTTGTATAGGTATATTATACAACACCGCCTTACAAATGGACTTACCATGGCAAACCAGCAAACAACCCCATCCCTCGCTTTGACCGTTCACCATATGAGGAAAAGCGCCGAAGGGAGAATGCATCCGAACGGGGAAAGAGGCTCGATGAAACAAAGAACTTTACAAGGTAAAATAAGAGCAGTGATTATGCTTTCCTTAACTAATTTCTTGCAATCAATGGTCCATTTAGGCCTTTATTTAATTTTTTTTAAAGAATTATTTAGAGTTCAACCAATTATATGGAGCGAGTTGTATAATGAGAAGTGATGTCTGATGTGCTTTGTACGATATAACACCCTAAAGCACATGAAATGGACCAACATGCTATTGATGCACCCCAAATAGGAAAAGATATTGACAAAGTCAATAAATACTTGACAATACTCAAGTTAGTTAAAGACTAGGAAATAATGGTAGCTATTTATGTAATATAAATAGGTTAGCTTTTGGTAATTTCTCCGTAACCCCAAATGTTCATGTTTAAAATAAAAGATAAGTTTCCATTTATCATTTGATTACCAAATGTTTCACGATCATTACTCGTAATTATACAAGTTTATAATAGAGTACGCTATAAAAGGTATACTATTGTAGTATTTTATAATGACGTGTTCGTTATTCAATGTTTCCAAAACATTACGTCTTTATCATACCACCTTCTCAATATAACATTTCCCAACTTGTTTATATAAAACACAAGTTGTTATTGTAGTCAATGTTGCAAAAATCGGTCAACTCGGCCATCGCCGATTAATCGTTAATCGGCCGAGTACCTTGTCGATTTTTGAAAATCGGTTGAAAAATCGGCCTAGGATAAAAATTGACACTAAGAAGTCAAAAAATCGGCCGATTAATCGGCCGAATCGGTCAAAACCGGCCGAATCGGTAAAAAATCGGGCAAATCGGTCATTTTAAAAATAATAACAATTTAGGCATTATACTTAATTTGAGGATCGTATATTTCACATATAACGCACAACGGGCATCATAATCAGAATTGGAGCCTTTTATTGAGGTTTGAAAACATAGCAGGCTTGGAATCGATTAAATTTTTTAGTTTGGTCTCCAGAAATACCAAAAAACTGCAGGTAATGCCAATCCGATTAATCGCCGATTAATCCCGACTTGACCGATTACTCGCTGCCGCCACACCGCTATTACCATTCACAATTTTTGCAACATTGATTGTAGTTGATAAAGGTTTATAATTAAATAAAACCATATTTGTCGACATTATATAAATAATTGTCTCGCTATTACTAAAATTTGAAAATAAAATACACGAAATAAATATATTAAACACATTTCCGAGTCCAATATATATGGTATTAGGTTAATTCAAAATGTTTAATGAAGATCTACTTATAACCAATATAATTTGTGTGCCAATTGTTACCCTAAATGTATAAACCGTATTAAACGATATAAGTTATAACGTATACGTAGTAATCGATATCAATCATTAACTACATATCTAGTTCACAAACGTTTATCACACCATTTTATAAATATTTATTCGTTTATCAACCCAAGTCCCATGTCATTTACCCCGATAGTTCTATTATCAAGTTGTTAAGATATGTATATATATTTATAATTTTCCCTTGGTCGTATTACAAGCTTACTAGTGGTCTATACCCGTAACCGTTTCCTAAATCTCGATATCTCATTATTAGCAACCAATTCTTTCCGTTGACATATACTAATTATCATTTCGTTAGTAATCGTTAATTCATTTTAACAGCCTTTTACGGCATATATACTTTTATTCTGACCCGTCCCATACGTTTAACCCAAGAACCATCCAATCCCACTGATCCGAGACTCACTGAGTCAACTCGCACCACTAAAGATATCAACCATCCCATTTCCAGATTTGGTCCCAACTTAAATTACCACACGCAAAGATAATAAATGGTTTACTTATGTTTTATCCAAAACTGTTTTCGAAACTATTTTTAATACGTTTCCTAAAATATTGTACTTGTTTGAGACACTTTGTATCCACGAAAATGATATATGAATCGAACCCAAAAACAGAAACTAAAATAAAAAGTGAACGAGTTCCATATTTTACCGTGAAAGAGAAGAGAAGAAAGAGGGTCGTGTGTTACTAACACACGTCCTCCATTGTTGGTGGTGTCTTGTACGAGTAAGACTCGTAACCAAGCCAATCTTGAGACCCTTGAACATGATTAAACACGAGACCCTAATTATTTTGAAACTGAAATAGTAGATTTGAGGCGATTTTGGGAGTTATGTGGTGCGTGTGTTGCATAAACGGGGTCTATCGAATGGGAGGGGTGGTGTTGATGTAGGAGGTGGCCGGAAGTTGGCCGGATTCCGGTGACGGCGCCGGAACCCTAATTGGGTCGCCGGAATTCTTAGAGAGAGAAAGGAAGTGAGAAAAATGAATAGTGGGAAGATTATAGAGTATTTATATTACCACAAGGGACTAATATTATACAATCCAAACCGTAGGGGCGGCCATGTAATTTCCAAAAAGGACTAGTTTTGCATTTTTCACAATCTTTTGATATATTAGGTTCGGACTCGCGAAGAAAAACGAATGATTCGTGACATGGAATTGCGCCAACGCCTTAGAATATCATTTCCAATAAAAAGATATATAATAACGATTCGATCTCAAATTAGTTAAAACGATCGCTCTAATTGACGTTTCTCCAGTTACTACGCATCGAGAAATTTACGAGTTGTCACATTTTGTCTTAACTAGGTTGTTTTATAGTTTGCATATATTGTATCTTTTATGATGTTTTTTGGTTTGGAGGTCTTGTTGGTTGTAGCTAGTTGTCGTTTATAGCATGTCATAAATGATTAGTGGTTGTCTCGATTGTTTGCGTTAATGCATGCACTCCTCATCCACATTCCATTGTATTTAAATGTTTTTTTTCGAGTAATATATTTTATAGGGTGAAATACCCATTTAAAAAAAAAAGAAACTATGTTGACATTATTGCGAATTAAGTTTATTTGGCCAAACCATCTTACAACATCATTGTTTAACAGCCAAAAGTAATGTTTTAAAAACCGGGTTTTTAATCGACCCGGTCGAGTCACCGGGCACCGGTTCGACCGGTTCAACCGCCGTGTCAACTCGGTTTTTCATTTATTATTTTTTTTATTATTTCCGACCGGGTCAACCGGGTTAACCCGATTTCTATTTAAAAAAATTGAAAAAAAATCAAACCCGGTCGGGTTTCAAGATCCAGGTTGACCCGAGTCACTCAAAACCCAGTGGGTATAACCGGTTAACCCGGTTTTAAAAACCCGGATTTTTTTTACCCGTTTTTGTGCCCGGGCACCGGTCCGACTGGTTGAACCGGCCAGGTCGACCGGGTTTGAAAACATTGGCCAAAAAACCATTGGTCAGCCAAAAGAAGAAAAAGAAATATACAAAATTAACATAAGATCAACCTTTTTATTATTGTATATAATGCCTATATTCATTATACAAATCCTCTTTATCTTTCTCTGGTCCACCTTTGCTAATCAAGTTTCAAAGGGTCAAAGGTCAATCTTTCTTTAAAGAATAAACTTTACTTAAACAGTTAACACCCAAGAAATTTACACTGACATGATTTCACCTTTATTTGTTAATTTAAATGTTTTGTAAAGTAAATTTCAAAAAGCATTAATGATACGTTGTGCCAAAAAAAGTCTAAAAGAAGTGCAGAAATATGGGGCATGCCAACCCTTTCAAATCCATACTGTAATCAAATAGACTATTTGACACACAAAATAAAAACGGCTTAATTACCATAGGATCTTTAGATCGTGATATACGATGAATGCTTTGGTGTACGATAGTTTACAATACAGATCTGAGGTATTCGTTTCACTATGCATCCAAGTCTTGATTCGATATATGTACTTAAGTAGATCACGAACGAATTAGTGTAATACGTCAATACGAAACGATGTCGTTGTGAAATGATATGTTTACTTTAGTTGTATCCAAATAATCATGTGCACGATAATGTCCACAACCGTGATTCTGTTTATAATGGTTCAATTTCTAATTATTTTGATTGTCTATGGTATCCAAATTAAGGCTGTCTACAAACTGGATCAAGAACTACCTGAAAGTGTATCGAATAGAAAGTTACTGGACAAAGGTTGCAAAAGGGAAACAAATCAGCCCCTTGGATGACTTGCCAATGGGGTTATGGAGGTAAGAAAATTTAAAAAGTTGATCCACGATCTGAAGAATTACGCTCTTGACTTCAGCATCATGTTCGTTACAGCAGTACTGTGCTGCAGAGCAAAACAGTAAGAGTCGTTGCAAATAATATCTTAGTTTCGTCTTGTGTTATTTTGAGGATAGTAAAGATGAAGTGTATGAATGAACCCCTCAATACCCAATGACGTGGCTATTCGTAACGCGTGATCAGAATGAATTCGTGTCATCATCTAGATCTATAAGACAGTACCATTGCAATGGCGCTACCTGCCATTAAAAAGGTACTCTCGCTAATAACTTGCAAGCCCAAAAAAAAAAAATAGG
The DNA here is from genome assembly GCA_910596185.1 of Chrysanthemum makinoi. Lineage (NCBI taxonomy): Eukaryota > Viridiplantae > Streptophyta > Magnoliopsida > Asterales > Asteraceae > Chrysanthemum > Chrysanthemum makinoi. Next base: position 341,377,875 of record OU343221.1, read on the forward strand.
TTCAACACCTAACAAGAGAGGTTGAAGGAGTACCTACTATACTCTTGCATTTTCATATATATCAAGCAATAGCATTGTTTGCATAGACAACTGCTTGCAGCTATTGGAATCCTTTCATTTCAGCTGAGCTTGTCAACTTAGCAATAAAATACAACTCAGATCAAACATACTCACAAAAAGTCTTATAATCAACCAGGGTGAATTTTAGAAATTTAGATGTTCCGGACAATCATTAACAGTTCAGCAGCCACAAACATCACCAATTCCGAGCACCATGGTCTTGTACCTTGCGCGCAAACTTCAATGATTCAGTACGGAAAAATTCCAACTTTCGTTTCAGCTTTTCATTCCTGTGAGTTAATGCGCCAATTTGCACTTTTTGCCATGCTATGATAGACTCGGAGCTGCTACACTGCTCGCATCATGTCCGTGAGAGGATTGGAGACCTGATAATAAATGTATACAACTTTTATTATATTCAGGCAAAAGAAAAGTGGCATGTAACCGATACTAGTCCAGGTAAGCAAACATGTATGTTATGAACCTGGATAAGTGTTCACGCAGAGAAAACTGATCTTCTGGGACATGAAGAATGTGACTGTTGTCATTATCATTCGCAGCAACGATTAACGACGACTCGAGATTTTCCTACTTATTTTCTCCCGGGAATCTGTAATCTTCTAATGGACCACACTGCTCAGAAACCACTCCTGCCTTAGGTCCATTCTTGTCACCAAAGTTGATCCACAACATCAACAGCTACACCCTTTTTTTTTTGCTTCGTTCCAATTTCTCTCAAATCATGCTTAAACCAATATACCGGACTGAAAGGCAAGAAACACACACACACACAACAGATATGACAGCTATTAGAGTCAACATACTAAACAAATAAAAAGATTTCATTAATATAGCAAATTAATATGCATTTAGAGGCTTTTGTTTTAAGAAACTGACCAGACTCTTGAGTGCATCTAATATCCCAGATATTACCACTGTCTACTCGTGCACCTGAGCAACAAATAAACTTAATAATTATACATAAATCAATATATATAGCCATAAAGGATTAAAGAAGCTAACCATGAATTCTAGAAATGACCTTTGGAAGATCTCTAGTAGGTTCAACCAAAATTTTAGCTTTGTTGCCCATTGCTAATATGCCCACACAATTCTCTGGATGAAACTCTAACAAAAATATTTCCAAAGACATCAACAACAATAAGACTGAAGATTATATACCACAGACATTGCATACCATAGGTAGTTACATCTTTGGCTTCGTATCTCATTTACAACCTCATTTAGCTTCGACAAGGGTTTTCATAATGATTCAGTACCAACTGTATCGAAAAGTTTGAGTTAAACAGATGATTGGGTAGTTTACTCTAGCAAACTTCAGATTTTTAAGCCACAAAAAAGCTATGCAATGAGCAAGCATATACATATGCCAACTTCGACCCATCTGCATATATATGGGTCAATTTGGGTAGTTTATCACAAATGAGTCAGTTTGCTAACTTTTAAAAGCGGGCAAAATTGGAACGGGTCAAATGGCTCAAACAGGTTGAAAGCTACCAACCAAAGTCCGTTTGGACACATTACTAGAGCCGCCATTTTGCCACTATAATGATACAAGTCAAGATCAAGTGTACGTGACTGGGATCTCACTAAAAGAAGATACGCCAAATAGTTTGTGTGTTATATCAGGATCTACAGAGCCTCCAACGTTAACGTAAATGAAGTAGTCCTCTCCATTTTCAAGAAAATAGATCCCGTCATTGCTCACATGTTCACTTGATAGACCTTTGTGATCACTAAATCCATCGTTGACCCTTCCATTCTAACATAGCTCCAAACAAATGTTCATAGAATCCATTGTGAGAAAACAATCTGCCTACTAGGCCACTAACCAACCGAACGATTTGTCTGAGACTAAAAAATATGCCTCATTGAGAAACTGACACACATTATAACTAGTGAACCCCGCTTTTTAATAGCAACCCAAAAAATCTGCTGATTATTCAAAACACAAGTAAAACTGACCCACTGTTACTAGCAGCAACTAAAATTTAATCCACAACTAAGAGAATATTAGATGAAACATTTCATCAAACACATTATAAAATTTGCATTATCCCTTCATTTGCTTGGAATTTTTTAACTCTATCAACAATTTTCCAAAATGCTGTCTTCTTCTATCCCTTCTTATTAGATCCTCTTTCTATCTTATTTGATAACAATCTACAATGTTAACAATGGAGGTTAATGGTGAAAGCATAACAGAAATGTGAAGGTTACATTGCTATTTATAGCTACAACTGAGTACACGAGGCTATTTACATTGAATGACAATCTACTGCTGCATATCAGCTTTATTCAGGACAACAGAAAAACTTTATGACTTGTGAACAGACATCATACAAAATTGATCAAGCATTAAGTTACTGATACACCCATCTTCATCCACAGCCGATCATCCACTGAGAATAAATCTTTGACTTGGCGCATTGTTGGCCTTTCTTGTGGGTTGTCGTTCAAACATGCCCGTGTGACATTCAAAATTAAATGAGCTAGTTTCTCAACTAGAGGTGATGGTCGTGGAATCCGTCTATCTCCTACATTGGCCAGCAATAGATCATCAGTCGACATTGTTGGCAGACATGATATAAGTTCTCCCTGATGTTCCCATAATCACTTCTAGCGCAACAACTCCAAAACTATACACATCGCATTTCTCTGTCGCCACCATCGTATAAGCAAGCTCTACATGGAAGGAAACATGAGAATAAAAAAAAAATTGTTATATCAGATCATGATTAAGAGAAATCTGAAACTTGAGAATTAGTACGTATAGTATATATAAATTTTAAAATATATGATAGTTACCTGGTGCAATATAGCCATAGGTGCCTACAACCGCAGTCCAGTTGGATGAATCAAGCTTTAGAAGCTTTGCTTCTGTGCCTTATTATATTCAGCCAATCCATTTCCTAAAGAAACCTGGTAGATAATGAGAGGATCCCCGGAAGCTGTATGAATAAAATACCGTCGCTCAATGCTCATACTTGGGTCGTAGATAACATGACACTATATTCAGATTTATTGGTGCAAAACAGAATCTATAATATTCATGTAAAAAAAGAAACCTATATGCCATAAGTACACAAAATACCTCTTCCCATGTGCTAGAGGCCAATGGGTCTGAGGTACTCTTGCCAGTGCCTTCGATCCACTAATGTGAGAACTAGCGTATCCCCGATAGTATCAGTTTCTTCATCAAAACGAATTGCAGCCAGCACATAGAGCAACTTTAAAGACTGGAAGATAATTATACAAAAATGAGCAAACTTGTACACCACGGGTTAAACAAATATAATAGATTCAAGTTCAAGAGATTCTTACAGAAGACCGGGCAGTTTTAGTTATTGCTCGAATATCTTCCTTCCCACTCCAGACTCGTGGCATTGAATCATTATCATCGTTGAATAAGGATGTAAATCTGTGTTGATATAAGATCGACAATGAGTACTAGTAAACTAAAATTGAGATCACTAAAGCTTATTCAGTGATGGTAGAGGTGGACATAGCATGTGTGAATGGAATTGGGTTTCTTTTTGATAATAATAACTCATTACACCACTTACTTTGCTTTATCTGGTGGAACATCCCTTAACCATTCAAGATCATGACTTCCATGTTCTTTATGCATTCTATCTAAAAAGTCCTGCAAAAAGTCAAAACAAAACTCATTTTTGTACATATTATTAACTACAAATATGCTAAAATCTCTAAAGACTGTCAGGTAAATAAAGTTATATACTTTTATTCGTCCAGCTAGTCTATTACTCTCATCCTCGTTCAACTATGGTTTTAGCAAGTTCTTCACATGTACCAAGCCTAACTGCATCCCAATCAACGGCATCCATATGATTCTCATTGGCTTTTTTCTCCGATTTCTAATAAGATTTCCTTAATTCTTCCCAGTCAATTTGCCGCTGTTCTTGATTTTCCTCAACCCTGTTTTTCTTTTTCCCAGTGCTTTTAGTTTCTAAAGGTGTGTCCTTCAAGCTCTCGTGATTGGAGAGTGCAAATTGGAGTTACAACTTTTGGTTCTTCAGGTTGACTTACTTGACTATATTCACTTTCAAGTCTCACAAAACTCACGTTCAAATCAAACGTGGTAACTGAAGGTTCATGAGAACATGGAAACTCAAAAGAATCTGTTTTTTGCTCTTCCTCATCAACTCTGCTCTCATTTAGTGGTGACCCACAAAACTGCTTAAGATAGTCTCCCTCCTCAACTTCTATACACTTTCGGAAAGTATTAGAATCTTCATTGACACATAGCTTTTCTTGCATCAGATCAGTGGTTTGAGAAGCATCACTTACATCAGGACATGAAGGACAAAGATCAAGATATTGTTCTATTTCATTATTCTTTGAAAATCCTTCAGCAACTTTTGTATTACTTGCAACTGATTCTTGGCTGGTCGCGAATTCATTGACACATGGCTTGTCTTGCACCAGATCAGTGTTTGCTTTTTTCGTCTTTGATGCTTTAAGAAGATGTCTTTGATCATCTGGATATACTCTCTTTGTATATAGCCATCACAATGGGTTCGGGCATCAACCCACCCCGGATTTCGACCCGTATATAGCCATCAAAGCTTCTTGCTCCTCGTCTAACTTGCTCTGATCAGGAGTGGAAGATGATTTAGTAACACGTAGCAGTGGTTACCAAAATATACTAGCAGTGGTTTAGTAACACTAGCAGTGGAATGAAATATACTAGCAGTGGTTTAGTAACACTAGCAGTGGTTACCAAAATATACTAGCAGGGTTTAGTAACACGCAGTGGTTTACCAAAATATACTAGCGTGGTTTAGTAACACTAGCAAGGGAATGAAATAAAGTAGTACCTATGGCTTCCCTTTCAGTGATTTGGCAAATAAACAAGAGAACTACAGTCATTTCGTTTCATAGGCTCAAGCATCAAATATAACATATATTCTTGTATATAAACAGAAAAGAAAAGCCATTAATTTAGCTATGCATCACACATAATTCCACCTGGACAAGAAGTGTCACGGGTGAACACATGACCGACCAATACCAAAAATCACTTGTAACATTTGAACAATTTCTTCGACAAAGTGTTATATCATTTAAATGTACAGTTATAATCCTGTGATAAAATTCTGCTTATTTATAGTGGATAACTAGTATAGAATATTTGCAAATACTAGATTAAAATAAAGTCATTACCTCCAGTGCCTCAAATAACTTCTTCCCGGTAGATAAATCCTGGAAAAACATAATGTGGCAACTGGGATCAATGGATCAGTTTCTGATGTGTTACTATGTAAATGTATTCTAGAAGCTAAATATAGGTAACAAATAGTACGTGAAATCAAGTCTAGTTAAATAACCATCTCACCTGATCAATCCTTAAAGCTAACAAGTTGATGCACCTACATAATGGGTCCTTAGTGTATCAATGGCTTTCTCCACAGATTGCTTAAGTTCAGGAATGGTTGTTTTGCACACTGGATTTTAGCGTTGACAAGAAGCTTGAATAAGTTAGGGGGTGTTTGGGTGTGCCTTTTAATATTGATTGCAATATTGACACTCAAATAATCAGAAGCATGTCTACTGGTTATAGAAATTTACAGTGGCAATATCTGAGAAAATAAGGGAAGCTTGGATTGATTTAAATCAACATGCTTCTACTTTATATTATAGCAGATCGTATCATTAAAATTTAGACACAAATGAGATTTAGGCCATAAAACATACATCGAGTAGCTCGAGCTTGTGCTTCTGCTATCACATCCGTATACGATGCCTGGAAGAACAATCTCATGAGACATGTAACATTGAATACTAATGAGAGGTTGTTAAGTGACTTCAAAACTAACCTCCATCGTGTCATGAGTTTCACTGATGTGGTCAATCATCTTATTGAAATCCTTTTCAGCTTCAACCATTGATTGTTCACATGCTTGGTTTTGAGCCTGCAGAAATAGCAACAGGGGAGATAGATTTTGAGAAATAGTTACTAGAACGCAAGAGGTCATGGATGGTAGCTAAAATTCTGCTCGTTACTTGTAGTTCTGGCAATTAGGGACCAGTTAGTGTATATAATGTGACCAAAAGTACAGGGAAGAAACTAGTTCTGATTCTGAAGTTTTCTACAGAACATCATACTACAATCTATTCATTTAAGATTTTTACCAGACTGTAAAGTTTCCACAGAAAAATCAATTGCTCTGCTTGGGCAATATCCTCGAGATCTGACTTGGTCTTTACAACATCTTTGCATCGATGTTGTCAATGGGCACTTTCTTCTTTGCCTGCAGTTAAGGAAATTAGTGGAACTCAGATAGCGAACAACTTTAATTTACATAAGTGCATGAATCAAACCTTTTTCTTTTGATAGTTGTTGCCATCATCCTCACTAGTATTTGATGCATGTTCAGAATCATGAGAAAACAAATTCTAGTTGTATGAAATTTACGAGTAACATGACCACTCAATATACTGTAAATAAGTTTTGTTGCAGCTAATTATCCATAACTCAGTATGCTCAGGATTCTACTTGATAAGAGTATGCTCAGGTGTCAAAAATGTAACTGATGTTAGTTATGTTAGTTATTTCAGTTGGAGCAATCTGTTAGTAGTTAGTCACTAGCTCAATGTAAAACTACAGCTTTAAGAGGTTGAATTTGTAGGATACTTCACCGATTTTGAAATTCAGTGAAACTAATGTTTCCATTTCAATTATGGTAGCTTCGTATGGCTGCAAAGTTATACACAAGTAATTAAAATTCACATACGCTCTTCTCATGACAGTCTGCAAACCCACACACCCATCTCAAATATAATCAAAGGAGTGTTTGGCATTGCCACTTAAAAGTGATGTTGAATATAAGAGATATAAAAAGTACTAGCAGTGGTTAATATGTACTAGCAGTGGTAATCACTACCACTAGCAGTGGTTTAGTAACGCTATGTAAAAAGTACTAGCAGTGGTTAATATGTACTAGCAGTGGTAATCACTACCACTAGCGGTGGTTTAGTAACTCTAGTAGTGGAAACGTAAAGCTAGCAGTGGTATAGACCGTAAACGTAGCAGTCCATAAATATATACAAACTAAACATGTAAACATACAATATCCGACTAATCATATCAGACTCCACACATACCAATCCGTCAAGGAACATCCAACACTACTACGAACGAAGCCCCAAGCTCAATGGACACTTCAAAAACAAACATACTACAATTAAGCATTTATACACACATAATCTTCATTTCCGCAACACAAATGCAACATCCCACATAAGCAGATTATCAAAACTAGAACAGATAACACAAACACATTTATGTGAAAAGACACTCGATGCACAGATAACTTCTAAACAAAACACTATACCCTGAGAATTGAAGAAAGTGTATCAGGGCTCCCAAAAACTACAACTAGGACAAAAGCTAATAGCAACGTGAATGCCATGGCGTTGACTATTCATATCGTTCACTTAATAAAGTGCCAAATAACACGTAAATCACAAGTCAACTTCCTTATGACGCCACGTTTTACAAAGTTATAAATAAAAACATTAATTTAAAATATAAAAAGGAATCTCACGTGCTTAGTAAGTTATCTGCACATTATACCAATCCAGGAAGCTACTATCTACAGGGGTGTTGGTTTTAGCTTTTTGATGGGGCTTGTTAGCATGTATAGCTGAAACAAACCCACTGAAATGTTCGGATAAGCTTATTAGTTTAGGATCTCAAGCATATACAAGGGGGATTTGATAAGCCCTTTTGTTGTGGCTTATGGGCTTATATAAATATATAAGCCTATTTTTGACCTTTTAAACGAGAAGGATCAAAGGGCCATCGAAGTTACATATGATGGTTATTCATACTACCTACTTCGGTTTGTAATCATATATGGCCACTTTAACTTCTACAAAAATGAGTTTACAGAATAAGAACACAAAACGTGTTTGTGGGTCGAACCAACCCAATCCACCCATTTAGCCACCTTTATTTCTATGGATTGCAAGGTCCGGTTAACATTTGAAAGCCCTTTGATTGCAAAAGGAGCATTATCCTTACATTCATAACTTGTACCAGTATCTCCAGAATGGTGCTTCCTCAGTTCTTCCACTGGATCGCTTTGTTGTTGAGATAAAAGCACTTCCTATTTAAAAGGCAGCATGAAACATAAAGGATTAATTTGTCACATGATTGACTGATTGCATTATATCTACAAAAAGGAATAGAAGCTTACATTTGTATCTGACGGTACATATATTTTTAGCGAACCATCATATTCTGGATCCCCGTCATATGTTAGCATGTCCTTCCAAATATCCCAATTGGAGTTAATTCTCGGCTCAACTCCAGTATATTCCTTGCTATCTATTGCAAGCGTAATCTAAAACGGATATGTACAAATACAATTGAATAGGGAGCTACACTTATCGGCTTAGAAGAATTTACATACAAAGGTTTCAATGAAGGTATGCGACCAGCTGATCCAATATGTTTTTGTGTCATAAACAGACGATATTCCCAGCTGATCCAAGTACCTGCATTAGTGCGGTATGCATTAAAAATTGTAGCATATGCATTAATAGTTCTACTTTCTAGGGTTTGCCGTTTGTGTCCCTTACCAGAAGCTGAACACAAATGCATTAGTAACATTATTCTGACCACTGTTGTAAGCTCCACCAGCCTCACTTACCCAAGCAGATGCTGAAGTTTTAGATGTGTTGAGTGTGCATTCAAGTTGCTTAAAAGGATCGCCAGTCCCATCAAGATAAGACGGGTCAAGTATTCTTGTGGTTAAGTTTTTATCGACACCTGATAGGAAGCAGAATATGTTTTCCGAAACATTAAAAACTGAGAATATGTTTTCCTAAACATAAAAAATTGATCATTGCATCAACATATAACCAGTTTTAAAACGCAAATCCAAACGATTAGATAAGTTTATCTTGATTTTTGCTAAGAATGATACCTGAGCCGAGACTGTAGATGTGGTGAGATATCACGTTGAGGGTTTTGGATGTTTTGTTTAGATATTCCATGAACCAAGTTGAATTATCAAAGAAACCACCTGGTGCGATGATCAGTGGCTTAGATTTGGTAGAGTTGTAAACACGGCGCAGCATGTCGCTGAGGGTCTGTGTGTCGCAGGCATACTGTGATGCTGATATACTTGCTCCAATTCCAGTTGCACCCAACTCATTTCCTGTAAGAAATTAACTTGTTAACTATGATTGAATATGCAAGCCTGACAGTGGCTAATACATTAATGCTCAAATATTTAGTGTTGCATAATGGGTGGGTTGGGTAACTAGTCAAAGTTGTTTGGGTCAGACCGTTTGTCCGGTTTTTCTAAAGCTTCATAAATCTTTATTGTGTTACATATGACTAGAAAAAACACTGTTATCTCAATAACAGTCTGCACTCGCACTCGAAAATGTGGTATAGAGCTTGATCCTAGTATGACATCGATTTAGTGGCTCGAATGAAGTGTGTTGGTCACCTACCAAGCTCCCAACCATAGACACTATAGTTCTTTTTGACCGTGTAATGCAGAAAAGTCTCAAAGATTGGTCGAGTCCCAAGTTCCAACTGCAGAACCATTAACACTTTCCCATGAGAACATTTAGTCCAAAAGTAAATACGGCCCTGATAAGAGTATGCTTTGTTTAGTATGTCACAAATATTTTATAACGTAGTAGATATATATTTTTCAAAAGCAGAACGTCTAAATTATTAATAGTGTAAATAGTTAATCACTTTTATTTTTTAGATTTTAACATTAAATTGGTGGTTATAAGTATAGTAAGTTTTTCTTATAAACAATTTTATTAAAATATATCATTATTGGAAATGTTACTATATGGTTTAAATGAGACTTAAGTTTTCAAATTTTACATTAATTTTCTAATTTTCTTTTATACTAATGTTTTTTGTCTTAAAATTTTAAGACTTCCTATTATAGGAAGTCCCAAATGCTTTATAATTTAGTTTAGATATTTGTAGTTAAGTTTGAATAACTACGATTTTATCAAGTCGTGCATTATTTAAGGGGGTCTCGCTAGAATCCCTATGTCTTAGGTAAAATTTACGCTCTCGTTGATCGAGGTTAGATCCTCGTATGGTTTACACTACCAAAAATTATGGAACTGGTGACGAAGTTTTTTCTGGGGACACAATATTGTAGGCGAAACCCGCTAAACGACAAAAAAAATCTTTGACCGAGGCTTGAGTTGCTTGAACTTTATGCCGAAAGTTTCCCCGAGGACATGTCCTCAGGGAAAATTTTGACCTTTTTTTCACCAAATGTTATTCACTGGATTTTTTGACGGTGAAGTTTCCCGCTAAAGTTTTGCTGATGATATGTCCTCGGGATATTTATTTATAGTTTTGACCTTGACCTTGATTTGATAGCTACTAATTACCGTGGTTAGCAGTAATTAAATGGGGTATGTGAGTGCCATTAATTTTTCCCGACGACGTGTCCTCGGGGAAAGATGGTCAAACTTTGTGAACTGTTGACTAGAAATTGTGTGGGTCCCATAATGTCGCCGGGAAAGTCGCTATTATGCGATTACCGGTGAGGCTTGCCCGACGACTGTTGACCGACGAGTTGTCGTCAAAAATAAGTTTCCCCAAGGACAAGGCGCCGACGAAAGCCAAAAAATGTACTTGGGGAAAGCCTTGTTTACTAGTGTTAGTTATTAGTGTGAGGTGATCTGCAAACTAAATGTTATGTACAAATCAAAACTAAGTTTGTTAATCATGTTTGTTGTTCTAAACTAGAGACCATTATTCTATAATACTACATAGTAACTAGAAGAAGGGCATTTTGAATTGTAAATCGAAAATTTAATATTAATATCTATAGAAAAGTAGCCTCTAATTTAAATACTATTATGAAAAGTCCGGGTCAACAATAGCTGACATCCATCGTTAGTCATGCAAAGACAAGAAAGATAGAATATATAAAAAAAATGATAGACTATGGCCTTATTCAATGATGTGTAGGGTCATATGTAGCTATGATATTCATTTTGCACTTTGATTCCTATAGTAAACTTAATGAGACATTGATGTATTAACAATATCAATATTATATATTAAGACTAAAAAACAATCTAAGCAATATTATTAGTGTTTATCAGTGCTAAAATAATTAGTTAAAAAACACATTGCAAAGTTTTCGGGTATCGGGTTATTGGGTTCAGGTCAACTAAACCTGACCTTAGAAACCTTATCGAGTTTGGGTCAAGTCAACCCGACCTTATTAATAGTACTCCTACTATCAAAGCTAACACTTGTCATTGTTGTATGTTATTAAGTGCCGCTAGTATCAAAACCCAACCAAAATAAATCCCTTTAATTTGCACGCTACCCAAGAAAATAAATACTCCTTTCGTCTCAAATTAATAGTCCACATTTTCTTTTATAGAAGTCCTAATTTAATTGTCCACTATTAAATATAAACGAGCTCGAGCTAAGATGAAGCTCGTTTATTAATCGAGCTCGAGCCCGAGCTTTACATAAAAAGCTCGTTTGGGCTCGCGAGCTTAAACGAGCCTAAATGAAATTATAATATTTTAAGTATTAAAAATATGTACGAGCTCGAGCTTTAACTTTTCATGGCCAAATCGTATAAACGAGCCGAGCTCGAGCCGAACCTGGGCATATATTACATATCACGAGCCGAGTTCGAGCTTAAAATTTAAGGCTGAAAGCCGAGCTGTCTCGAGCCTTCTAAAAACTTAAACGAAGATTGAGCCGAGCCTGCGCCGCTCTCCGTTTCCACCCCTAGGACAAACCAATCTAAATAATACACCACTCCTTGTGATAGGGACGTTTACCAAAAAGAAAAGAAAACATCTTTCTGCTAACAAGTGATGGGGACTTGTAAAAAAAAAAACAATAATTAAAAAATGGGACGGTGAATGAAAGCGCCCGATATGATGATTGAGTAAATAATTTTTTTTTTCAATAATTATATTTACAATATATAAGCCATGAAAATTATTTTAAAAACAAAGAATAATATAGGCTAAACTAATTAACTAAGTACAAATCTCATAAGCTACAAATAGTGCTTATTGATAGTTTTTTATTCATAATATTGCAATAATTCAAAGAATATAACCAAAAGGACAAGAATACACGTAATTTTATTATTCAAAGAATATACTAATTTCTATGGTCTTCTTTCCCTGTGTTTATTATTTAATAAAATTATGCTCATTGGTAATTTTTTTTTTTTTTATCATAATACTATAATAATTGAAAGAATATACCCAAAAGAACCTCAATATGCGTAATTGTATTATTCAAAGAATATAAAACTTTCCACGGTCTTCTTTCCTAGTGTATATTATTTAATAAACTTGTGCTCATTGGTAGTTTTATAATCATAATACTGTAATAATTCAAAAAAAATAATCAAAAGAACCACAATACACGTAACAATATTATTCAAAGAATATACCAAATTTCATGGTATTCTTTCCCGGTGTATATTATTTATTAAACGTATGCTCTTTAAAAAAAATTTATTCATAGAACTCCAATAATTTATAGAATATACACATATTTCTACGGTCTTCTTTCCTAGTGTAACTACTACATAAAACGTCATAGACACCGGTTAAAATGGCCCATGAAGACCGGTTTTGGAACCACTCTCTGTGAGGGGGTATCTCTATGAGGGATACGCATAGAAACCGGTTTGCAACCGGTCTCTAATAGAAGTATCTAAACCGGTTTTCAGGAATAAGCACATCTCTATTTGTAGAGTAATGACATCGGTTTTTATCTAAGAACCGGTCTTAACAAGAATTTTTCTTTTAAAAAAAAATTTGTTTCAAATTTTCCCCAAAATTTCAAATTGTTATAAATTCCATAATCTGCAACTTAGTCAAAGTATCAAATCTCAATTGAAGCTATATCACCAATTACAAATACATTTTCTATTATGACATTTTTATCTCAAATAAACACACTCTAAAGCTAACATACAACTCATGAGCAAAAAAAATATTACATTTTCAAGCATGCTTCCACGTCTCTCTGATACGAGTTCTCGGTGCAATTTTCTTTTTTTTCTTTCAATTTCAGCAGCACCTCCTCTACTTCTCTTTGTAACAGCTAAGTCTCATTTATGATAGTTTTCATTTAGATAATTCAGGTGTGTAAACTTGTTGAGTAGTACCTCAATCTCAATAAAGGTCTTTTCTCAGCCTGTTAAAAGATAGAAACAAGTTTAGCTGAAATTTATATTTAAAAAGCCTAATAGTATCCATATATTAAAGAAAAGAAATCACAAAACACCCGAAAATAACAAATGCACGCATACAACTGATGTTGTGGCAACTCTTTACAGTCATAAACAAACACATAGGCAACCAAATATGAGGTCCAATTTACCATTTAGTCACGACAACTAATGAGTGACAATAATGTATCATTTGAAACGAGACTATTTTCATAGTGGCCTATGTGCATATTGCTTTCATATGAATGCAAAACATAATTGTGAGTCTTCTTTTGGGTCCTTGATTGTGTTGCTTCTTACCCAATGTTGTTATGGCCAAAATGAACATACTACCCATGGCTTTGTTGCAGAATATCATTTAATAGGCATTACAAGTATAATAATATGATCCTGTAGTTTTATGGCTTTTCACTGCACAACAAAATCAGTATCAATCAATAACTTCAAAGTAATAGTTTGTACAAATAAACCAAATAGACTCGCAATACATGGGCTATATATTTTAATGCGCCGTTGCCACTGAATTTGACACTGCAACAGCAGTAAAGAACCACATAAAAAGATATGACTGATTAAGAAAACAACAAAATAAGCTTGTAGTGTTATTTTACCTGGTGCGTTCTTGCCTTGCCGATACAGAACATCAGAAAGTTTGCTGAAACGATATACAACAATATTAATAGCGTATTATGAGACACAGCTTGAGCATGTTCACTTATCAAAATAAGTAAATAACACAGGACATACCAATTGTCATAATTACATTAGCCCTCAAACATAATAAGGTATGATTTGATGTTCCAAAAAAAATCAGGCGTGATCTATAGAATCTCCTGTGCGGTCTTGTTACATAAAAAGCTTAATGGTGTTGAGAACAAAATGTTACTAAATTGAATACTCAAATATTAAGCTAATGTAGGTGGTATTGTGGTAGAGTAGACGGTAGATAACACATAGTCTCATAATTTTATTTTCACCATAACCGCGAAGTTATCAAAATAAGGTGGAAGATGAAATATAAATTTTGCTTCCAATAACAACAATAAGGTTGAACATAGTGGTGACCACACTCAACCCTTCCACATCAGCTTTCTCTCCAATGACCTGAAGACGACCAAGTTGCCACAGTAAAAAAATGAAAAAAATAAAATAAATAAACACACAAACTCTTGTGCAAAAGTCGGTCGTTTTCTCGACCATCTTCCCAATTTTTCCGTCCCTCGACCGAAAAGACCAAATGCCCACAATGGGTCGACCGATCAAGACCTTTCCACTCGACTGATCAAGACCTTGCCCACTGTGTTCAGCCTAAGCATCAGCAACTCAATAAAATACATTGCTTACTTGGGTTTCACTAATGCATGTCAATTATCATAATAATGAATGTTCAAGAAATTAAAATCTATTATCTAGAGTATCAAAATTATAGTTTCATTCTAAAGTGAAAATTATATTTTACCTTCAATTTTGAGGCAAAGTCAAACAGTAGCTTTAATTTCAGTCGATTTATACACATTTAACATCATGAGTCCATGAGGATTATGTCAAAAATTGAACAAACTTATACCTGTATGAACAATCGAAAATTGAAACCCTTCCATTTCAATAACCAGCTAACCGATTGACTGATTGAGTCTTGAGAACAATTACTAACAATTCATGAGAGCGCAGAACTTAAGACCACAATTTAAGAAAAATACCAACACAAATAAAATCCATGAACACAAAAATCTCAAATCATCTAAATGTCCACAATTTGCATCCAAATTCCTAACACAATATTACAATCATCTCCGCCAAAGATGATATTGGTGCTAAAAATATCATTGTTACAGATGTAAGAAACCAACAAAATAATTTTATAATTAGTACCGGTTTTGAGAGAACAATTGGTAAACAATTAAAGGGGTTGTAGTTTTAGTGGAGGCGTTAATGAGAAGAATAGGTAGGGTTGGTCAAACTTTTGAATTTTTAGGAGTTTGTGGGCGGTGATTTTATGGGGGAAGGTAAAAAAAAGAGAGGCAAAGAAATTTTAATAGACATACGAGCAGGCAGGTTAATCGGAAGTGGGTCGGTAGGGTTCGGGTTAATTTGGGTCGAGTCAAAGTCAGATCAAGGTTAAAAATAACATTTTCGAATCTGACCTTATTTGGGTTTAGATTAATAGGGTTCGGGTCTATTTGAGTTCTGGTCAACCATATATGAGTTAAATGATTAAAAAAAATCCCAAAGTCAATATTTTTACATAGATAATTTATATAAATATATCAAAATATTAGGAAAAAAGCTTTATTCGGATCAATCAGGTCGACCCGAACTCTATTTGGCCAAATAGCTTCAACTCGATATCCAACCCTATTTAGTATTTGGGTTACTCGGGTTGACCCAAATAATATACCGAAAAGAACCACAATACACACAACTGTATTATTCAAAGAATATACGAATTTTCACGGTCTTCTTTTCGAGTGTTTATTATTTAATAAAATTGTGCTCATTGGTAGTTCTTTAATCATAATACTGCAATGATTCAAATAATATACCCAAAAGAACCACAATACATGTAACTGTATTATTCAAAGAATTTACGACTTCCACGGTCTTCTTCCCCAGTGTACATTATTTAATAAACTTGTGTTAATTGATATTTTTTTAATCCATAATAATGCAATAATTCAAAAAATATACCCATAAGAACCACAATACACGTAATTGTATTATTCAAGGAATATACGAATTTCCATGATCTTCTTTCTTTGTGTATATTATTTAATAAACTTGTGCTCGTTGGTAGTTTTTTTTAACATAATACTGCAATGAATCAAAGAATATACCCAAAAGAACCACAATACACGTAAGTGTATTATTCGAAGAATATACAAAATTTCACGGTCTTCTTTCCCAATGTATATTATTTAATAAACTTGTGCTAATTCGAAGGATATACCCAAAAGAACCATAATAATATTATATACCGGGTCATCTTGACCTTTTACCCAAAAGAACCATAATACACGTAACTGTATTATTCATAGAATATATGTCCGAGTGTTTATTATTTAGTAAAATTGTGGTCATTGGAAGTTCTTCAATCATAATACTGCAATGATTCAAATAATATACCCAAAAGAAGCACAATACACATAACTATATTATTCAAAGAATATACGACTTTCCACGGTCTTCATTCCTAGTGTATATTATGTAATAAACTTGTGCTCATTGGTAGTTTTTTAAATAATTCAAAGAATACACCCAAAAGAACCACAATAAACGTAACTGTATTATTCAAGGAATATTCGAATTTCCACGATCTTCTTTACCAATGTATATTATTTAATAAACTTGTTCTCATTGGTAGTTTTTTTAATCATAATAGTGCAATAATTCAAAGAATCTACCCAAAATACACAAACCTGTATTGTTGAAAAGAATATACAAATTTTAATTGTGTTCTATCTGATTGTATATTATTTAATAAACTTGTGCTCATTGATAGTTTTTTTTAATCATAATACTACTATAATTCAAAGAATATACCCGAAAGAACCAAAATACACGTAACTCTATTATTCAAAGAATATACTAATTTTCATGGTCTTCTTTCCCGGTGTATATTGACTGATTGGCACGTTCAAAAGCGCCTACAGTTGAAAATTCTATTTCGCCTCGACTTTCTCCGCCTACAATGTCTCCATCTCTAGAAACTACTTTTGAATTGTTTTTCAGTTTATTTTTGTTAGTTCGTTCATAAAGCTAATATTTTATCATCCTTATGTTTACAAGTGCCGGTTCTTCCGCCTAAAGTTTCTCCTTCTCGATCTTCACCAAGGATCCCAAAGCCGCTTCAAGCATTACCACCTCCACCTCCCAATGAAGGTATATAAACTAATCAAATAACGTAGCCATATCCAGTCACTATTCTATTTATGGGTTAGTAATGGTAAAACCACTAAACTTTCAACGTTACGGAGGCTACCTTTAAATTTAGTGTTTTTTTCTATTAGCAGCCTTTATGTAATCGATGGTTAACTTTTAGCAATCCATACAATTTGACTTTTGCATCATTTGTAGATTGTACAATAATGCGTGGAGTCAAGAATCTAACCCCACCTGGTACACCATGCAAGTGTGTTTTGCCAATGCAAGTTGAGCTCGGTCTTAGTGTTTCACTCTACACCTTTTTTCCATTAGTGTCTGAGCTTGCTTCTGAAATGGCTGCCGGACTTTCAATGAACTCAAGTCAAGTTCGAACATTCAAATAAATAATCACAAAACATCAAAGTAATCATGCGGAAGCGTATAAGATTTATTAATGAACAATTAATTAACATAAAAGAATATGCGTACCTTTTCTTGATTCTAGCCGAACAAGAATCAAATCCACAAACTAGCAACGGATGAACCCTAATTTGATTTAGTTAGGATTATGTGAATTACCCCTTACCGCTTTGTAATTCAATCCAAGATAATAACAATAGTGTGTTATTACTATGTTCTTGTACACACGCACTAAACCGAATTAAAGTAATGCTAGTTTTTATAAAACAAATAACTTTGCTTGTGGAAAAAGGATGAATCGATCCCAATGAATGGGTGTCGACCGGTTTTGAGGACAAAGAAAACACACACAAACAATTTAGGGTTTAGCTTATGAGCACAAGAGATGTGGAAAAATAAAACCCCTAGCCTTGTATATATACACAAGCAAACTTGGTAAACAAGTTGGTTTTTTTTTTTTTTTTTTTTTTCTAGGCAGATCGGTATAGGAGTCCCCAAAGGGATTCCGGAACCTTCCCAACTTTTGCAATTTAGTCCTTTTCCATAAACATTTAACGACCGTTAGTCCATTACATTAATTACTTAACGTCCGTTAGTTATTTCTTTTAATAAATAAATAAATACAACATTTATATTTAATTATTAACTTTAAATTCTCATACGAAAAGTGTGCAATCCCATAGTCTCGAGTTCGATCCTAACTCACGCCTACTAATTTATATCCATAAAACTAACAGCTCCCACTTGGATATATCTTAATAGAGTGATCACATTCGGTTAGCGCCTAGCAACACTTCGATGCCTCTAGTACAACTCGAGCAAGGCTCCTCGAAAACCTTTTAATGATTTCTCATTATTATTATCCTTTGTTTCTAATACCATGTTAAATAAAGATATGGAATTAAGTCATTCTTTATAAAACTATTCTGGTTTCGCAAGTGATTGACCAAGATTACCGAATCATCTAAACATATTTAGGGGAGATTTTAAGCGGCCGACAAACATCTTGTCAACCCACGAGGGCCCAAGAAGATTAAACTCCAAATAATTTGAAGGAACAAATTCTATTTTGACTACAAGAATAACCCACAAACTTTGTAACATTTCAAAACAACCCTTATGACTACCGCTTACGATAGCGCTAAGTTGCTCCACGTAAATGCACTACATTCATGACAACTTATCCGTATCTCAAGTCCGAGGATAACTATTCATAATTTACTTATAACAATATCCACAAAGTAAATTATGTAGTTGGATAAGTCCTATATTCAATTCATTGAATATCATCTTAAATTGGTATGCATTCTCATCAATATACTTTCAAGTATATTCTACCATATCTCTCAGATTTGTCTTAATTTAATGATACTCCCATATCATTAATCGACAACGGACATTTAGAATAACTTAGTTACTCACCGATTAAACATGCAAATATAGGACAACAATATTATAAATGAAAATAAACATAATCCAAACTTTATTTCATTAAAATAATAAATGTTTTACAATATCCTTTATCCAAATACTAATCAGCTTATGCATGAAACTTTTAAGCTAAACGAAGTCCAATTTCATTGGCAAGTCCTACAAGCTTGTCTTTAGCTAAAGCCTTCGTGAGCGGATCAGCTAAGTTATCATCTCAGTGAACTTTCAGAGATTTATTTCACCTTTCCGACTTGTTCCCGAACATAGTGATACTTCCAGAAAATGTCCGGTGCCCTTCATGACCTGTGTTCATTGGCAAATATGATTGCCAGTAATTGTCACAATACATATCAATAGGCGATTCAATTGAAGGCATAACACCAAGCCTCGAAATGAATTTCCTAATCCAAACAGCATTTGCAGCATTCTTCCGGCAGCTATGTATTCGCTTCTGCCGCAGACATCGCATCGTATTTCGCTTCTTGCTTTCCAGCCAACTGCTCCTCCATTAATGACAAAGACATAACCCGCCTGAGACTTAGATCATCTTTATCACACCGCCAGACGCATCACAAGAACTGTAACACCAAGTTCGTGTCCGATTTCCTCCATACACTAAAAACATATCTTTCGTATTCCTAATATACTTTAGAATATGTTTAACAAAGAATCTAGTGAAGTTCACCCGGATTCTGTTGATATCGACCGGTCATGTTTTGTAACGCCACATCCGGCCTTGCAGACTCACAAGATACATAATAGATCCCATGTACCAAGCATAAGGAACTTTCTGCATGCGTGCCACCTCAGCAGATGTTGAAGCACACATATCGCTACATAAGCCATGCTTTACTTCCATCGCAAATATCCTTTCTTGGAATTTTTCATATTGAATCTCTTCAATATTTTATCAATGTAAGCTTTTGACTTAAAACCAATTAACCGCTTGACCTATCTCGGTAGATCTTGATTCCCCGTATATGCACTTCTCCTAAATCCTTCATGGAAAAACACTTCCCAAGATATGCCTTAACATTTTGTAAACTCGAATGTCTTTTCCTATAATTAATATGTCATCGACATAAAGAATTAGGAAAATTACACTCCCACTAACTTTGTGATATACACATGGCTCATCAAGATTTTGAATAAATCCATACCTTTTGATTTCTTCATCAAATCTTTTATTCCATTGCCTTGATGCTTGCTTCAATCCATAAATGGACCTTTGAAGTTTGCATACACGGTTTGGAAATTGTGGATTCACTTAATCTCTCAAGTTGCTTCATATAGATGTCTTCATCTAAGCGACCATTTAAGAAGGCGGTTTTGACATCCATTTTCCATATCTCATAGTCATAGTATGCAGCTATAGCTATGAGAATTCTAATAGCTCTAATGTCCGCTACAGGAGAAAAGGTCTCCTCGTAATCAATGCCATAAGTTTGAGTAAAACCTTGCGAAACTAGACGAGCTTTATAGACGATACATTGCCATCCATGTCAGCCTTAATCTTATAGAGCCACTTACTTCCAACCACCGGGCGCTTGGAGGTAAGTCAACCTCTACCCCGACTTCATTTTCTCTCATGGATTGCATTTCCCCATTCATTGCAACCTGCCATTTTGCCTTGTCAGGACTTGCCATGGCAGCTTTATAACTAGTAGGCTCTCCAAGATCTCCTAACATAGTTTTTCAACCTCACGCTAAGACATAGACGCTCAGTGCACGCGTATTCCTTACGGATCTACGAACGGGAATCACTTCAACTTCGGTGGAGGACCCGCATCATCGTGTTCTACCGGTACGTTAGTGTTTTCGGGTAATGCATCTTCTTGATCATCTTCCGATCATAAACTCTCCCACTAAATTCTTGAGATACGAGATCCTTTTCAAGAAAATCTCCATACCTAGCAACAATTACTTTATTATCAATTGGATAGTAAAAGTAGTAACCCATAGTTTCCTTAGGGTATCCTACTAAGATACACTTTACGATCTTTATTGGAGTTTATCTCTATCGAGTCACGCCTAACATACCAAGCAACCCCGCACCTTTAAATAAGACAAGTTAGAGTTTTTACCATGCCATATTTTATATGGTGTCTTATCAACCTTCTTTGTGGGAACCATATTTAGAATGCTAACAGCTGATTCTAAAGCATAATCCCAAAAGGATAAAGGTAGAGTGGTAAGATTAAACATAGATCATATCATGTCCAACAATGTACGATTTCTTCTCTCAAATACACCATTTTGTTGTGGAGTATATGGAGAAGTGAGATTCTGGACAATTCCATTCTCACCTAAGTAATCTTTAAACTCTTGGCTTAGATACTCGCATCCTCTATCGGATCGAAGAGCTTTAATCTTCTTTCCCAATTGTAGTTCTACTTCAGCTTTGAAAACCTTAAATGTTTCAAACACCTCATGTTTATGCTTAGTAAATAAACATAACCATAACGGCTGAAATCATCAATAAGGTTAAGAAGTAGCTAGCACCTCTCTTTGACACATGTCTAAATGGTCCACACACATCAAGATGAATAAGACCAAGTAGATCGGCCCTCTCCATATTGCTATGAAAAGGTTTCTTAGTCATCTTCCCGTATGCATGACTCACATATATCAAATGATTCATCATTGATATTTTGCAAAAGCCCTTCTTGTTGCAGCTTATGCATGCGAGCCTTGCCTATATGAGCAAGTCTACAATGCCAAAGATAAGAAGAATTCAAGTCTAACTTATCTTCTTGTTAATGCTAAACATTGAATTATTATTATTGTTAGATTCATTTCCAATCACATCAATTTCAAACACACCATTCACGAATTGCTTTAAAATAAAAATACACCATTTAAAGAAACATCAATTCCATTACTTGAAATAGTATGAGTAAAACCATCATCCAACAAAACTGAAAAGGAAACAACACCTCTAATTATAGAAGGTGCGAATGACAATTGTTCAATAACAATACTAAGCCCAAGGCAATACTAAACTAAACGCCTATGGCTTCAATAAATGCATGTGCGCCATTTCCCACGTGCGATATTGCTCCCCATAGGCAAGCTTTTTCCACTCTAAATCCCTCAGTATTATTAAATGTGAATACCACAGCCCGTATCATATACCCGTGAATTATTATGATTTAGAGTAATAATTCAATGACAAATAAATTACCGTAAGAACCGCTACCAAGGACCCTTCATTCATACTTTTTATTTGCCCGCAATTCATCAAGATAGAGAGCACAATTTCTCTTCCAATGCCCAACGCTTTGGTGGTGGCATGCTTGATCCTTTTAGGATTTTCCTTCCTAGAGTAGGGTTCTTCTGGGGTTGAGGTTGATAGGCCATCACCTGTTTGCCTTTGTCAACCTTTCCCTTACCCTTCCCCTTCTTGTTGTTCATGATTTTGGCTTATTAATCCTTCCACCCTCAATAGCAAGTACCCGGCGGTAGGAACCTTTGAGGCAACCCTTCTCATAGTCAATCACAATGCTGTAGGTCAAGAATCGCCTTCCCCACGCAAGGCATATTGAAATTTTTGACAAAACCATTAAAATCCTTGTTAAGGGATCGATTAATCGATTCACACACCATGTCATCATCATAAGTTTTGCCAAGTGCTTTTAGCTGGTCCATGTAACCTTTCATTTCAAGACATGAGCACTTACTTTTACCCTCACCTTGCCTACATACTGTAATGCGTCGGTCAAGTCATAAATCTCTCGGGTACCGGTTTCTCAAACATAGTTCGAAGTTCATTGAGCATATTAAATGGGAAATAATGTTCAAACTGCTTTTGAAGAGCAGATTCCATTGTTCCCAACATAAGACAAGCCACATCATTATGACGCTTATACTCAAGTTGCCAAGCATCAATTTGAGCTTGAGTAGTATCGTGACCGCTTGGTTGTTTAGGCAAGGTTCATAAAGATATTTCAACCGGTCAAGAACTCTACAGACCTCAAAGAGCGTGCCAATCATTGAAATTCTTAGAGCCACCAACTTTTCTCAATCAAAAAAACTTTTGAACACAAAACTTAGTGCAGTGTTAGTGTTATCGTTATTTTGAGCCATTTCTACATAAAAAGTTCAAGTATTAGTATTTTCGATAATACAACTTTTCAAGAAAATAAAATATACCCAACGGTAATATAAACATATAACCATATAATTTTCTAAAACTAGATCCAAATTATCATAGGTTCATCACATCGCTGATTTTAGCAACTAACGCATAGAATAAGGTAATCTGTCGAACATTAATTGGCAAACAATTTCCAACTCCTAGATCATTATGGGATTTATATTTTCCAACGCTATTGCAAATATAAACATGTTTCATCCCATCTTATGCCATGAGTCCGATCTCACTTACTACTCAACTTAAGTGTCTAACTTAAAGAACTGCAAATATGTCCATGTAAGGTCTGACTTTACATAGAGATTTACCTCCCATTACAATCTCGCCAAGTAATGTCATGACGTAAATTGCAACTTCAAGTGTCCCTTTAATTAGATGGCATAAAACTTAATTTACAAGGGTACTTGTTTTGATTTTATGTGGTCAAATCAAATATGTACAAAGATGTCATGCATTTATCTTGTAGCATAATTTTAATAAAAAAACTTTTATTACCAATTCATAAAGATCAAATTATCAAAGTTTTGATTGAGGTATTGGGTTCACCAATCAAGGAATTTAGTATTAATTATCATCCATTATACCGTACTTTTGCATAAGTGTAAACACTTAGTGTTTCGGATAATTAACACCAAGTGGGCGAATTAAAACTAATTCGCCCTTAAAATGAGCTTGCACATTTTATGGCTTACTAAGTAGCTCCACTCGAATTTACAGAGGGCAGAGGACCGTGTAAGCTGGCATAACCTAAGACATCCTTTCACAGATCAGGCACACTTCTTTATTAACCCCTTTATAGTTCATTCTAATGGGTGAGCCGTCGCACCATTTGTACCAAAGTCACCAATCAATTAAACTATTGAAAACTTAACTCTTCCAAAACAATTAAATTTCGCCATTGTTTAGTCCCAGATATTTTTCTATTCAAAATTACCCTTTTGCTTAAATTGTCGCACATAAAAACAAACAAGTAATACCAATAAAAATTAAACTACTAAAAACAATGCCATTAATAAACAATTTATACGTGTAAACAAGTAGCCACATGCAACTTATTCGATAAAACCCTATTAATAATCAATATCTAGGTTAAATTTAATGTATATATTAATTAGGGCTTTCACTCAAATGATAGAATGTGAGCCACATACATCGCATCTAATCGCGTAAACCCATAATTAATAATATACCAAATTGCACGTAATTGATTCATTAATTATACATAATTGGAGTCTTCCCCAATTCAAGAGTTATCGTAATTAAATATGTCTCAACAATTAAACAATTTTATGAAAGCAACTTATCCATGACTAACATGCATGTATAATCATGGATATCATAACAATTATACACATAAGTCACAAGATCGCATATAAAAAATTCCATGACACATAACAAATTATTCACGAATTAATCACGTAATCAATATTAATTCTAGGTTTTAATAAGGTTAGCAAACAATTTTCAAAACCCTAAAATTTATACATGTGTCGAACTAAAAAAATTAGGGAACGCCCCAATTAATAAAAATCGACCAAACATAAATTAAACATAAACCCTAGATAAACATAGCAAACAACATACAAGTATTTGTTTTATTACGCGTTTATGTAATTAATTACTCATTAAAACCAATGACTCGGATGCAACCGTTGGAATTTATATATCAAGACATTCAAATAAATAATCACAAAACATCAAAGTAATCATGAAGCGTATAAGATTTATTAATGAACAATTAATTAACATAAAAGAATATGCGTACCTTTTTTGATTCTAATAACAAGAATCAAATCTACAAACTAGCAACGGATGAACCCTAATTTGATTTAGTTAGGATTATGTGAATTACCCCTTACCGCTTTGTAATTCAATCCAAGATAATAACAATAGTGTGTTATTACTATGTTCTTGTACACACGCACTAAACCGAATTAAAGTAATGCTAGTTTTTATCAAACAAATAACTTTGCTTGTGGAAAAGGATGAATCGATCCCAATGAATGGGTGTCGAATCGTTTTGAGGACAAAGAAAACACACACAAACAATTTAGGGTTTAGCTTATGAGCACAAGAGATGTGGAAAAATAAAACCCCTAGCCTTGTATATATACACAAGCAAACTTGGTAAACAAGTTGTTTTTTTTTTTAGGCCGATCGGTATAGGAGTCCCCAAAGGGATTCCGGAACCTTCCCAACTTTTTCAATTTAGTCCTTTTCCATAAACATTTAACGACCGTTAGTCCATTACATTAATTACTTAACGTCCGTTAGTTATTTCGCTTAATAAATAAATAAATACAACGTTTATATTTAATTATTTAACTTTAAATTCTCATACATAAAGTGTGCAATCCCATAGTCTCGAGTTCGATCCTAACTCACGCCTACTAATTTATATCCATAAAACTAACAAGAACAAGGCTAATGTAACATATGAAATAAGAAGGATAGAATTGATGATGAAGAACAATGCATCTGAACAAAGAACTCCAATGAAATCAACAAGTCCCTATGGAGAGGACTCAAATTGAAATACAAATGATTGATGATCATGCTCTCTACCTTCTTATTTTATAGCTAAGAAAAGTAACTAAAACTAAATGGGTATAAGCTATAAAATAAACGTATTTCTAAAATGTATCGACTTGAAATATTTCTATTTTTTTTATTAACATATACACCCAATCATTAAATTTTGTTCCGACTTCACCAATATGACCGATTTATATTAATATAATATCATATTAAATAATATTATTTTATTACAATATGGGTAAAGTCGAAACAAAATTTGAAAGTACGGTATATGTTAATAAAAAAGTAAGTGTTTCAAATCGGTATATTTTAGAAAGTACGTTATTATTTTATGGCTTTTATCCAAACTAAAATATGGTAAGTAAATTGTCAAGATCGTGGAATGCTTAATGTGCTTGCTCATAATAGAATGTCATTGATTTTCGTGAAAAATCAATGGTTGATCCGGTGATCCAAATCTTTCTCGGTTTTCCCTTTGATTTCTTCCATTTAGAATATGTAAGCTTCCTATGAGTACTGTCCCCATGGAAACTTGCCTTGTCCTCAAGGCAAAGTGTGGAATTGTCCCGAAAGTAAATCATAATCTTCCCAAGTGGCTTCTTCAAGAGGTTGGTTTTGCCATTGCACCAACAATTCCAAGGTATCGAACTGATATCTAGCAAGGGTTAGAATCTTATCAGAACTAGAATCAGCCCCGGCCAGTGATGGGTAAAAGGTGGGTTGAGAAACCAATTGACGGTGCCGACGAGTAGGGAAACATGGAAGATATGGTGTACTTTGAAGTGGAGTCATAGGAAGAGCAAGTTCATAGGCCAGGACCTACTCGGCGAATCAAGTTGTCCCGTCCAAAAGTACTATGGTAAAGCTTCTCAAACTTTCGCTTTAGAAAGGAGCGCTGACTAATGGTGAATTTGAAGAAGAATTACACCCCACCTCAAATGATACCGCCGCTTCAAATCCGACTCGCTTTCATATCGCGACTATGCTTTAAGCAAGTTGGTTCACAAAAGCCGAGTGATCATCACGAGCAACCAAATGTTCCTCTAAGTATGCATTATGAGTTTCACCTAGAACATACAGGTTAAGTGGAGGCAGGTCATGACCATAAAATCAATTAAAGAAGTATGATAATCAAGATTGAGCGTAGTATTCGCCCATGCCAAAAACCTGCTCCAAGAAGAGGGCTCATGATCAAAAACACCTTGGCAAGCTTCTCAGGAAACAGCGATCCACTTCCATCTTATCATCAGATTGTAGGTGATAAGCTGGGCCCATACATAGACGGTTTGACTAAGACAGAATAC
>OU343221.1:341405009-341427378 GCA_910596185.1 Chrysanthemum makinoi
ATGCATAATATTCCGATCAGATGAATTTTCTCTATGTGATGTTCTTAATCTTATATTTCCCCGCTCACAAGAACACATAAAAGGATTAAATGGCTCCATCTCAGGTTTTAAATTTTGTGTGAAGATAAGAGGTTGTGATTTGAGTGATTTGAGGATAAGATCTATTAGCTTTTGGTGGGATAAGATCTCAAGTTTTCTTTATGTGATATATAGAACAGATCTGGTAGCTTTTGGTGGGAAGTTTTGGCGCCAGTATTTTTGGAGGGATGTTTTGGCGCCATTATTTTGGTTTGATGTTTTGATGAGATAAAAGAGGTATGAGTAAACCAGTTGGGAGTTGAGACATTTTTGATGTTCCCCTCGACTTGTTAGTTTAACATTTCATGTATAACGATATCACTTCAACTCGTTCATTTAACATCATGTATAATGATATCATCTCGACTCATTTGTTTAACATATCATGTATAACGATATCACCTCGACTCATTAGTTTAACATATCATATATAACGATGTCATTTAGAATCATTCGTCTAACATCTCATGTATAACGATATCATCTTGACTCGTTCGTTTAACATATCATGTATAACGGGAAGATCTCGACTCATTCGTTTAACATTTCATGTATCACGATACTATCTCAATTCATCCGTTTAATAACTAATTTAAATAATTTTTAATTTATTTAGTATTAATTAAATAATTTAAACACGTTTTAATATACATAAGAAAAAGGGGGAAAAAACATAAAGGGACGACATTGGTAACCTTCTGACCCCAAGAAGATCCCTTCTCAGTGTTGGTATCAGGTTTCTTGGTACCCCATCCACTAGCAGTAGCAGCTCTACCATCCACTAGGCGCATTAGTTTTTTGAACTGGTTTACCCCATGAAAAAGAAGATGATCCGGCTTCCTTTTTGCCCCATTGGTTAGTTTTTGAAGAATCTTCCACTTGGGATGCAACAGGTGCCCAAGAAGTCCACAAACCTACCAAAATCATCGATCAATTAAACTATTGAAAACCTAACTCTTCAAAAACAAATCAAATTTCACCATTGTTTAGTCCGTATTATATTTCTATTCAAAATTACTCTTTGCTTAAAATTGTCGCACATAATAAACAAACAAGTAAATAAATAAAAAATAAATAACTAAAAACAATGCACACATAATAAACAATTTAATCGGGTAAAAAGTAGCCACATGCAACTTATTCAATAAAACCTATTAATAACAATGTCTACGTTAAATTAATGTATATATATTAATTAGGGCTTTCACTCTCCCAATTGAAAGTGAGCCACATACATCGATGAATCGATTGCGTAAACCCATAATTAAAATATACCAAATTGCACATAATTGATTCATTAATGTATATAATTGGAGTCTTCCCCAATTCAAGATTTATCGTAAATAAACATGTGATATAATATATCTCAACAATTAAACAATATACAAGCAACTATCCATGACAAACATGCATGTATCATAATGGATATATCATAACAATTATACAAATAGTCACAAGATCGCATATCAAATTCCATGTCCACAAACATATTATTCATGAATTAATCACGTAACATATATATTAATTATAGGTTTCGATAAGGTTAGCAAACAATTTTCAAACCCTAAAAAATTTTAAGGATGTCGACTAAAAAAATTTAAGGGGTACGCCCCATATAAAAAAAAATTAAATCGACACATGCAAAAAATTAAACCAAAACCCTAGATAAACCATATCAAACAACATACAATTATTCGTTTTTTACGTGTTTAGTAATTAATTACTCATTAAAACCAATGACTCGTGATGCCACTGTTGGAATTATATAACATGACAATCAATAAATAATCACAAAACATCAAAGTATACATGCGGAAGCGTATAGGATTTATTAACGAATAATTAATTAACATAAACAAGAATATGCGTACCTTACTTGATTCTAGCCGAACAAGAATCAAATCCACAAACTAGCAATTTGGATGAACCCTAATTAGGGTTTATAAGATTATATGAATTACCCCTTACCGTTTTGTAATTCAATCCAAGAATACTAGCAATATTGTGTTAGTACCATTTTCTTGCACACACGTACTATACCGAATTAAAGCAATGCTAGTTTTAATCAAACAAATAACTTGGTTTGGAAAAGTTTGAGGATCGACATCTATGGTGTGAGTGTCGACTGGTTTTAGCAAAAGAAACACACAAAACAAGTTTTAGGTTTAGCTAATGAGTACAAGAGATAAATTACAAACATGCTTGGTTTTGTATTTATACCCAAACTAACTTGGTGAACAAGTTTGAGTTGTAGTTGGGTTGGTTTGGTCTCCTTGGCCGATCGGTTAGACATCCTACAAGGGGATTCCGGAACCTTCCCAATATTTACAACTTAGTCATTTTCCAAATACATTTAACAACTGTTAGTCCATTACAACTAATTACTTAACGTCCGTTATATTATTTCGTTTAATTAATAAATAAATACGACACTTAGATTTAATTATTAACTTTAATTCTCATACGTAAAGTGTGCAATCCCGTGATCTCGAGTTCGATCCAAACTCACGTCTATTAATTTATATCCATAAAACCAACAGTATTTGTTTTAGACAAGTGTCATGAATAATAATTGTTTGCTGATTGTTTGATGGAAAATATTGTTGAATAACCAATAGCAAGGTTAAGGACATAATTGATGATTGTGTGTTGCTTTTTGTCTAAATGATGCACGCTCTAGACAATATATTATGATTTGTGAAATATATATATGTACAGCCTTCGGTAGGAAACCTTTTGCTCAATGCAACTTATCTGGAGAAATAAAAAACAGTCGATGTGGTTGTTTTTCCTATTTTTCTTTTCCTGTAATGTTCGAGGATAAAGTTAGATTATATCATGTGTACAAAAGTTATACGCTAATACCAAGTAACATCAGTTGGCTTGATATAAGAGATGTTCATAAGTGCATAGATTATTGTAAATTAAGTAAAAATAACATCAGTTGCCTTCATATGATAGATGCTTAGAAGTTGGCTTCGTATAAAACATCAGTTGGCCGGATATAAAAGAAGTTGGTCAAATATTTTGTATGCTAATTTGTTATTATGAGTAATACATATTTTGATTTTATTATATAAATTCAAGACTTTTAAAGTCAATTAAAAGGTATTTGAATCTTGGCCTCTGCAACATTGATGCATAACTGATAGCATTTAGCATGATGTAATCTAACTTTCATATCTGTTGTCATTAAACTTTATGTTCGAGGATAAAGTTATATATAATCCAAATAAAATGTTCGGAGATGTAGTGGCAGAATTAAAGCGGTTGCGATTCAACAGAGGATCAACGATCAAGATGAGGTTAGCATAAATGATGATATTGTTGTTGTGTTAAACGATGTTATAGAGATGCTGACAGAAAGTGGTTCGTATACTATTAGAAACAGTGTTGTATAGGTATATTATACAACACCTTCTTACAAATGGACTTACCATGACAAATCAGCAAACAACCCCATCCCTCGCTTTGACCGTTCACCATATGAGGAAAAGCACCGAAGGGAGAATGCATCCGAACGGGGAAAGAGGCTCGATGAAACAAAGAACTTTACAAGGTAAAATAAGAGCAGTGATTATGCTTTCCTTAACTAATTTCTTGCAATCAATGGTCCATTTAGGCCTTTATTTACTCTTTTTTTCAAGAATTATTTAGAGTACACCCAATTATATGGAGCGAGTTGTATAATGAGAAGTGATGTCTCATGTGCTTTGTACGATATAACACCCTAAGGCACATGAAATGGACCAACATGCTCTTGATGCATGCCAAATAGGAAAAGATATTTACAAAGTCAAGAAATACTTGACAATACTCAAGCTAGTCAAAGACTAGGAAATGATGATAGCTATTTATGTAATATAAATAGGTTAGCTTTTGGTAATTTCCCCGTAACCCTAAATGTACATGTTTAAAATAAAAGATAAGTTTCCATTTATTATTTGATTACCAAATGTTTCACGATCATTACTCGTAATTATACAAGTTTATAATAGAGTACGCTATAAAAGGTATACTATTGTAGTATTTTATAATGACGTGTTCGTTATTCAATGTTTCCAAAACATTACGTCTTTATCATACCACCTTCTCAATATAACATTTCCCAACTTGTTTATATAAAACACAAGTTGTTATTGTAGTTGATAAAGGTTTATAATTAAATAAAACCATATTTGTCGACATTATATAAATAATTGTCTCGCTATTACTAAAATTTGAAAATAAAATACACGAAATAAATATATTAAACACATTTCCGAGTCAAATATATTGTATTCGGTTAATTCAAAATGTTTAATGAAGATCTACTTATAACCGATATAATTTGTGTGCCAATTGTTACCCTAAATGTATAAACCGTATTAAACGATATAAGTTATAACGTATACGTATTAATCGATATCAATCATTAACCACATATCTAGTTCACAAACGTTTATCACACCGTTTTATAAATATTTATTCATTTATGGGGGTAATTCTGAGAATGCATTTTTTGCTCAAGGTGTCATCACTTTTAGGAAAAAAGTTTGGGTATTTCCAAAATAGACTTTGAGACTTGCGACTTTTCTACTTTTCATATACGCTTGACAAGTGTCCTTCGAAGTTTGTGTACCCAATCATTTTTTCTGACTTTTACAAACTACGATTTTACAAATGACCGAATCTAGGCAACTTTTTTTAGAATCTTGCGTAATTTTTTTTGTCCTTTAGTAAAAAAAGTCAAAGTTACAAAATTATTTTTTTATACATTTAGTTCCTTCCCGAGGTTGAGCGACTTAAGCGAAATAAAATTAGCGACTTTTTTTACTTTATACTTTTGTACCTTTTAGTACCTTTTTTACATTTTTCAAAATTATAATTTTAACTAAATTGTCTATTATACCCTTGTTTCTTCCATTTCCTCCACACTACAAAATTTATGACATTTCCACGCTAAAACTTTTGCCTACACTAATAGTTGTATACAAAAACACAAATAGTTCCTCACAGCCTCACACCACTCCACTACTCCCCCAAACTTCTCACCGTGACCATCGCCGTCTTCTCACCGTCACCGTCACCGTCACCATCGCCGTCATCTCTCCGTCATCGCCATCTTCTCTCTGTCATCATCGCCGCCCTCTCTGTGTCATCGCCGTCGATTTCGATACATCCATTTGGTTAATCTCTGGTTCTATTTTTTGAATTACTTATTGTTATAATTGATTATAATTGTAAAATTGAGTTTAACCTAATTTTGCAATTGATGTTTTATTGAAATACTTACTGTTATAATTGATGAATTGTTATTTTATTGATTGGTACTAATTGAACAGTTTAGTAATGTGGATCCTATAAACTTATTTCCATGAGCGAATGTACTTTTTTTTAGGGGCTTAATAGCTTTCTAAAGTTGTTCCTATAAACCACTGCTAGTATATTTTGGTAACCACTGCTACGTGTTACTAAACCACTGCTTGTGTATTTTGGTAACCACTGCTAGTATATTTCATTCCACTGCTAGTGTTACTAAACCACTGCTAGTATAAACTTATTTCCATTAGCCTTTGATGATCCAACCATAAACAACTAAAAACTGTAATGCAGTATGAAACTAACATGCTCATGATTGAAAAAAGCTATCATTGTTTATGTACAGATTAAATCTCTTGACATAAGATATCTAGCTTTGTTTGATTCAATAAACGTCACCTTATCTGATTAGAAATCAGGGAACTTTTTTTTGTCATATGCGGTAGAGAAAATGTAAGACTTGTAAGAAACGGTTCGGAACTGGTGGATGTCGAAAGCGAGTTAACATGTTTTACTTCAAAAAGCAAAACAAAAAGAAAAAGCAACATTCTGCCACACCAATACCTTAACAGCATCAAAATAAAGCACTCAAAACTGGAGTAAAGCACAAATACATGTAACATTGCGAAGAATATATGCGTTACAAGGAAATATGGGCGATATGCCTCGTACAAGAAAAAATTCACCACAAACCGGAATAACACGAGCAATAAAACTTACCAAGAACACTTGACATATAACACCCAACGTATACAACAGACATCTAAAACACAAGTTTCACATGATTTGGAATTTCTCAAAGACCAAACAAAATCAAAATATAAACCTCCCCTTTATGTACCAAACAGAAGTATTCTATTTGGTAAAGCCATAATACACAGCTCCTAGTACTCTATACTCTCGTAAATGTCACAAGTTTCGAGCCCGTTGACATGCTTTTTTCCCGGCAAAATAAACAAGTTTTGAATAGATACACAAGTGGGCTATGAGGTGAATGGATGTTATTTGTGAACTAGTTACAGCTCTTTGTCGTATTTAGGAGGGCTAGTGTATTCCGTTTCTTGTTCCATATTTACCTCCGATGAAGCAGTTGATGAGAAACCATTGTTACTCCCTCCTACACCGTCTTTAATAATCCTTGATGCTTGTGGTGGGCTCGAAGTATTTCTATGTACATCACTACTGGCGGTGCTCGCGGGTCTTTGCCCTTCCTCTGCCAATTTTCTAAGAAGATTCGTGACTGTTGGAAGTAACCTGGTGGATAATGAGAGGATCCCCGGAAGCTGTATGAATAAAATACCATCGCTCAATGCTCATACTTGGGTCGTAGATAACATGACACTATATTCAGATTTATTGGTGTAAAACAGAATCTATAATATTCATGTAAAAAAAGAAACCTATATGCCATAAGTATACAAAATACCTCTTCCCATGTGCTAGATGCCAATGGGTCTGAGGTACTCTTGCCAGTGCCTTTCTTCGGATCCACTAATGTGAGAACTAGCGTATCCCCGATAGTATCAGTTTCTTCATCCAAACGAATTGCAGCCAGCAAAGAGAGCAATTTTAAAGACTGGAAGATAATTATACAAAAATGAGCAAACTTGTACACCACGGGTTAAAAAAATATAATAGATTCAAGTTCAAAAGATTCTTACAGAAGACCGGGCAGTTTTAGTTATTGCTTGAATATCTTCCTTCCCACTCCAGACTCGTGGCATTGAATCATTATCATCGTTGAATAAGGATGTAAATCTGTGTTGATATAAGATCGACAATGAGTACTAGCAAACTAAAATTGAGATCACTAAAGCTTATTCAGTGATGGTAGAGGTGGACATAGCATGTGTGAATGGAATTGGGTTTCTTTTTGATAATAATAACTCATTACACCACTTACTTTGCTTTATCTGGTGGAACATCCCTTAACCATTCAAGATCATGACTTCCATGTTCTTTATGCATTCTATCTAAAAAGTCCTGCAAAAAGTCAAAACAAAACTCATTTTTGTACATATTATTAACTATAAATATGCTAAAATCTCTAAAGACTGTCAGGTAAATAAAGTTATATACTTTTATTCGTCCAGCTAGTCTATTACTCATCCCTCGTTCAACTATGGTTTTAGCAAGTTCTTCACATGTACCAAGCCTAACTGTATCCCAATCAACGGCATCCATATGATTCTCATTGGCTTCTTTTTCTCCGATTTCGCAATAAGATTTCCTTAATTCTTCCCAGTCAATTTGCCGTTCTTGATTTTCCTCAACCCTGTTTTTCTTTTTCCCAGTGCTTTTAGTTTCTAAAGGTGTGTCCTTCAAGCTCTCGTGATTGGAGAGTGCAAATTGGAGTTACAACTTTTGGTTCTTCAGGGGTTGACTTTACTTGACCTATGAATTCACATTCTGAAGTCTCGCAGAAACTCACGTTCAAATCAAACGTGGTAACTGAAGGTTCATGAGAACATGGAAACTCAAAAGAATCTGTTTTTTGCTCTTCCTCATCAACTCTGCTCTCATTTAGTGGTGACCCACAAAACTGCTTAAGATAGTCTCCCTCCTCAACTTCCATACACTTTCGGAAAGTATTAGAATCTTCATTGACACATAGCTTTTCTTGCACCAGATCAGTGGTTTGAGAAGCATCACTTACATCAGGACATGAAGGACAAAGATCAAGATATTGTTCTATTTCATTATTCTTTGAAAATCCTTCATCAACTTTTGTATTACTTGCAACTGATTCTTGGCTAGTCGCAAATTCATTGACACATGGCTTGTCTTGCACCAAATCAGTGTTTGCTTTTTTCATCTTTGATGCTTTAAGAAGATGTCTTTGATCATCTAGATATACTCTCTTCGTATATAGCCATCACAATGGGTTTGGGCATCAACCCACCCGGATTCTGACCCGTATATAGCCATCAAAGCTTCTTGCTCCTCGTCTAACTTGCTCTGATCATGAGTGGAAGACGATTTAGTAACACGTAGCAGTGGTTACCAAAATATACTAGCAGTGGTTTAGTAACACTAGCAGTGGAATGAAATATACTAGCAGTGGTTTAGTAACACTAGCAGTGGTTACCAAAATATACTAGCAGTGGTTTAGTAACACGTAGCAGTGGTTACCAAAATATACTAGCAGTGGTTTAGTAACACTAGCAGTGGAATGAAATAAAGTAGTACCTATGGCTTCCCTTTCAGTGATTTGGCAAATAAACAAGAGAACTACAATCATTTCGTTTCATAGGCTCAAGCATCAAATATAACATATATTCTTGTATATAAACAGAAAAGAAAAGCCATTAATTTAGCTATGCATCACACATAATTCCACCTGGACAAGAAGTGTCACGGGTGAACACATGACCGACCCATACCAAAAATCACTTGTAACATTTGAACAATTTTCTTTCGACAAAGTGTTACATCATTTAAATGTACAGTTATAATCCTGTGATAAAATTCTGCTTATTTATAGTGGATAACTAGTATAGAATATTTGCAAATACTAGATTAAAATAAAGCTGCATTACCTCCAGTGCCTCAAATAACTTCTTCCCGGTAGATAATTCCTGTAAAAACATAATGTGGCAACTGGGATCAATGGATCAGTTTCTGATGTGTTACTATGTAAATGTATTCTAGAAGCTAAATATAGGTAACAAATAGTACGTGAAATCAAGTCTAGTTAAATAACCATCTCACCTGATCAATCCTTAAAGCTACGATCAAGTTGATGCACCTACATAATGGGTCCTTAGTGTATCAATGGCTTTCTCCACAGATTGCTTAAGTTCAGGAATGGTTGTTTTGCACACTGGATTTTAGCGTTGACAAGAAGCTTGAATAAGTTAGGGGGTGTTTGGGTGTGCCTTTTAATATTGATTGCAATATTGACACTCAAATAATCAGAAGCATGTCTACTGATTATAGAAATTTACAGTGGCAATATCTGAGAAAATAAGGGAAGCTTGGATTGATTTAAATCAACATGCTTCTACTTTATATTATAGCAGATCGTATCATTAAAATTTAGACACAAATGAGATTTAGGCCATAAAACATACATCGAGTAGCTCGAGCTTGTGCTTCTGCTATCACATCCGTATACGATGCCTGGAAGAACAATCTCATGAGACATGTAACATTGAATACTAATGAGAGGTTGTTAAGTGACTTCAAAACTAACCTCCATCGTGTCATGAGTTTCACTGATGTGGTCAATCATCTTATTGAAATCCTTTTCAGCTTCAACCATTGATTGTTCACATGCTTGGTTTTGAGCCTGCAGAAATAGCAACAGGGGAGATAGATTTTGAGAAATAGTTACTAGAACGCTAGAGGTCATGGATGGTAGCTAAAATTCTGCTCGTTACTTGTAGTTCTGGCAATTAGGGACCAGTTAGTGTATATAATGTGACCAAAAGTACAGGGAAGAAACTAGTTCTGATTCTGAAGTTTTCTACAGAACATCATACTACAATCTATTCATTTAAGATTTTTACCAGACTGTAAAGTTTCCACAGAAAAATCAATTGCTCTGCTTGGGCAA
The DNA here is from genome assembly GCA_910596185.1 of Chrysanthemum makinoi. Lineage (NCBI taxonomy): Eukaryota > Viridiplantae > Streptophyta > Magnoliopsida > Asterales > Asteraceae > Chrysanthemum > Chrysanthemum makinoi. The sequence continues at coordinate 341,414,947 of OU343221.1, forward strand.
TATCCTCGAGATCTGACTTGGTCTTTACAACATCTTTGCATCGATGTTGTCAATGGGCACTTTCTTCTTTGCCTGCAGTTAAGGAAATTAGTGGAACTCAGATAGCGAACAACTTTAATTTACATAAGTGCATGAATCAAACCTTTTTCTTTTGATAGTTGTTGCCATCATCCTCACTAGTATTTGATGCATGTTCAGAATCATGAGAAAACAAATTCTAGTTGTATGAAATTTACGAGTAACATGACCACTCAATATACTGTAAATAAGTTTTGTTGCAGCTAATTATCCATAACTCAGTATGCTCAGGATTCTACTTGATAAGAGTATGCTCAGGTGTCAAAAATGTAATTGATGTTAGTTAAGTTAGTTATTTCAGTTGGAGCAATCTGTTAGTAGTTAGTCACTAGCTCAATGTAAAACTACAGCTTTAAGAGGTTGAATTTGTAGGATACTTCACCGATTTCGAAATTCAGTGAAACTAATGTTTCCATTTCAATTATGGTAGCTTCGTATGGCTGCAAAGTTATACACAAGTAATTAAAATTCACATAAGCTCTTCTCATGACAGTCTGCAAACCCACACACCCATCTCAAATATAATCAAAGGAGTGTTTGGCATTGCCACTTAAAAGTGATGTTGAATATAAGAGATATAAAAAGTACTAGCAGTGGTTAATATGTACTAGCAGTGGTAATCACTACCACTAGCAGTGGTTTAGTAACGCTAGCAGGTAAAAAGTACTAGCAGTGGTTAATATGTACTAGCAGTGGTAATCACTACCACTAGCAGTGGTTTAGTAACTCTAGTAGTGGAAACGTAAAGCTAGCAGTGGTATAGACCGTAAACGTAGCAGTCCATAAATATATACAAACTAAACATGTAAACATACAATATCCGACTAATCATATCAGACTCCACACATACCAATCCGTCAAGGAACATCCAACACTACTACGAACGAAGCCCCAAGCTCAATGGACACTTCAAAAACAAACATACTACAATTAAACATTTATACACACATAATCTTCATTTCCGCAACACAAATGCAACATCCCACATAAGCAGATTATCAAAACTAGAATAGATAACACAAACACATTTATGTGAAAAGACACTCGATGCACAGATAACTTCTAAACAAAACACTATACCCTGAGAATTGAAGAAAGTGTATCAGGGCTCCCAAAAACTACAACTAGGACAAAACATTAATAGCAACGTGAATGCCATGGCGTTGACTATTCATATCGTTCACTTAATAAAGTGCCAAATAACACGTAAAATCACAAGTCAACTTCCTTATGACGCTCACGTTCTTACAAAGTTATAAATAAAAACATTAATTTAAAATATAAAAAGGAATCTCACGTGCTTAGTAAGTTATGTGCACATTATACCCATCCAGGAAGCTACTATCTACAGGGGTGTTGGTTTTAGCTTTTTGATGGGGCTTGTTAGCATGTATAGCTGAAACAAACCCACTGAAATGTTCGGATAAGCTTATTAGTTTAGGATCTCAAGCATATACAAGGGGGATTTGATAAGCCCTTTTGTTGTGGCTTATGGGCTTATATAAATATATAAGCCTATTTTTTGACCTTTTCATCATAACCTATTTTTTGACCTTTTTAAAACGAGAAGGATCAAAGGGCCATCGAGTTACATATGATGGTTACTATTCTACCTACTTCGGTTTGTAATCATATATGGCCACTTTAACTTCTACAAAAATGAGTTTACAGAATAAGAACACAAAACGTGTTTGTGGGTCGAACCAACCCAATCCACCCATTTAGCCACCTTTATTTCTATGGTTTGCAAGGTCCGGTTAACATTTGAAAGCCCTTTGATTGCAAAAGGAGCATTATCCTTACATTCATAACTTGTACCAGTATCTCCAGAATGGTGCTTCCTCAGTTCTTCCACTGGATCGCTTTGTTGTTGAGATAAAAGCACTTCCTATTTAAAAGGCAGCATGAAACATAAAGGATTAATTTGTCACATGATTGACTGATTGCATTATATCGCACAAAAAGGAATAGAAGCTTACATTTGTATCTGACGGGTACATATAATTTTTTAGCGAACCATCATATTCTGGATCCCCGTCATATGTTAGCATGTCCTTCCAAATATCCCAATTGGAGTTAATTCTCGGCTCAACTCCAGTATATTCCTTGCTATCTATTGCAAGCGTGTAATCTAAAACGCGGGATATGTACAAATACAATTGAATAGGGAGCTACACTTATCGGCTTAGAAGAATTTACATACAAAGGTTTCAATGAAGGTATGCGACCAGCTGATCCAATATGTTTTTGTGTCATAAACAGACGATATTCCCAGCTGATCCAAGTACCTGCATTAGTGCGGCATGCATTAAAAATTGTAGCATATGCATTAATAGTTCTACTTTCTAGGGTTTGCCGTTTGTGTCCCTTACCAGAAGCTGAACACAAATGCATTAGTAACATTATTCTGACCACTGTTGTAAGCTCCACCAGCTTCACTTACCCAAGCAGATGCTGAAGTTTTAGATGTGTTGAGTGTGCATTCAAGTTGCTTAAAAGGATCGCCAGCCCCATCAAGATAAGACGGGTCAAGTATTCTTGTGGTTAAGTTTTTATCGACACCTGATAGGAAGCAGAATATGTTTTCCGAAACATTAAAAAATGAGAATATGTTTTCCTAAACATAAAAAATTGATCATTGCATCAACATATAACCAGTTTTAAAACGCAAATCCAAACGATTAGAAAAGTTTATCTTGATTTTTTGCTAAGAATGATACCTAAGCCGAGACTGTAGATGTGGTGAGATATCACGTTGAGGGTTTTGGATGTTTTGTTTAGATATTCCATGAACCAAGTTGAATTATCAAAGAAACCACCTGGTGCGATGATCAGTGACTTAGATTTGGTAGAGTTGTAAACACGGCGCAGCATGTCGCTGAGGGTCTGTGTGTCGCAGGCATACTGTGATGCTGATATACTTGCTCCAATTCCAGTTGCACTCAACTCATTTCCTGTAAGAAATTAACTTGTTAACTATGATTGAATATGCAAGCCTGACAGTGGCTAATACATTAATGCTCAAATATTTAGTGTTGCATAATGGGTGGGTTGGGTAACTAGTCAAAGTTGTTTGGGTCAGACCGTTTGTCCGGTTTTTCTAAAGCTTCATAAATCTTTATTGTGTTACATATGACTAGAAAAAACACTGTTATCTCAATAACAGTCTGCACTCGCACTCGAAAATGTGGTATAGAGCTTGATCCTAGTATGACATCGATTTAGTGGCTCGAATGAAGTGTGTTGGTCACCTACCAAGCTCCCAACCGTAGACACTATAGTTCTTTTTGACCGTATAACGTAGAAAAGTCTCAGCATTGGTCGAGTCCCAAGTTCCAACTGCAGAACCATTGGCTAACACCGTCTTTCCCATGAGAACATTTAGTCCAAAAGTAAATACGGCCCTGAAAAAAATCGACGTTTATAAGTCCAAAAACACGAAAACACTAAAAATGAAAACGGTTGCGCAATTTGGTTACCGAGTATCTTTAAAGAATCTGTTGACTTCATCCCATTTGGATAGAGGTAAGCAGCCATTGCTAAAACCAAATAATATTGATGTGTTCTAAAACCAAATAATATACATTCCACTGCTAGTGTTACTAAACCACTGCTAGTATATTTTGGTAACCACTGCTACTTTTCTCGAAACCACTGCTAGTTTCTTGTCGTTACCACTGCTAGCTTGTTTTGATTCAATTAACATATATACACTGAATTATGTGGTTCTCTTGTGTCATTGTACAAGAAATACAATCATGATTATATACCAAATGACACATATTTAAGGTTCGGATTTATTAGTTCCGAAATAATTATAGGCTAACTTATGGAAAGCCTATCTTCAAGCTCTTTCCTGTACACCTGAATCACATTTGCAAGAACCGCCACACAACCAAGGAATGTAAAGATAAGGAAATCAATATAAAAGCCAAAACCACTCGTTCATTTCACTACTACTTCAATTAAAACTCCCCCATTACACAACCAACCATTACTTTACAGAGCACTCACTGTTACATGCAGTCTCTTTATTATTTTGAATTCTGTTTTTATGCAAATCAAATACTGGAAAACAAGTATCGAGCGGTCTACAGGCTGACAAATTTCATGGAATTAGCCTTCTCTTGAAGGCTATCGAGAAGGCTATCAAAGGCTTTCTTGAATGAATCTACTCCTTCGTTCTCCAACTGAGACCCAACAACACTCCAGCTGATTCCCAACTTCTCTAGTGCACTGTAATACCTTCAGCCTCTGATACGTTTGCGTCAATTGTCCTTCCAACAGTTCCATGGTCAATAAAAGCTAGCAGCGCTGGTCAGGCACGGTTGACACCTACACAAAAAGATAACATAAACCCGTTAACAATCCGGCGTCGCTAGATAGAAGTGCAAAGACAGGCGGGATAAGTCATGGTTCAAAACGGGTTAATATAAGTTATTTATGTCTGGTCTGTTGATCCACAAAGCCTTTGGCCCAAAAGTTTTGACATTTTTATAAATAAATTACCGTATTTACATCATTTCCATAATAAGCTGATCTTTTTCTAAAAAGGTTTATCACTTTATGAATTAAAGATTCTCTTTGAGCTACTTTTCAACCCGTAAGACCAGTTAGCTAATTTTTCTATTGTACCCAATTGACCCGATTCAACCCATTTATATGTAAATGGGTTGAAGTTTCCAACTTTACTACTAGGCGGCCATCTTATAAAGGGAATCGTAAGGCTCACCGTGTCAGGCCCAACAAGTGGGGCTACATAAAGGGTGTCGGGGTAGGCTGCGTTCTTGTTTTAGCTTGTAGGTTCTGGCAAAGCAGTGGATGCTTTGCTAAAAGGATTGCAAATATAAAATAGGCAAGGATGGTAACTAGGATATAGAAAATAGGCAAATTACTACTATCAGTTATCTCCTTACTCAACGCCAATCAAATATTCACATATGTATTGACGTTATATAGATTATCAATATGTTGGTAATTTATCAACGATAAGGATCAAAAGTAACAAACACACCTCTATTTTGCTTAGCCACAACCTTCACTTGCGGTCGTGTATCAACCTCCGTAGCATTCTTCTCCGCTTTCTCCTCCATCGGAAACAAAACGCCATCAATACCCTGAACCGATATTCTCCCATCTGTATAAATATCCGGGTCAAACAAATACGCAGACTCCTCCCCTGACCCAAATTTAACCGACCCATCAGCTTCTTCAGCCACCACCTTATGTGGCAACCGCAATGTATCATACTGCACCTTACCAAACCGCCTAACTGAATTATACATACTCTCTTCAGTTTGATACTCGGGTATTAAATGATAATAAATGATTTGCTCTGGTGCACCCGGATCACTAAGCTGGTCTGTTGTAAGTTTTGCCATTGCTTCATCGTTTGGTGCTAACACCGTTAAAACATAACCCTCTGATACTAGTTTTCCCATCTCTGTTGCTAACGATGTTAAGTTTACCAAAATGTCTGCTAGTTCATTGTACCCGCCGTAATGTAAGAGTGTTTGGATGAAATCTTTCATCTGCAATAACAGATGTAGTATTAGATTCACAAAGACACCATATGGTTTTACCATAACATAACATAAAATAAATTGACCAAAAACATACTAAGGGTGTTTCTTATAGCTTATTTATAAATAGCTTTTGCTTATTAACTTGTCACCTAGTAACTAAGCTAAACAAGCTCTTTTAGACAAGTACCTCCACATTTGCTTCTAATAGCTTAGCTGACAAAAATAAGTTGTTAAGCCTAGGCTGTTTGGGTACTTAACAGCAACCTATCGGAATATAATACTGTAATAAGCTGAAAAACTACTTATACTATTGAAGTTTCCTGAATGCAGTTAATGCCTAAAAGATGCTAGAAATATTGTATAGTACCAATTATAGAATGAACTGATCGGGTATCCTACCAACAGTGGCAATAAGGTAAGCAACATAACGAGTCAGTTTACAAACATATGTGGTAAACAAAAGCTTACCTAAACCCCAAGAATCAATTGCCCATGGTGGAGACTTCCTGATTGTTGCCCAGTCTGCTTTTGCCAGCTCCATCGGTTTGTATTGTGAGCCAATAAGCCATTCATCATCACGGTTACTCGGAAGTGCAACATAAATCAAACTAATTACTATGTCATCACAATATGCAAAATGCTAAATGTCCAGTAAAATCAACAAATTCAGGCAATTAACTTCTGGCAATAACAACGGCTGGCTAAGGGGGTGTTTGTATTGGCTTATTTGAAGAGCTTATGAGCTTAAAATGTATTTGGCCAACGAATACGAGTGAGATGTTCTACAATGTTTAACTAGCCGCATATTTTAGATGGCAAGCTAAACTATCAGTCAATATCAAACTATCAGTCAATTTCGTAAACCAATATTCCAATCAAAGTTGTCATATTAACAATAGCATGATCACTTTAAACCACTGCTAGTTGACCTTTGAATAATGCGCTAACTGCCAACTTCGGAACTGCTACTTCTTCCTCCTCTCCCTGATCCTCGTACTCCTCTAATGACACTTCACCATAGGGAAATATTAAGGTTGCGTTTGGCTACATCACAAAGAAGACTTATTTTACATATATTTCGTAAAAGCTCAAGGTTAGTGGCATAAAGATGGACGAACATACACTGACCAAACCACTGCTAGTATATTTTGGTAACCACTGCTACTTTATTTTATTCCACTGCTAGTGTTACTAAACCACTGCTAGTATATTTAGGTAACCACTGCTACGTTTCTCGAAACCACTGCTAGTTTCTTGTCGTTACCACTGCTAGCTTGTTTTGATTCTAATCAATATGGGACTCGCACTATTGCATACTAAGTACACACAACAATTGGTGATAATCGAAGCTCATTTACACAACAATCGGTGTAAATGAAACACTAATTATTATATGTATATTAAAATTAGAGAAATAATACCTTCGGCGACGGTGAAATGACCGGAGATGGTGAGATAACCAGAGATGAATGTGTTGATAGCCGGAGATGAAGGTGTTGATACCGAATGCGGTGATGGTGGCCGGAGGTGAAGGTGTTGATAGCCGGAGTTGATGGCGGCTTGAGAGAGAGAGATAAAACTTATGGTTTTTTAATTGAAATGAGAAATAATGTGAGGAGTTATTGTTTTTGTTCGACTTTTTATTTACTTTTTTATTCTTCAGTCAAAGTTTCAGTCAATGGAATTTCTCTTGTAGTGTGAATTGGTAGCAGTTGCCAATAACAGTTTTAGAGTTTTAGTTTCATAGTTTTTAGTTTAAAAAGTGAACTGGTAGTAGTAGTAGGCTAATTTTGGTTTCGTTAAAGGAAAAAAGATGCTCAACATGTAAAAATAGTTAAGGGTACAATAGTCATTTTAATTTAAAAAGTATTTAAGAGTTATGTAAAAAAAATATAAAAGTACAAAAGTACAAAGTTAAAAAAGGCGCTCAAAGTAATTCGCTTAAGTCGCTCAGCATTGGGAAGGAGCAAAAGGAATAAAATAATACTTTCCAAAGTTTGACTTTTGCCTCGAAAATATAAAAAAATAAAATCGCTCGAATCTTAAAAAGTCGCTGGATATAAGTCGATTATAAAACATAGGTACGAAAAGGTAATTTCAATGATTGGGTTCTGAAAAGTGTCAGGACACTTGGCACTCTTAGATTGGAAGAAAAAAGTCGCGAGTCTCAAGGTTTATTTTGAAAATACCCAAACTTTTTTCTTAAAAAGTGATGACACCTTAAGCAAAACATACATTCTCATTATTACCCCTTCATTTATTAACCCAAGTCCCATGTCATTTACCCCGATAGTTCTATTATCAAGTTGTTAAAATATGTATAATATATTTATAATTTTCCCTTGGTCGTATTACAAGCTTACTAGTGGTCTATACCCGTAACCGTTTCCTAAATCTCGATATCTCATTATTAGCAACCAATTATTTCCGTTGACATATACTAATTATCATTTCGTTAGTATTCGTTAATTCATTTTAACAACCTTTTACGGCATATATACGTTTAACCCAAGAACCATCCAATCCCACTGAGTCAACTCGCACCACTAAAGATATCAACCATCCCATTTCCAGATTTGGTCCCAACTTAAATTACCACACGCAAATATAATCCAAAACTGTTTTCGAAACTATTTTTAATACGTTTCTTAAAATATTGTACTTGTCTTGAGACCCTTGAACACGATTAAACACGAGACCCTAATTATTTTGAAACTGAAATCGTAGATTTGAGGCGCGTTTGGGAGTTATGTGGTGCGTGTGTTGCATAAACGGGGTCACAAGACCCCGATCTATCGAATGGGAGGGGTGGTGTTGATGTAGGAGGTGGCCGGAAGTTGGCCGGATTCCGGTGACGGCGCCGGAACCCTAATTGGGTCGCCGGAATTCTTAGAGAGAGAAAGGAAGTGAGAAAAATGAGAGAGTGGGAAGATTATAGAGTATTTATATTACCACAAGGGACTAATATTATACAATCCAAACCGTAGGGGCGGCCATGTAATTTCCAAAAAGGACTAGTTTTGCATTTTTCACAATCTTTTGATATATTAGGTTCGGGACTCGTTTAGCCGAGTAAACGAATGATTCGTGACACGGGAATTGCGCCAACGCTCTTAGAATATTATTTCCAATAAAAACGATATACAATACGATTCGCATCTCAAATTAGTTAAAACGATCGCTCTAATTGACGTTTCTCCAGTTACTACGCATCGAGGAATTTACGAGTTGTCACATTTTGTCTTAACTAGGTTGTTTTTTAGTTTGCATAGATTGTATCTTTTATGATGGTTTGGAGGTCTTGTTGGTTGTAGCTAGTTGTCGTTTATAGCATGTCATAAATGATTAGTGGTTGTGTCAAACGATTGTTTGCGGTTAATGTGGTACCTCAGCCACATTCCATTGTATTTAAATGGTTTTTTAGGAGTAATATATTTTACAGGGTGAAATACCCATTATAAAAAAAAAAAAATCCTATGTTGACATTATTGCGAATTAAGTTTATTTGGCCAAACCATCTTACAACATCATTGTTTAACAGCCAAAAGTAATGTTTTAAAAACCGGGTTTTTAATCGACCCGGTCGAGTCACCGGGCACCGGTCCGACCGGTTCAACCGCCGTGTCAACTCGGTTTTTCATTTATTACTTTTTTATTATTTCCCACCGGGTTAACCCGGTTTCTATTTAAAAAAATTGAAAAAAAATCAACGGTCGGGTTTCAAGACTCAGGTTGACCCAGGTCACTCAAAACCCAATGGGTCTGACCGGTTAACCCGGTTTTAGAAACCCGGATTTTTTTTACCCGTTTTTGTGCCCGGGCACCGGTCCGACCGGTTGAACCGGCCAGGTCGACCCGGGTTTGAAAACATTGGCCAAAAAACCATTGGTCGGCCAAAAGAAGAAAAAAAATATACAAAATTAACATAAGATCAACCTTTTTATTATTGTATATAATGCCTATATTCATTTTACAAATCCTCTGTATCTTTCTCTGGTCCACCTTTGCTAATCAAGTTTCAAAGGGTCAAAGGTCAATCTTTCTTTAAAGAATAAACTTTACTTAAACAGTTAACACCCAAGAAATTTACACTGACATGATTTCACCTTTATTTGTTAATTTAAATGTTTTGTAAAGTAAATTTCAAAAAGCATTAATGATACGTTGTGCCAAAAAAAGTCTAAAAGAAGTGCAGAAATATGGGGCATGCCAACCCTTTCAAATCCATACTGTAATCAAATAGACTATTTGACACACAAAATAAAAACGGCTTAATTACCATAGGATCTTTAGATCGTGATATACGATGAATGCTTTGGTGTACGATAGTTTACAATACAGATCTGAGGTATTCGTTTCACTATGCATCCAAGTCTTGATTCGATATATTTACTTAAGTAGATCACGAACGAATTAGTGTAATACGTCAATACGAAACGATGTCGCTGTGAAATGATATGTTTACTTTAGTTGTATCCAAATAATCATGTGCACGATAATGTCCACAACCGTGATTCTGTTTATAATGGTTCAATTTCTAATTATTTTGATTGTCTATGGTATCCAAATTAAGGCTGTCTACAAACTGGATCAAGAACTACCTGAAAGTGTATCGAATAGAAAGTTACTGGACAAAGGTTGCAAAAGGGAAACAAATCAGCCCCTTGGATGACTTGCCAATGGGGTTATGGAGGCACGAAAATTTAAAAAGTTGATCCACGATCTGAAGAATTACGCTCTTGACTTCAGCATCATGTTCGTTACAGCAGTACTGTGCTGCAGAGCAAAACAGTAAGAGTCTTTGCAAATAATTTCTTCGTTTCGTCTTGTGTTATTTTGAGGATAGTAAAGATGAAGTGTATGAATGAACCCCTCAATACCCAATGACGTGGCTATTTGTAACGCGTGAGAATGAATTCGTGTCATCATCTAGATCTATAAGACAGTACCATTGCAATGGCGCTACCTGCCATTAAAAGGTACTCTCGCTAATAACTTGCAAGCCCAAAAAAAAAAAAAAAAAAAAAAGGTTCAACACCTAACAAGATAGGTTGAAGGAGTACCTACTATACTCTTGCATTTTCATATATATCAAGCAATAGCATTGTTTGCATAGACAACTGCTTGCAGCTATTTGAATCCTTTCATTTCTGCTGAGCTTGTCAACTTAGCAATAAAATACAACTCAGATCAAACATACTCGCAAAAAGTCTTATAATCAACCAGGGTGAATTTTAGAAATTAATTAGATGTTCCGGACAATCATTAACAGTTCAGCAGCCACAAACATCACCAATTCCGAGCACCATGGTCTTGTACCTTGCGCGCAAACTTCAATGTTTCAGTACGGAAAAATTCCAACTTTCGTTTCAGCTTTTCATTCCTGTGAGTTAATGCGTCAATTTGCACTTTTTGCCATGCTATGATAGACTCATAGCTGCTACACTGCTCCCATCATGTCCGTGAGAGGATTGGAGACCTGATAATAAATGTATACAACTTTTATTATATTCAGGCAAAAGAAAAGTGGCATGTAACCGATACTAGTCCAGGTAACCAAACAAGTATATTATGAACCTGGATATGTGACTGTTGTCGTTATCATTCGCAGCAACGACTAACGACTCGAGATTTTCCTACTTATTTTCTCCTGGGAAGCTGTAATCTTCTAATGGACCACACTGCTCAAAAACCACTCCTGCCTTAGGTCCATTCTTGTCACCAAAGTTGACAACATCAACAGCTACACCCTTTTTTTTAGCTTCGTTCCAATTTCTCTCAAATCATGCTTAAACCAATATACCTGACTGAAAGGCAAGAAACATACACACACAACAGATATGATAGCTATTAGAGTCAATATACTAAACAAATAATAAGATTTCATTAATTAGAGGGTTTTGTTTTTAAGAAACTGACCCGCACTCTTGAGTGCATCTAATATTCGCATATTACCACTGTCTACTCGTGCACCTGAGCAACAAATAAACTTAATAATTATACATAAATCAATATATATAGCCATAAAGGATTAAAGAAGCTAACCATGAATTCTAGACATGATCTTTGGAAGATCTCTAGTAGGTTCAACCAAAATTTTAGCTTTGTTGCCCATTGCTAATATGGCCACACAATTCTCTGGATGAAACTCTAACAAAAATATTTCCAAAGACATCAACAACAATAAGCCTGATAAGATTATAGACCACATACATTACATACCGTAGGTAGTTACATCTTTGGCTTCGTATCTCATTTACAACCTCATTTAGCTTCTTTGACAAGGGGTTTTCATAATGATTTAGTACCAACTGTATCGAAAAGTGTTACTCTATCAAACATCAGATTTTTAAGCCACAAAAAAGCTTTGCAATGAGCAAGCAACGGATGCCAACTTCGACCCATTTGCTTACAAATGAGTCAGTTTTGTTAACTTTTAAAAGCGGGCAAAATTGGAACGGGTCAAATGGCTCAAACAGGTTGAAAGCTACCAACCAAAGCCCATTTAGACACATTACTAGAGCCGTCATTTTGCCACTATAATGATACAAGTCAAGATCAAGTGTACCTGACTGGGATTTCACTAAAAGAAGAAACGCCAAACAGTTTGTGTGTTATATCAGGATCTACAGAGCGTCCAACGTTAATGTAAATTAAGTAGTCCTCTCCATTTTCAAGAAGATAGATCCCGTCATTGCTCACATGTTCACTAGATAGACCTTTGTGATCACTAAATCCATCGTTGACCCTTCAATTCTAACATAGTTCCAAAAAAATCCTCATAGAATCCATTGTGATAAAAAATTCTGCCTACTTGGCCGCTAACCAA
>OU343221.1:341427478-341543376 GCA_910596185.1 Chrysanthemum makinoi
TCTAAATATATAATATTGATATAGTTAATACTTAATGCATCTACCTCATTAGGTTTACTATGTGAATCAAAGTGCAAAACCAATATGAAGGGAGAATGCCTATATAATTATCAATGTAGAAGTTTTGTGTTTTTCTCATTTCTGGATGTTTAAACTGACTTTACGTATTACTACTGTTGCATGCTTGCTTTGTTCCACTTTCATATTTGTTGCATAACTCTTGGTTGAATGAATTATACATGCAGTAGGATCAAGTATAAATATTATTATAATGATGGACACTTGCACAACGTTAAAGAATAAACTAAAGATATGATGCTTCAACTAAGGCAACTCGAAATATCCTGACAACCAAACCGGCACTACAGCAATAAGGAGGAAGGGCGAGGAGCCTTTTCGCGGGGACATCCCTGTCCCCGCCAAAAGTCATTAAACGACAAAATCCATGCTGAGCTGGCACACAAACGCGATGGCCGGTTAGTAAATTTTCAAATCACACTTTTGGCGGAGATATATCCCTGCTGAATGTAGATTTGATATTTGGCAAAATTTGACCAAAGTTACAACTATTAATTGTTCCCGGTTTTTTTTCCCGTCGCTAGTTATAGCAGGGACATGTCTCCGCCAAAAGGTTTCTACTGTGTATCTAACCTTTTGACGGAGACATGTCTCCGCTGAAAAAGTTATCCAGTTTTCTCTCCTTACAATTACTTTATCCCGCCAAAATTTTCCGTTAATGATAGCACTACAACAATCGGATGGACGGGCGAGGAGACTTTCGTCGGGGACGCTGTGTTATGAAAAATTCAACCAACACTTTCGTCTGACGTGGCACATGAATACGCTGACCTGTTATGAAAAATTCAACCAACACTTTCGGCGGGGACATGTCCCCGGCGAAAGTACGTTTGATTTGTATCAAACTTTGACCGGCTAGTCAAAATTCAACGTAACCTTTCGCTGGGACATGTCCCCGCCGAAAGTGTATTTCACGTTTCCCAAAATTTGACCAAAGTCAAAAGCATACTAATTGTTCGCGGGAAAATTCCCGCCAAACCTTTCCCCGAAGACATGTCCCCGACAAAAGTAATGCTTACAATAATATACTTTATTGCAACTATTAATACATAACTAAAACCCCGATGCTTGGAAAAACATAAATAACCCAATTGTCAATTCTCACAAAACACACGTAACAATATAATGGCTGATTACACGCCATAAAAAGAGTGGTTACTGGTTTTATCGTCGATATATCTCTTTACTCGAGGTCTTGATACGTATGGGTTAGAAATTTATGATGAATATGGTTCTTATAAGAACATAGACCCGTTGATGGGAGACCGCATTCTGGAATGGTTAAGGAAAGAGCCATTCTACAGGGTGTATTTGGACTGTAAAGCTAATGGTGTTGGAGGAGAAAACACGCTGGGAGCTGAAGCAATGTTTGAGCAGTTCGTCAAGCAAAGGAAGGAAAAAGATGAAGCTGAAAAAAGCCCGTTCGATTACACATTTGATGATGCGGGAAATAGGGTAACAAATCTTGAAGCATTGTTTGAACAGTTCGTCAAGCAAAGGAAGGGAAAAGATGGTGCACGTTCTAGCAGAGCAGGAAGTAGCAGGGAAAAAAATTGAATGGGCGATGTTTGTTATGGTCTATGTCGTGTGTATCATATCGTTTGAGTTGTTTCATTTGCTTGCCGAGTTGTTTCGTTTGATCTGTTTCGTTTTGTTGTCAAGTTGTTTTTTTATTCATGTGTAATTTAGTATTGGAAAAAGGGTGTTTGGAAACCATAATCTTGTTAACTAAGAACATGGTCAGCTTTACAACTACTACTTTGATCAACAACATCAACAACAACATCAACAACAACAACAACTACATGATACGTATACCATAGCACCTATTGGTCATTTAACATGATATGTATACCATAGCATCTATACTTGGTCATTTAACATGATACGTATACCATAACACCTATACTCGGCCGTTTAACAAGATACGTATACCATAGCACCTATACTCGGCCGTTTAACATGATACGTATACCAATAGCACCTATACTTAGTCATTTATCATGATACGTATACCATTGCATCTATACTCGGCCGTTTAACATGATACGTATACCATAGCACCTATACTTGGTCATTTAACATGATATGTATACCATAACACATATATTTGGTCATTTAACATGATACATATACCATAGCACCTATACTCGGCCGTTTAACATGATACGTATACCATAGCACCTATACTCGGCCGTTTAACATGATACGTATACCAATAGCACCTATACTTGGTCATTTATCATGATACGTATACCATAGCAACTATACTCGGCCGTTTAACATGATACGTATACCATAGCACCTATACTTGGTCATTTAACATGATACGTATACCATAGCACCTATACTTGGTCATTTAACATGATACGTATACCATAACACCTATACTTGGTCATTAAATATGATACATATATTATAGCACCTATACTTGGTCATTTAATATGATACGTATACCATAGCACCTATACTCGTCCGTTTAACATGATATATATACCAATAGCACCTATACTTGGTCATTTAACATGATACGTATACCATAGCACCTATACTCGACCGTTTAACATGATACGTATACCAAGGCGTGCCTATACTCGGCCGTTTAACATGATACGTATACCATAGCACCTATACTCGGGCGTTTAACATGATACGTATACCATAACACCTATACTTGGTCATTTAACATGATACGTATACCATAGAAAATTTTTAGGTTAAATTTAAATTGATGTGTTTTTAATTTTAGTTATTGAAAATGATAATAAAGATTTTTTTAATATGAAAATTGATTAAAACAACTTTTTCCGGGGACATGTCCCCGGGAAACCTTTTCACGTTTTTTTCTTCCCTCCCATCTTTTTACTTTATCCCACCATAACCTTCCCCGGGGACATGTTCCCGACAAAAGCCTTGCTAGAAGACAAACAAAGCTTTCGCCGGGGACATGTCCCCGGCGAAAACTAATCGTAAAAATCACCTCAATTATTAACCAAGATCTGCTTTCACAATGAGATAAAAAAAAAAAAAAAAAAAAAAAACCCAACTCACCCAGCTGCTCCACCTCAGCTCCTTCATCTTCAAAGCACCAACTCCATCACCGCACCACCTCCACGACCACTACATCATCGCGCCGCCTCCACCACCACTACATCACCGCGCGGGTATCTTTTAGTTGTAATCTTAAGTGGGTATCTTTTAGTTTTTACTAATTTTTATAAATACTCTTGACTGATTGTTAAATGCTTCATGGGTTTTTGTTATATAGTTGTAATCTTAAGTGGGTATCTCTTATTTGGTTAATGCTTCATGGGTTTTTGTTTGTAAGTGATTATAATGTGATCGATTAATCTCTGGGATGGATCGATCAGGACTGCCATTGATACCGGTTGTGGGGTATGTGGTTAATTTTTTTTGAAGTACAGGAAAAGGTCTAGATTCGACATGGGTAGCCAGTGGTCCTGCACGGGCAATGCAGCCGCAATGATGCCCTTATGCTTCACACTTGCTGAAACTCCACATGAACCCATTGTGTATATGTTTTTAGTATATATTTTCTTTCTTGATATATCGTATTTTTTGCCATAAATACTGCATTATTGATATTGTTATATTATTGTGACATAAATGATAAATGGTTTTAGGAGGAGTTACATTTTTTTATTAAAAAAAGTGAAGCATCAATGAAAATATAGTGGTAGAAACATAAAACGTTCAAGCATATATCTTTGAATTCGTTTTTAATTACAGATGTGTCACATTTTATTTCTAATTAGAAATTCGACGTCTTTAAATATATCTTTAAACACATGCTTGCATTTTTTTTCTTTAAATATATAGTTTTCCAAACAATATCGTTTTTTAATTCTTGATATGTTCATCTATAAGTATATAGTAATTTATTAATTTATGTATATGATTTGGTAAATATTTGCATGATACTTAAGACACTAGAAAGTAGAAATTGATTAGTTGTAAGAATATATGCGTTATGAAGATAGAAATCAATTTAATGTATCTGTAACCGGTTATTATGTGCTTTGCTTTTATACTTGTAGGAATATACGGTGTCACGGGTGCCAAGCCGAGGCCAGGCCGAGACCACAACCGAGGCCAAAAGGTAAGATATGTCGTTGCGTATTTTGAATAGTTTAGGGTTTTAGGTAATGAGAATTATCCAAGCATCGGGTATCAAAAAGACCTTTTAAACGATTATGGTTGAATTGGTCATTTTAACAATTAGGGTAGGAGAGTAGGATGGTAGATTTTAACAATATCTTGGCAAGGTGTTGGGACCTAAACCAAGATCTTGGCAAGGTGTTGGGGTCCACCCCTTTCATGTGCAATAGCACTTTAACTAGGTTAATGAGATCATGTTGTTTCATCTGCTTGTGATACAAAAGATTTGATCATGTTTGCTTACGACTTTTTGAATAGTGTGTCTAGGGTTGAGGGTTGGTGAAAACACGAGAATGGTATTAGTGTGTCTAGTTAAAGTGCTATTACACCATTTCCCCGACATCATTTCATTCTCCTTTTTACAATGATCTTCCCAAAAACTCACCAACAATTCTCTCCTGTATTATCAAACAACAAAAATGAAGTTAGCGGCTATGACACGTGACTTCTCTGATGGTTTACGACGAGTAGGTACACGGTTTCTTGGTCCAGTAGATACATGAAAATGTACAGCCCATTTCTTGTTACGGTTTGTTATGGTTACCTGATGATGAGGGTTGAATCTTGATGGGTAGAAATGTGGTGCAAAAGGGTTTAGCTTGCTTTGAGAGTTCATAACTGTGTGTGTGTTTTTAGGTGTGAAACTCTATTTGTGTGTGTGAGAGAGAGAGCCGAGATGATAAGAAGAGAGATGAATGGGTTAGTAATGATAGTGATGGTATGGTGGCGAGAGATGAAAGGGTGTGTGAGGGTGCCTCAATAACCCCACTTCACTCGGCACCATTCCAGCACTATCATTACAAAACCTTTCATCTCTCTTCTTATCATCTCTGCTCTCTCTCTCTCTCACACACACACAGAGTTTCACACCAAAAAACACACACTAAAAACACACACACAGTTATGAACTCTCAAAGCAAGCTAAACCCTTTTGCACCACCTTTCTACCCGTCAAGATTCAACCGTCATCATCACGTAACTATAATAAACCGTAACAAGAAATGGGCTGTACACCTTTCCTGTATCTACTGGACCAAGAAACCGTGTACCTCCTCGCCGTAAACCATCGGAGAAGCCACGTGTCACCGCCGCTAACTTCATTTTTGTTGTTTGATAATATAGGAGAGCATTGTTGGTGAGTTTTTGGGAAGATCATTGTAAAAAGGAGAATGAAATGATGTCGGGAAATGGTGTAATAGCACTTTAGCTAGACACACTAACACCATTCTCATGTTTTCACCAACCCTCAACCCTAGACACACTGTTCAAAAAGTCGTAAGCAAACATGATCAAATCTTTTGTATCACAAGCAGATGAAACAACACGATTTCATTAACCTAGTTAAAGTGCTATTACACATGAAAGGGGGTGGACCCCAACACCCTGCCAAGATCTTGGTTTAGGTCCCAAAATCCACCATCCTACCCTCCTACCCTAATTTTTAAAATGACTAATTCAACCCTAATGGTTTAAAGGGTCTTTTTGATACCCGATGCTTGGATAGTTCTCATTACCTAAAACCCTAAACTATTTAAAATAAACAGGTTAAACTTTGGACAAACCAGAAGAAGCAGAAGATATCGGAAGTCAACTGACAAAACCACCTGGCGAACAAGAGTTCGAGCCTTATGTGTTAGGACATGTTTGTAGAGAATAACATGGTTAGGATTCCCGTTAAATGGATTATATGTATAGTTTTGGACCATTTGCGGATAGGTAGCTTATGTATAGTTTTGGACCATTAGCGATTTTGGAAACACATGACTATGCTACCGGTTAATGGTTATATATGATATTATGTTTAGCGAATTTGTGTTGTTGTAGCATAAAATATGTTCTGAAAACAGGTTGATACATTGTAGATTTTTTCCGGAAAAAATCTGGCAATTTTCTGCAAAATGGGTCAAAGGCTTCCCCGGGGACATGTCCTCGACGAAAGTGGATTAGATCATCTTTAATATTCCATTTTCCCCGAGGACATGTCCACGGCAAAAGTGGGTGCCACGTCGGACGTGTTTGACCAGCGTAAAATGGCTGCGGGACCCACCTGTCTCCGGTAAAAGTGGACTTTGGTCCCCGGTGAAAGTATTCCCGAGAGGGTATTTCCGGGGGACTTTCTCCGGGAACATGTCCCAGGGAATAGGCTTCGCAAGGGACATGTCCCCGGCGAAAGCCTTGATATTTCCGCTGCGAAAGCCCACATTGTTGTAGTGTAGCGGCTTTTGGCGCGGATATAAACAAACTCATAGCCACGTACGACCCATCATTGACTAAAGGGACAATATATAAGAAAAATGCTGAAAAAGAGTTATACTGTGTTATCATATTCATATATGCAAACTGTTAAAGTGTAAACTAATATTGCTTGGTTAGATAAGTTCTTAATAGTTGAGGAACAAGTGGGAACAACACATATGACCCTACACATCATTGACTAGAAGGACTATAATAGAACCAAATAGTACTCTAGATAAGAGTCGTTTGCTAAGAACTAACATTGACTCCTATAAAGTAAAATGCACTTCATATTAGTCTACTACCTTTTGTACACATTCTATCTTTCTAGTCTTTGCATGACAACGATGGATGTTAGTTGTTATTGACCTGGACTTTTCATAGTAATAAATAAATTAGAGGCTAGTATCCTATACATATTAATGTATATTTTATATATAATAATGTGCATTAGTACATTACAAGGATAATGGGTTATAGTAATGACATGTACTAGCTAAAGTATTTACAAAATAATTAATAAACTTACTTGATAAATTAAAATTAATAAATGATAAAACTAAATAAATAATAAACACTTTTAGTGACAACACAAGTCGCCGCTAAAAGTATTTATTAAATAAAAAGAAATGATAAAAACTTTTAGTGACAACATATATCATCACCTGACATGCATCATTTCCAGATCGGTAAGGCTGTTGCCTACATTTTCAGATTTTCTGCGACCAAATTTCCAGTTTTTTTTCTTTCCAAAAGCGTACTAATCCCATTTGAAAGTTCAAATTTCAAAGAAAAAACATTAGTAGTCGTCACAATAAAAATACGAATAAGTTCAACAAAGAAAATAGTTCAAAGTTCACAATAGATCCTCTTCATCATCTAGAATCTCAAGAGGATCGAGTGGTGGAGGCACGGTGATATTAATGTTCGGGGCTTGTAACTTATCTAAAATTTTGACCGTGACAATTTTGTGCACCTGGCTTTGGGTATACATTCTTTATTAGGAGTGGGCGCTTGAAGAAATTGATGCATGCCCCGTCAGTTGGGAGGGAAACAAAAAAATAGCTCTACAACGGAAGTGATATGCGACTTTACTTATGGTCAATATTGTGAAAAATCATATAAATTAAAAAAAAAAATGTTATACTTTTATAAGAATTTTAACATCAAAATAGACGAGCTCTTTTAAGCCTTTTTTTCTCAATTGATCACACATTCTGGATCATTTTGATCAAAGCTTTTACGTGGAACTGATTTGAAAACAAAAATAGAATACTTGTTTACAAAGCAATGGAAGTTGTACTACACAGTTAAAGTATTCTCCAAAAGGGACATTATTTCTCAAGTAAAACAATCTTTGTGGAATAATATATGACACCATCTAACATTTAATTTCTAAGAATTGGAAAATAATTTATCAGAAAAGGGTAGCTCAAGTATAAATAGAGACATACGAGCCTTCACTTTATAGAAAAACATGCAAAAGCAAGCAATGGCTTCTTCACACTTCTTACTTTTATTTCTAGCTCTACTACTCATTGCTCTCTCATTTGTACCAAACTTTACTTCTGCTTCTTTGGAGGAAGCAAATGCTCTTCTAAAATGGAAAGCAAGCCTTAAAATCCCAAACAACTCCCAAATTGTATCTTCTTGGACACCCCTTTCAATGAATACTAGTGTACACGATTTGTGCCCTTCTTGGTTTGGAATTGCTTGCAACGCTGATGGGAACATTAATAAGTTGAACCTCTCGACGTCTGAGTTAAAAGGTACGCTTCACGAATTCCCGTTCTCTATTCTAGGCAATCTTACCCATTTTGAGCTTAGTGTAAACAGCTTCTTTGGCCTCATCCCACCAGAAATCGGACTCCTGTCCAAACTTGTCTATCTTAATTTTTCAACCAATCAGTTTTCTGGTGTAATTCCACCTACCATTGGTAAACTAAGCCAGTTAACCGTTTTGCAACTTTTCGGAAACAATTTTACTGGTTCAATCCCTTCATCGTTGGGTGATTTGGAGTCTTTGAATATCCTTTATTTGTACGAAAACAAACTCTCTGGGCCCATTCCTACTGAATTAGGGAATTTGAAGTCTCTCACTGATTTAGATTTGAGCAAAAATCAACTCAATGGTTCAATCCCTTCATTGTTGGGTGATTTGAAGTCTTTGAATTTCCTTTATTTGCTCCAAAATAAACTCTCTGGACCCATTCCAATTGAATTAGGGAATTTGAAGTCTCTAACTGAATTGGTCTTGAACGAAAATCAACTCAATGGTTCAATCCCTTCGTCGTTGGGTTATTTGACGTCTTTGAAACTCCTTTATTTGTGGCAAAATCAACTCTCTGGACCCATTCCAATTGAATTAGGGAATATGAAGTCTCTAACTGATTTACAATTGGCCACAAATCAACTTAGTGGTTCAATTCCTTCATCATTCGGTGATTTGACGTCTTTGAATATCCTTAATCTGTTTAAAAATAAACTCACTGGGCCGATTCCTACTGAATTAGGGAATTTGAAGTACCTCGCTGAATTATCTTTGAGCGAAAATCAACTCAAAGGTTCAATTCCTTCATCGTTTAGTGATTTGAAGTCTCTCACTGGATTATATTTGAGCGAAAATCAACTCAATGATTCAATCCCTTCATCGTTGGGTGATTTGAAGTCTTTGAAATTCCTTAATTTGGGGCAAAATCAATTTTCCGGGCCCATTCCAATTGAATTTGGGAATTTGAAGTCTGTCACTAAATTAGTTTTGAGCGAAAATCAACTCAATGGTCCAATCCCTTCATCGTTGGGTGATTTGAAGTCTTTAAATACCCTATATTTGTTCAATAATCAACTCTCTGGACCCATTCCAATTGAATTAGGGAATATGACGTCTCTAACTGATTTACAATTGAGTACAAATCAACTCAATGGTTCAATCCCTTCATCGTTGGGTGACTTGAAGTCTTTAAATACCCTATATTTGTGGCAAAATCAACTCTCTGGACCCATTCCAATTGAATTAGGGAATATGAAGTCTCTCAAAGAATTATCTTTGAGCAGAAATCATTTATCTGGGCCCATTCCTAGTGAACTAGGGAATATGAAGTCTCTCACTGGATTATATTTGAGCAAAAATCAACTCAATGGTTCAATTCCTTCACTGTTAAAAAACCTGAGAAGCCTTCAGGTTCTGTCTCTCAGTGTGAACAAGTTGTCCGGTCCTATACCACAAGGAATCCAAAGTCTGCAATTGGTTAAGCTACTGCTGGACAAAAATCAGTTGTCTGGCCAAATTCCAAAGGAGTTTGGGGAGATGAAAAGTTTGTTAAGTTTAAACCTGAGCGATAATAACCTTTCAGGTGTTATACCTGAAGAGCTTGGATCACTGCATGGCCTACTTACTCTTGACCTATCAAAAAATAGGTTAAACGGGCCATTACAAAGATATATTGGTGATTGGTTACAAATCAATCACATAAATCTTAGTAATAACACGCTCAGCGGAAAGATCCCATCGGAGATCGGTAAATTAAGTCAACTGAATGTTCTTGATTTATCTTGGAATTCACTCACAAAAGAGATACCATCGGAAATTGGAAGTTTAGAGAGTCTGGTAATGATGAATCTTTCACATAATAAGCTATCTGGTTCTATTCCAAACGGTTTCAGTAACTTGCCAAGAAGCATTGATATAGACTTGTCTTACAATGAGCTCACAGGTCCGGTTCCCCCTTATGCTGTCTTTCTAAATGTGTCTGGAGAAGCATTACAAGGAAATGATGGTCTGTGTGGAAATGTTACACGTTTGAAACTTTGTGAAAATCAGATAGTAATGAAAAAAAATAATCATTTTCATCATAAGCTCATCCTTGTAACTGTGATCCCAATTGTTGCGGCCCTTTCACTTGGTTTATTCATGTGTGGCCTCATTGCTTATCGACGTAGAAAGAGAACTTCTCCACAGATACAGTCAGCCGAAGAAGGTGGCAAATTTTTCGCAATAACAAGTTTTGATGGACAGGCGATGTATGATGAAATCATCAAGGCAACAAATGATTTTGATGATGCATTTTGTATTGGGATGGGAGGATATGGTACTGTGTATAAAGCTGAGTTACAACCCAACAATATAGTAGCTGTCAAGAAACTTCATTCATCATCTGAGAATGACGATCAAGGCTTCCTAAATGAGGTACGAGCATTAACAAACATAAGGCACAAAAACATAGTTAAACTCTATGGATATTGCTTGCATGCTCGTCACTCATTTTTTATTTACGAATATCTTGAGAAGGGAAGTCTAAAATCGCTCTTAAGTAGCGATATCACAGCAAAGGAAATGGATTGGCTGAAAAGGGTAAGAATTGTTAGGGCTGTAGCGAATGGCTTGGCTTATATGCACCATGATTGCACACCACCTATAATTCATAGAGACATTTCTGCAGCTAATATCCTTCTCAATTCTGATTATGAGGCACATATCTCAGATTTTGGAACAGCAAAGCTTTTAAAGTTGGATTCATCCAATTGGACTGCGGTTGTAGGCACCTATGGCTATGTTGCACCAGGTAACTACAATATATTTCAAAGTTATCTATATGTACTTCTTCTCAAGTTTCAGATTTATCTATGTTGCATTTAATCATGATCTGATATAACAATTTTTTTGTATTCTCATGTTTCCTTCCATGTAGAGCTTGCTTATACGATGGTGGCGACAGAGAAATGCGATGTGTATAGTTTTGGAGTTGTTGCACTAGAAGTGATTATGGGAAAGCATCCTGGAGAACTTATATCATGTCTACCAACATTGTCTACTGATGATCTATTGCTAGCCAATGTAGGAGATAGACGGATTCCGCCACCATATTCTCTAGTTGAGAAACTAGCTCATTCAATTTTGAATGTCTCACGGGCATGTTTGAACTACAACCCACAGGAAAGGCCAACAATGCACCAAGTCAAAGATTTATTGTCAGTGGATGATCGAATTTGGATGAAGATGCGTGTATCAGTAACTTAATGCTTGATAGATTTTGTATGATGTCTAGTTATAAGTCATAAAGTTTAAGAAACTTTTTTTGTTTTTTTTTCTTGTCCTAAATTATGTTGTAGATTGTTATTAAATAAGGAAATAATTTATATCAATGAAGATTGCTACCTTTCTAGAATAATACAATTACGTGTATTATGGATCTTTTTGGTAATTTCTTTAAATTATTCCAGTTTTACAATTTAAAAATTACCAATGGGTACACGTTTATCAAATAATATACAGTGTGAAATTTGTTGGATGTGACAACAGACTTCCTCATTGGATTTGTCCATTTACTTGCAGTGTTGTGATTATAATGGGACATGTTTTGCAGTGATAGAAAATGGGACAGATTATGCAGTAAGATAGTGAATTGTACACGAAATATTTTGGAGGGAAAGAAACAAGAAATAACTGTTTATTGATTGATTAATATGTCTGATAATACAAGATATATATAAGGTATAAACAGGCATGTCCAAGAGATGTGATGTGAACCAATAAGATCACACCCTTTCATGACATAACTGCCATACAGAATCCTAACAACTATAACTGCCTATAACTGCCTATAAGTGTCAAATATGACAGGTTGGCAATCCTACATGTTCAACCTTATTGGTTGAAACTTATGTCTGATGCATGCATACATATAATACATAGAATAAAATGTCTTAGTGTACCTAGGAATAGAGCATTTGGACTTATAATTTCCAATACACTCCCCTAAGTTCAAATGCTTGCAATCTTTGTTTCTTATGTGGTTAGATGATAGTGAAATCATCTTTGTCTTCCATCTTCCCTTCCTCTTTGCTTGCTTTTCCTATATGATAAATGCTGAGATGTAATGGTTGGCTATTGTCTTTGAGATCTTCAAGTTTTATCCCAAAATGTTCAATCTTTTTGTCCCATTGAGTGTCCAATGCAGTGGGTTGTTTCACAAGATCTTCGCGACCATCATGGCATTTTTCTTTTCCTTTGAAGATAGATTCATCTGCTTCATAATGTGACAACCTTGTTGTGTTATAATAACAATTAAAAACACTCAAGTAATGATTGTAACAATTTTTTATCTCAAGACCATTTTTCCTTGATAAGCCAAATATTTCAACAATATAGGGAAAGTCATTTGAGAATTCACGGTATCCCCAAATGTTTTAACCAGTTTGTGGAGATCCATTAAATGGATCTCCTTCCCATCTATTGAGGGTGGTAAGGGTCCTGGTACTTCTTTTTTAAGATGGACGGTAAAAAACCATTTATAAACTTTCATGAACTTTTTTCTGAATATATCCCATTCTTGACTAACTATCTTATCATCTTTAATTAGATCTAAGAATGAAATATAATCATAGAAAGAGTTTATAGGAGTTGGAATATGTACACCTTTTACGATAACATAATCACTGTCATGTGATTTGTCTGTAGTAGTTGGCTTTGATGGGCACATGTAGTCCATGTGTCCCTTTTCTCCACAGATATTGCATTTGTGTGAGAGGGGTACTGCAGATTGTTGGTGCATCTTCTTTTCCTTGTCCTGAAAGTCTTCATCAAGCAATTTATAAAAAATTTCCATGTATCGATTCTGCCTATGAATCATCTTGTTGCAGTCAAATGAAGAATCAGATGGTTTAAGGAACATTGGAATGGGCTTGCACTTGTTTCTAGTGAAAGTAAGTTCCAGGCCTTGAGCCTCCAACTGTCTTGTGGAGAGAATGTTCAGGGATACATCAGGGGTGTAGTAGACACCAGGGATGATGTAGATTTCTGACCCAAACTTGATTGTATCTCTCCTATGCCATGCACAAACATGAACTTCTTTTGGTCTTCAATTTTCTCAACTGAGAATTTCTCCTTTAACTTAGAGAATAAGTTCATGTTAGAGCAGACATGTTTGTTCAATTTGTTACTCACATACCAGATTTGGTTCCATCCTTGTTCATCAGTCCCCTCCACCATGAAGTCTGTGGATAAATGGATGAACTCAGGGTAAGTTATCTGAATTTATGGAGAGTTGGTGATGATTCCTTGGCTTTTATGTTCTGTGAGGCCATCTCCTTTTGGAAAATTTCTTGCAATGTGTCCTTTCAGCCTACAATTGAAACAGATGTAATCCTTGTGTCTTTCAAACATCTCCTTCTTCTGTGTTAACCTGTTGTTATACACATGAATCTCCTCCGATTTCTTTTTAAGCATGTCTTTGCAGTCCTTTGACAATTGTTTGATACAATTGCCAATTGTTGCTTCATTTCTTCTTTTAATCTGTCTTGTTATGAGTTCCTGATGAGATCTGTTGTTACTGAATTTCCCAGGACTTGGGCTCTGATGCCAAATGTTGGATGTGACAACAGACTTCCTCATTGGATTTGTCCATTTGTTTGCAGTGTTGTGATTAGAATGGGACATGTTTTGCAGTGATAGAAAATGGGACAGAATTATGGAGTAAGATAGTGAATTGTACACGAAATATTTTGGAGGGAAAGAAACAAGAAATAACTGTTTATTGATTGATTAATATGTCTGATAATACAAGCTATATATAAGGTATGAACAGGCATGTCCAAGAGATGTGATGGTTCACATTTGGACCAATAAGATCACACCCTTTCATGACATAACTGCCATACAAAATCCTAACAACTATAACTGCCTATAACTGTGAAATATGACAGGTTGGCAATCCTACATGTTCAACCTTATTGGTTGAAACTTATGTCTGATACATGCATACATATAATACATAGAATAAAATGTCTTAGTGTACTTAGGAATAGAGCATTTGGACTTATAATTTCCAATAGGAATAGATTTATTGTCAATGGATGATCGAATTTGGATGAAGATGTGTGTATCAGTAACTTAATGCTTGATCGATTTTGTATGATGTCTAGTTATAAGTCATAAAGTTTAAGAAACTTTTTTTGTTTTTTTTTTCTTGTCCTAAATTATGTTGTAGATTGTTATTAAATAAGGAAATAATTTATATCAATGAAGATTGTTACCTTTCTAGAATAATACAGTTACGTGTATTATGGCTCTTTTTGGTAATTTCTTTAAATTATTCCAGTTTTACAATTTAAAAATTACCAATGGGTACACGTTTATCAAATAATATACAGTGTGAAATTTGTATATCAGTAAGGATTTAGAGTAAATTAGACTGATGGTCCTTGTGGTTTCCAAGCTAGGACATTTTGGTGTTTTAACTTTTCATTGCTGTCTTTTTCTTTTGATCTAGAAACACACAGTCAAGTCTCATTCGTCATTTCTCACATTTAAAAACAACATCCAAACCACAAATAAATTTGTTACAATGAATTAATGAAGAAATACATTGAAAAAACTCATTTTCATTTCAATTTCACAACAAGTCAACCACGATTAAACAAGAAATTCATAGTAAAAAATCATCATGTGTGATTAAACGCACATATAACAAAAAGGTTTATGGATTCGTCATTTTTAGGCATTCCAAGCTTTATGGAATACCTTTAAAACCTGTAAGGGAGAATTGCACATTATCTTCAGAAGCAATGCGTCAAAGGTATGAGGTATCTCATATCAGATTTTATATAATGCTACGGATTAATGGATTTTATGGGCCAATAAACAAATTGTTACCTAAATTATAGCTCGAATCAAAGTTTGTTAGCTTTTTATACAAGTAGCCCCAATCCTAAATACAGACTACCATTTACATTTACCTTGATCCGTGGATCTGCACGTGGCCTTATATAGAACTAATATTTGCTGCTATTCTGTCTTGTCTCTTGGTATCCTCAGGTGAGTTTAACAGGTTGGTGTCGCTCGTTGGAGCTTTTGCCTTCATCACATTGTTCAAAATGAAGAAAACCAAAATTCAATTACAGGTTTATAGCATAAATGTTATATGACAGGTTAAGTAAGCTCAGGCTAGAATTATTCAACTATCATAAAATTGTATAGGTTTGCAACAATAAGTACTAAAAACTAATTGATCTTGTATTTGAGCAAAACAATTAATTGTCTGGGCACCAGAAAAAGAGGTGACAGAAGAGACACTTATATTACCTTTGGGTTAGCGTATTGAATTCGTAAACTGTTAAGTATACATAACACCATTTTGAGACAGCACGAAGAATATATTGGTCACTCATAGAGCTAACCATGATCATATACTCTATTACCAGTAATCGGTTTGTCTTGGAAAAATATAATACAATTGGGGATAAAAAATAGTCATTAACCAGGCTATTTTATTTCTGCAGTGAAGTTGACTAAAAGTGAGAAAACTTACCTAATCTATCCTCACATTGTAAATGTGTATGGTCGAATCTTCCATCCCTATGGCAACAATGTTATTGTCTTGAGGATGGAGAGAAAAATAGGTGGCTGAAGGCAGCGGTGGCATAAAAGTTGTCATTTGCACGTTGCCATAGTTGTGGGATGATTGATGTAGTTGACTGACAACACATACAATTGTTGGTTTTATGGATATAAATTAGTAGACGTGAGTTAGGATCGAATTCGAGACCACGGAATTGCACACTTTACGTATGAGAATTAAAGTTAATAATTAAATATAAATGTTGTATTTATTTATTAATTAAACGAAATAACTAACGGACGTTAAGTAATTAGTTGTAATGGACTAACGGTCGTTAAATATAATTGGGAAGGACTAAAGATGAAATTAGAGATCGAGAAGGTTCTAGAATCCCTTGTGGGAGTCTTAGGCCGATCGTCCAAAGGGTTACCATAACCCAATACAAAGCCAACTTGTTCACCAAGTTAGTTTGGGTATAAATACAAAACAAATGGTGTTTGTAATTTATCTCTTGTAGTCATTAGCTAAACCTAAAACTTGTTTTGTGTGTTTTCTTTGCTAAAACCGGTCGACACTTCCACAAGGGAGTCGATCCTCAAACTTTTCCCATACAAAGTTATTTGTTTGATTAAAACTAGCATTGCTTTAATTCGGTATAGTACGTGTGTACAAGAAAGTGGTACTAACACAATATTGTTAGTATTCTTGGATTGAATTACAAAACGGTAAGGGGTAATTCATATAATCCTATAAACACTAATTAGGGTTCATCCAAATTGCTAGTTTGTGGATTTGATTCTTGTTCGGCTAGAATCAAGTAAGGTACGCATATTCTTGTTTATGTTAATTAATTATTCGTTAATAAATCCTATACGCTTCCGCTTGTATACTTTGATGTTTTGTGATTATTTATTGATTGTCATGTTATATAATTCCAACAGTGACATCACGAGTCATTGGTTTTAATGAGTAATTAATTACTAAACGCGTAAAAAACGAATAATTGTATGTTGTTTGATATGCTTAATCTAGGGTTTTGGATTTTTTTTTTGGTCAATTATTTTTTTGGGGCGTACCCCATTATTTTTTTTAGTCGACACACATTAAAATTTTTTTGGGTTTGAAAATTGTTTGCTAACCTTATCGAAACCTAGAATTAATATATATGTTACGTGATTAATTCATTAATAATATGTTATGTGACATGGAATTTTGATATGCCATCTTGTGACTATTTGTATAATTGTTATGATATATCCATGATAATACATGCTTGTTTGTCATGGATAGTTGCTTTGATATTTGTTTAATTGTTAAGATATATTTATCACATGTTTATTTACGATAAATCTTGAATTGGGGAAGACTCCAATTATATATATTAATGAATCAATTATGTGAAATTTGGTATATTTTAATTAAGGGTTTATGCAATCGATTCATCGATGTATGTGGCTCTTTCAATTGAGAGAGTGAAAGCCCCAATTAATATATACATTAATTTAACGTAGACATTGATTATTAATAGGGTTTTATCAAATAAATTGCATGTGGCTACTTATTTACACGTATTAAATTGTTTATTATGTGCGCATTATTTTTTAGTTGTTTATTTTTTATTTGTTTACTTGTTTGTTTATTATGTGCGACAGTTTTAAGCAAAGGGTCATTTTGAATAGAAAAATAATACGGACTAAACAATGGTGAAATTTGATTTGTTTTGAAGAGTTAAGTTTTCAATAGTTTAATTGATTGATGATTTTGGTACAAATGGTCTGAACGGCTCACCCAATTTGACGGACTGTGTGGGAAGTATTAGGAGGGGAGCGCATTAATATTGTGACCCTAAAGAGGGAGGTTATTGCTTTAGCACTGACCAAACTCTCCGCTTGCTTATGAGTCAAATTGGAGCTACTAAGTAAGCCATAAATGTACAAACTCATCTTAAGGGCGAAGTAGTTTTAATTCCATGCGCCACTTCGGTGGTAATTACCCGAAACACTAAGTGTTTACACTTATGCAAAAGTACGGTATAATAGGCGATAATTAATGCTAAATTCCTTAATTGGTGAACCCAATACCTCAATCAAAACTTTGATAATTTGATCTTTATGAATTGGTAATAAAAAGTTTTTTTTATTAAAATTATGCTACAAGATGAATGCATGACATCTTTGTACATATTTGATTTGACCACATAAAATCAAAAACTAGTACCCTTTACAAATTAAGTTATGTGCCATCTAATTAAAAGGAACACTTGAAGTTGCAATTTACGTCATGACAGTACTTGGCTAGATTGTGATGGAGAGGTAAATCTCTATGTAAAGTCAGACCTTACATGGACATATTTGCAGTTCTTTAAGTTAGACACTTAAGTTGAGTAGGAAGTGAGAACTGGACTCATGGCATAAGAATGGATGAAACATGTTTATATTTGCAATAGCGTTGGAAAATATAAATCCCATATTGATCTAGGAGTTGGAAATTGTTTGCCAATTAATGTTTGACAGATTACCTTATTATATGCTTTCGTTACTAGCAGATCAACTGATGTAATGAACCTATGATAATTTGGATCCTAGTTTTCAAGAAAATTATATGGTTATATGTTTGTATTATCGTTGGGTATATTTTATTTTCTTGAAAAGTTGTATTATCGAAAATACTAATACTTGAACTTTTTTTATGTAGAAATGGCTCAAAACAACGATAACACTAACACTGCACTAATTTTGCGTTCAAAAGCTTTTTTTGATCGATAAAAGTTGACTTGCTCTAAGAATTTCAATGATTGGCACCACTCTTTGAGAATTGTCTGTAGAGTTGCTGACCGGTTGAACTATATGTATGAACCTTGTCATGCTGAACCCATAGCACCTGAAGCTACTCAAGCTGAAAAGGATGCTTGGAAAATTGAGTATAAGCGTCATAATGATGTGGCTTGTCTTATGTTGGGAACGATGGAACCTGCTCTTCAAAAGCAATTCGAAAACTACTTCCCATTTAATATGCACAATGAACTTCGAACTATGTTCGAGAAACCAGCTGCTGTCGAGATTTATGACTTGATCGATGCATCACACAGCTGTAAGCAGGGAGAGGGTAAACCCGTGAGTGCTCATGTACTGGAAATGAAAAGTTACATGGACCAATTAAGGGCACTTGGCAAGACTTATGAAGATGACATGGCCGTGAACTTGATCAACAGATCCCTTAACAAGGATTTCAATGGTTTTGTTCGGAACTTCAATATGCATTGCGTGGGGAAGACAGTTACTGACCTACACGCATTTCTAATTGACTATGAGAAAGGGTTACCTCAAAAGGATCCTACTCCCCAAGTACTTGCTATTCAGGGTGGAAGGATAAATAAGCCAAAACCGCAGCGTGCGAACAACAAGAAGGGGAAGGGAAAAGGGAAAGTTGATAAACGTAAAAAGGTTATGACCTATCAACCAGAACCCAAGAAGTACCCTACTCCTAGGAAGGAAAATCCTAAAAAGGATCAAGCATGCCACCACTTCAAGGTCTTTGGGCATTGGAAGAGAAACTGTGCTCTCTATCTTGATGAATTGCGGGCAAATAAGATGAAGTACGACGGGTCCTCGGGCGCCGGTCCTTCAGGTAATTTATTTGTCATTGAATTACTTACTCTAAATCATAAACATTCCTGGGTATATGATACTGGATGTGGTATTCACATTTGTAATACACTACAGGGGTTTACAGTGGAGAGGAAGCTAGCCTATGGGGAGCAATATCTGCACGTAGGAAATGGCGCACATGCAGCTCTTGAAGCCATAGGAACGTTTAGTTTAGTATTGCATTCGGGTTTAGTACTATTATTGAACAATTGTCATTACGCACCTTCTATAATTAGAGGTGTTGTTTCCTTTTAAGTTTTGTTGGATGATGGTTTTACTCATACTATTTCACGTAATGGAATTTCTGTTTCTTTAAATGGTGTATTTTATTTTAATGCGATTACTGTGAATGGTGTGTTTGAAATTGATGTGATTGGAATTGAATCTAACAAATATAATAATTCGATGTTTAGCATTAATAAGAAAATAAAGTTGGACTTGAATTCTTCTTATCTTTGGCATTGTAGACTTGCTCATACAGGCAAGGCTCGCATGCATAAGCTGCAACAAGAAGGGCTTTTGCAAAATATCAATAATGAATCATTTGATAAATGTGAGTCATGCATATCTGGGAAGATGACGAAGAAACCTTTTCATAGCAATATGGAGAGGGCTTCTGATCTACTAGGTCTTATTCTTACTGATGTGTGTGGACCACTTAGACATGTGTCAAAAAGAGGTGCTAGCTACTTCTTAACCTTTACTGATGATTTCAGCCGTTATGGTTATGTTTATTTACTTAAGCATAAACATGAGGTGTTTGAAACATTTAAGGTTTTCAAAGCGGAATTAGAACTGCAATTAGGAAAGAAGATTAAAGCTCTTCGATCCGATAGAGGAGGCGAGTATCTAAGCCAAGAGTTTAAAGATTACTTAGCTGAGAATGGAATTGTCCAGAATCTCACTTCTCCATATACTCCACAACAAAATGGTGTATCTGAGAGAAAAAATCGTACATTGTTGGACATGATACGATCTATGTTTAATCTTACTACTCTACCTTTATCCTTTTGGATTTATGCTTTAGAATTAGCTGTTCGCATTCTAAATATGGTTCCCACAAAGAAGGTTGATAAGACGTTATATGAAATATGGCATAGTAAAGCTCCTAACCTGTCTTATTTAAAGGTCTGGGGTTGCGAGGCATATGTTAGACGTGACTCAGCAGATAAACTCCAACAAAGATCTGTAAAGTGTATCTTCATAGGATACCCTAAGGAAACTATGGGTTACTACTTTTACTATCCAACTGAAAATAAAGTAATTGTTGTTAGGTATGGAGATTTTCTTGAAAGTGATCTCGTATATCAAGAATTCAGTGGGAGAGTTTATGATCTGGAAGATGATCATGAAGATGCATTACCTTCTGAAAACACTAACGTACTTCCGGTAGAACCTGATAGTCTAGGTCCTCCACCAAAAGTTGAAGTGATTCCTGTTCGTAGATCCGTAAGGTCTACGCATGCACCTGAACGTGTATGTCTTAATGTAGAGGTTGAGGAAACTATGTTAGGAGATCTTGGAGAGCCTACTAGTTATAAAGCTGCCATGACAAGTCCTGAAAAGGACAAATGGCAAGTTTCAATGAATGGGAAAATGCAATCCATGAGAGAAAATGAAGTCTGGGAAGATGTTGACTTACCTCCAAACGCCACGGTGGTTGGAAGTAAGTGGCTCTATAAGATTAAGACTGACATGGATGGCAATATACACCTCTATAAAGCTCGTCTGGGAAGAATTCTCATAGCTATAGCAGCGTACTATGACTATGAGATATGGCAGATGGATGTCAAAACCGCCTTCTTAAATGGTCGCTTAGATGAAGACATCTATATGAAGCAACCTGAGGGGTTCGTGAATCCAAAATTTCCAGACCGTGTATGCAAACTTCAAAAGTCCATTTATGGATTGAAGCAAGCATCAAGGCAATCGAATAAGAGATTTGATGAAGAAATCAAAAGGTATGGATTTATTTAAAATCTTGATGAGCCATGTGTATATCACAAAGTTAGTGGAAGTGATGTAATTTTCCTTATCCTTTATGTCAATGACATATTAATTATGGGAAAAGACATTCCAAGTTGGCAAAATGTTAAGGCATATCTTGGGAAGTGTTTTTCTATGAAGGATTTAGGAGAAGCTGCATACATTCTAAGAATCAAGATCTACCGAGATAGGTCAAAGCGGTTAATTGGTTTAAGTCAAAGCGCTTACATTGATAAAATATTGAAGAGATTCAATATGCAAAATTCCAAGAAAGGATATTTGCCGATGGATGTAAAGCATGGCTTATGTAGCGTTATGTGTGCTTCAACACCTGCTGAGGTGGCACGCATGCAGAAAGTTCCTTATGCTTCGGCAGTAGGATCTATTATGTATGATGTGAGATGCACAAGGCCAGATGTGGCGTTCGCTCAGAACATGACCAGTCGATATCAACAGAATCCGGGTGAACTTCACTGGACTGCTGTTAAACATATTCTAAAGTATCTTAGGAATACGAAAGATATGTTTTTAGTGTATGGTGGAAATCCAGGCACAGAGCTTGGTGTTACAGGTTACTGTGATGCGTCCTGGCAGTGTGATAAAGATGATACGAAGTCTCAGACGGGTTATGTCTTTGTCATCAATGGAAGAGCAGTTGACTGGAAGAGCAAGAAGCAGAGTACGATTGCGATGTCTGCGATAGAAGCCGAATACATAGCTGCTTCGGAAGATGCAATGGAGGCTGTTTGGATTAGGAAATTCATTTCAGGGCTTGGTGTTATGCCTTCAATTTAATCGCCTATTGATATGTATTGTGACAATTCTACTGCAATCATATTTGCCAATGAACCTGGAGTCATGAAGGGCACCAGACATTTTCTACGGAAGTATCACTATGTTCGGGAACAAGTCCGTGAAGGTGAAATTAATCTATTGAAAGTTCACACAGATGATAACTTAGTTGATCCTTTCACTAAGGCTTTGGCTAAAGACAAGCTTATTGGACTTGCCAATGGAATTGGACTTCGTTTAGCTAATAGTTTCATGCATAACTGTGATTAGTATTTGGATAAAGGATATTGTAAAACATTTATTATTTTAATGAAATAAAGTTTGGATTATGTTTATTTTCATTTATAATATTGTTGTCCTATATTTGCATGTTTAATCCGTGAGTAACTAAGTTATTCTAAATGTCCGTTGTTGATTAATGATATGGGAGTATCATTAAACTAAGACAAATCTGAGAGATGTGGTAGAATATACTTGAAAGTATATTGATGAGAATGCATACCAATTTCAGATGATATTCAATGAATTGAATATAGGACTTATCCAAACTACATAATTTACTTTGTTGATATTGTTGTAAGTAAATTATGAATAGTTATCCTCAGACTTGAGATACCAGATAAGTGTCATGAATGTAGTGCATTTCTGTGGAGCAACTTAACGCTATACGTAACTGGTAGTTATAAGGGTTGTTTTCAGAAATGTTACAAAGTTTATGGGTTAGTCTCGTAATCAAGATATAATTTGTTCCTTCAAATTTATTTGGAGTTTAATACTGTTGGGCCCCTCGTAGGGTTGACAAGATGTTTGTGCGGCCGCACACAAAATCTTCCCTAAATATGTTTAGAAGATTTGGTAATCTTGGTCAATCACTTACAACGAGAAACAGAATAGTTTAATAAAGAATGACTTAATTTCATATCTTTATTTAACGTGGTATTAGAAACAAAAGGATAATAATAATGAGAAATCATTAAAAGGTTTTCCAGGAGCCTTACTCGAGTTGTGCTAGAGGCATCGAAGTGTTGCTAGACGCTAACCGATGTGATCACCCTATTAAGATATATCCAAGTGGGAGCTGTTGGTTTTATGGATATAAATTAGTAGACGTGAGTTAGGATCGAACTCGAGACCACGGGATTGCACACTTTACGTATGAGAATTAAAGTTAATAATTAAATATAAATGTTGTATTTATTTATTAATTAAACGTAATAACTAACGGACGTTAAGTAATTAGTTGTAATGGACTAACGGTCGTTAAATCTAATTGGGAAGGACTAAAGATAAAATTAGAGATCGAGAAGGTTCTAGAATCCCTTTTGGGAGTCCTAGGCCGATCGTCCAAAGGGTTACCATAACCCAATACAAAGCCAACTTGTTCACCAAGTTAGTTTGGGTATAAATACAAAACCAAGGGTGTTTGTAATTTTATCTCTTATGCTCATTAGCTAAACCTAAAACTTGTTTTGTGTGTTTTCTTTGCTAAAACTGGTCGACACTTCCACAAGGGAGTCGATCCTCAAAATTTTCCCATACAAAGTTATTTGTTTGATTAAAACTAGCATTGCTTTAATTCGGTATAGTACGTGTGTACAAGAAAGTGGTACTAACACAATATTGTTAGTATTCTTGGATTGAATTACAAAACGGTAAGGGGTAATTCATATAATCCTATAAACACTAATTAGGGTTCATCCAAATTGCTAGTTTGTGGATTTGATTCTTGTTCGTAGGGCTGTAAACGAACTGAACGTTCAGTGAACATTTCATGAACCGTTCGGTAAAAAATTCGTTTATGTTCGTTTATTTATTAAATGAACGATCATGAACCATATTTTACGTTCGTTTAGTTAAATGAACGAACATGAACAAAAGTCGCGCCCGTTCATTTATGTTCGTGAACGTCCGGCTATGCGTTCGTTAACGTTCGTTTATGTTTATTTATTTATTTATATTCGTATATCATATTTTTAATTGAATAATTTTAAAATTGGTTTGTTTAAACAAAAAAACGCTTATAAAACAATATATCGTGCATAAATTAGTAGAGTTTATGTTTGTTTGTCTATGTTCATTTATGTTCGTTCGTTTACCGTTCGTTTAGTGTCTTAATAAACGAACATGAACAACTCATTTTTTTAATAAACGAATATGAACAAGAAAATTCGTCCGTTTAAGCGTTTGTGTTCGTTTATTTGTCCGGTTAAAATTAAATGAACGAACATGAACAACGCTCCGTTCGTGTTCGTCCGGTTCGTTTACAGCCCTACTTGTTCGGCTAGAATCAAGTAAGGTACGCATATTCTTGTTTATGTTAATTAATTATTCGTTAATAAATCCTATACGCTTCCGCTTGTATACTTTGATGTCTTGTGATTATTTATTGATTGTCATGTTATATAATTCCAACAACAGTTACCCACCAGACTTTAAAAAATGCAGTTTACTTCAACATACAAACAAACAAACAAAAAGTTCTCAACTACTAAGAAATAAGAATCACAAAACCCACTTCATAGAAACACATAACCCACTAAAAAAATCCACTTGAAAAGAATATAAATTCAACAAACAACAAAACCCACTTCAAAAATAAATTAAAAAGAAAAAAGCCCATCTATCAATTCATCAAAAGACAAGGAAATAAAACTTAACTCTATCCATTCCACTCCAACACCATCACCACCACAGTATGCCAGCGCGTCATAAACTTTCATTTTCAAAAGTCTAGGACCTGTAGTTTTGTCGGAAAGCATGGGTTTGGTATTGAATTTCTTATGTTTTAGAGTTGTTTGGACATGTCTAAGTCCCTGCGGCCAACACGAAAACTAAGGTGGTTCTCTTAGTAAGTCAAAGTGAAATTTTTTTAGAAGTAACAACTAATAAAGTGAAACTTTTTTCAAGTTACAAGTTTAAAATAAGGTTTATAATGTACAACATGAAACAAATAAAAAATAACATACATCCCCAACCAAACTTCAATAATTACATATTTTCCCAAAGCATGCTTTAATAGCATTGTACATCATGCATTAAAAACTTATGTTTTGGGGAAATATGTAATTTTTAAAGTTTCATTGGGTATATATGAAATTCCCCCTAAAAAATATAGCCCACAAAATACAAAGAAACGAAAATATACAAAGATACCAATTTCAACAAATAGTGGTTGCAAATTAAAAAAGAAGAGCAGGAAAGTCCATATTTTTAGAAGTGAGTTGTATTTCTTTATGTAATCGATCGTATTCGAGATGAATCAATGATCTTGCTATATTATTTTAGTAAACATAAAGTAGTTAAAAATCAGATTTCTAGTAACCAAACTATTTAAAATAACAGAAAAGAAATGAAAAGATGAAAAGTCACCACAGGGAACACAAGAGTCAGGGGCTGTTTGATAAAATAAAATAATTTAGCGCTGAATGATTTTGTTCTCTGAATGACTTGAAGCTCTGTGGGATTTAGTTTCACCTGTTTGATAGCTAGTATGAATCAACATTCTGAATGACTAAAATTACTATTTTTAATTTTATCATGACCATCATTTTATGGTTATTATGTGAGTATAAAACCATTTTTGCACTTTAAGAATACTAAAAACTAAAAGTATCAACAAATACACGAAGTACACATATTCAAAAGTATATACATATTTGTCATCTATGTGCCAATCAATATTGTCATCTATGTGTCAGTCACACAAGCAAATCAATTATTATATACTTCAAATATAGCAACACGACAATAGAAATTGACCAAATGAAGTGGGTAACATACTAATAAAATAAATTATAAGATAGACACGTGAATAGGAGAATAGCATCACCTTATAATTTCTATCACTGAATGGTTTAGGGACCACATATAGTAGAATCGGTCAGCATCAATTCACTCGCTCAGAGGTGACGAAATCTTCCAGTCAAACAAACTGTGTGCTGGCCCATCCTATTAAGTGACAATCAAACACCCCCTCAATCTATGGTAATCCGTCTCTTTCTTATCTTTTTATTTTATTTTATTTTATTTTATTTTTTTTGGGGAAAGAAAAAATATGGTAATCCACTATACTAGGTCCAACAACATGTGAATGGTAGGTCCCAAATTTATAACGGGTCATTTCTAAAGGTTTTTGATGATTTATTTCTAAGGTAGGTCCATCATTAGTCAAACTCATAACAAGCAAATGGTTTAATGTTAGCATTGATTGCATAAATAAAAGACGACTGATATGATATATGTACTAAACCATGTTTTAATGCCCGCGCTTCGCTGCGGCTTTGTGTAGAATATTTTAAAAAGAACTTTGAATATTGAATTTACGACAACAATGAACAATCTGAATATGAATTTACATTAGATATATTAATTTATTTCATGCCCAAAACGACTGCCAAGTTCCGTTTTTGTCTAGTTTTCGTTCCCACAACTTTCCCAGCCTTTGGCACTTTACCAAAAGCTCCATTGAGCCAAGCTGCTCCAGCAATCACATACCCAAACAAATCTGAAGTAGCACTTATAAGTTTTATAATAAACCAAGAAAATCAAGAGTGCGTAAATGGCTAACTTAATTAATCTATTTGCATGATTGATTATTTGATTCACCGAAACTGGACACCACAAATTTTCATCTACACTAATTGCATTTATCAGTATATATCATCTAGATAAATGGTGATATTTTACCTCATAATGTCATATAAAAAGTATTTGGCGTCCAAAGTTATTAAGGGCCGATTGGATAGCTGTCATTTGGCATCCTAAACTTGCGATTAAGGGCTGTTTGGATAGCTTATTTTCAGCATGATGAATCTAGAATATCATAAAATGTAATATAGGGAAACATGGTATCCATGATGAAAAGCTCAGACATGAATATCACAAAATAAATCCTCATTAATCAAAACTCTGAGATTAATTACAATAGATCTATGATTCTAGAAACAAACAAAGAAAACACAAACAACGCTTGCTAAAAGTAAAAGACACAAGATGTAACGTGGTATCTACGACTAGAGAAGTCGTAGCAGTCCATGGGGTCTAACCAGAGAGATTTATTATTGAGTACGCACACAATCAAGATACGAGTTTACAATTACAATCAGATGGCTATTTGTAAGTGCGGAAACACTAATCCTAACTTGCTCCCCAAGATTGTATCTTAAAGCCCGAACTAACTTAATATGGGCCACACCCATGTTCCAGTTTTTGCTCAGCGAGGAGGAAGCCTCTAACCACCTATTTTCGGAGCATATATCTCAAAGCCTTCGTCAATCTTCTTCTGCTCTACTTAAGAGTAGGATCCAAGGGACATATACGTAAGTAGAGTCCTACCTATGTTACGTTGCATCGGATTAACATTGGAGCCTCTGTGGGCTTCTGCTCAGAGCCTAGATTAGTCTCAAAAACTCAACAATATCCCACTTGAGGACTGATCATTTCACTTCTCTCCGTCTCAAGTAATCTATGTAAACTTGAAACCATCTTCCCTTAAAAAATGCTACTTCTCTAAATTTTTGTACCGCTGAACATTCAGAACACGGTACAACTAACCAAGCACAAGGCTAGGAGACTTTTGATACAAGGTATCCCGATCAAACATCATCAAACTGGGAATAATCTCTCTCTCTCTCTCTCTCTCTCTCTCTCTCTCTCTCTCTCTCTCTCTCCATTTATCAGTTATCTCGGAGGCCAGTTGAAACTGTGCAAAGCTTCAACTTCTCTGTTGCCACCACCTTTATATCTGCAAGTTCCCAGCTCCAAGAATCTTCATTAAAGATAAGGTACATTCACTTACGAATATACAACAAGTACAACACTTTGTATCTTCTTGATACGGTGTGTTCTTCTCTTAGACTAGTAGAGGAATGAAGGTGATCACTTGGTTGGATGATTGGATCACTCTTAAATAAAGCTAAACTAACGAAATGATCAATGAATCGAAAATATGAAAAATGGATATAACTCATAAAGTTCTGTATGAAAAAGGTTGAAGAAAATCAGTAAAAGTATTTATAGGCAAAGAAACTAGTCATTACAGGAGGGACGACACCACTAAACTTCAGACGACACCACTAAATTTGACGGTGCTGTCAATCCTTTAACAGTACCGTGCCAGACAAACACGCTCCTCTTTCTGTTTTTAGTGGGGAAGGTTTATTTGGGAATGTTTGGAGCTGTTTTAAGGGGAAAATAGCTGTTGGGATTTTTAAACCTATTTTCCAAATAACACATTTCTTTTAAATTCAAAAATAATTTGTAAAATGTATTTTTGAAAAAATGTTTTGTCACATTAAAAATGTGAAGTTTAGAACAAATTTTAATCATTTGATCATTTGTCAAATTGTAGATTTGTTTGTTCATACCTTGAGTGATTTATGTCTAAATAGAATATTACGACTAAAAACTTGTTTACGTTAATTTTGACATAAGACGTTTTTACATTTTGTTATTATCAAATCGTAGAGATTTCAAAAAGTACGAATAACGTTTTTAGACATTGTTGGTATCAACAGTCTCCTCTTTTTTGATGATGACAAAGTACACTCTCATTTTATGTAAAAAATTTAGTGACAAGTTTTTAGTTGAGTTTATTTCCATTTCTCCTCCCTTTTGTCGAAACACAAAGGTTGTCGAGATGAAATTGATGACTCTAAGGCTCCCTTTGATGTATGCTCCCCTCGTTTGGAGGGCATCAAGGAATCGAGCAATGGTTTATAGCTACAAAAATGAGTTAGACGACAAATACAATATCCAACTAGTTGCAAATATTTCCATCCAAAAGATTAACAAAAGGTGGATAAAACAAGAAGCCAAAATATAAACATCTAACAATAAGCAATCACTCACAAGTATAAAACAAACCAAGACATAAAAGTAAAAAGTTCATTCATTGATAACATAATAAATCATACTTAGAGTATGATTAGAGCATTAAAATGAAAATAAAAACTACAATAAGCATATAATATTCTTTAGTGGCCTGAAAGGCCCTAAGATTTGCTTCTTCAACCAAAAGGGATCCTAGACATTTATTAATGAAAAACTAAAAATAAAAGTTTAGTTGGATGGGCTATTGGTTGGTGGTGATGGTGGTATGATTGGCTCGGGATTGGCTATTGGTTGGTGCAATTCTTCCCGAGAAGAAAAGATTAGGTTGCGGTTATGGAGACAACATAGACAAATTGAGCTATGAAGTTCAACCGAGTGAGGTTGTGTTGGGTAGCTCATGATTGGAAGTGGTGGCGGAGATGTAGAAGATGTTGGTGTAGAGTAAGCAAAGTCCAAAGGACTTATTGGTGACAAGTTGAATGTGATTCCTAGTTGTTAAGGAGGGCTAAATAATGATGAAGTGTGCCTAGTGCCAAGAGTAGAGGATGATGATGAGGTTGTCCTAGTTGATGGTGTCATGTATGGAGTATTTGGTGGTGATGGTGAGCTAGAAGTTCCTTGGGAAGGTGGTGTTGATGAGCTAATATCATAGTCATCTTTGGTGAGATCAATGAAGATGGTTTCATGTGGTTGTTTAATGGTGATCCTAGGTTTCTTAGACCAGTGAGTTATGGAAGCTTGAGTGGAAGACATGGTTGAGAGGTTGTTTAAGGTTGAAGATGAAGTGTGAAGAGAATGCTTGCATGAGAATTTCTTAAATAGAGAAGGATGGAGAATTTTAAATTCAAATGAGTGTAATGATCCTATGGGTAATGAAAAGAAAGGCATCATGTGATTTAGGTTATGAGAATTAGCAAATATTGCAAGACTTTGGGGAAAGGAAGTCAAAAAATCAAAGCAAATAGTGAAAATTCGTCAGCCAAGGGGACGATACCACTAATTGCCATATGGTACCATTAAATTTAACGGTTTCGTGGCCTATTTAGTGGTGTCGTGACCTGCTGATCACGAATTCCACTATTCTGCAGATCTTGGGCAGCCAAAAAGAAGTTTTGTAGTGTACTATTTTGCAGCAAATCTGATTACCTTAATCCACTTTAGAATAATAACTATTGCACTTTTGTATGTTTAGCTCTAACTAGCATCAAACATATGAGATTTACTAGATTTGAACCACAATC
The DNA here is from genome assembly GCA_910596185.1 of Chrysanthemum makinoi. NCBI lineage: Eukaryota > Viridiplantae > Streptophyta > Magnoliopsida > Asterales > Asteraceae > Chrysanthemum > Chrysanthemum makinoi. The sequence continues at coordinate 341,457,803 of OU343221.1, forward strand.
AAACATCCAACAAGACAAAATGAGTTGTCATCCACATCAATAATAATGCATTTTCATACACCATGATGAGAACAAGAAACAAGCAAAGTAGAGAATAACTAGATCATTTAGTTCATATGTTCTACCAAAGAAAAGGTTACTAAAAGCCTAAAATTAAGAGCATAAAATATTCTTCCTAATTGATTTATTATAATTAGGAGTACTCCATATCTTCATTTTCCGTATTTGACTCGAGCTACCCGTCATTGCATCTCTATGGATCGTAGTTTGCACATCGTCATCATTTGTTAGATCATCAAAGGGTTCATGATTTGATGATGTTTGTGGAATAAGATAAGATTGAACATAGGATTCGTTCAATGGTTGCATCACATGATTAACAAGTGAATATTGAGGACCTTGGAGATATGGGTGAAAGAACTTGATATGATGGTATAGACAGGTTAGGAACATCCGATAAGGTATCAATTTATTCTTATCGCCCTTGAGATGTACAATTCGCTTAGCGAAGAAGTATGCAAGGTTGTATGGTTGTTGGGTGAGGAGACAATAAATCATATGAGCATAGTATGCCGGAAGATGCTCACGATTTCCCTTAAGACTCAAGACATTTTCACGTAGGATTACCGCTATTGGTTGTAGCACATAGCAAAGTTCAATCGTACGAACTTTGTTTGGGCTAAGGTAGTTTAGACGTTGAGGAGAATGGAGAAGATGAGTTACTTCTTGTCGAGAAGGTATATAGGATGAATAAGGACTAATTTTTTCTCGATAGTTAAAAAGAGACTCAAGAGACCAATCCTCCGTGTAGGCACATTGCCCTTGACCACGAATTTGGAGGATATGAGCAAATTTTTCATGAGATAGAACAAACTATTGGTTTTGTATTCAAAACTAAAGTGAAAAGGATTGATCCTTGTTGCGTACGAGTTCAACTTGACGTAAGAATTCTAACACGAAATGAGGACAAATTTTCTCGTTGATGGTAAGTAAGCACTCAAATCCTATGGTACGAAATGATGTGTCGATTTCTTCTTGAAAAACAAAAGATGAATCAATGATATGACCCTCATGAAAGTAACTAGTTTCAAGATTAGTAAACCCACGAACATGATTTCCAAGGGTGTTTGGTTCAATTGAAATGTTAGGAATGTTGATGTTGGTTAGTTGGTGATCAAAGTCATACTCGTGAGACATATCGAGACCTATATAAAATAAAAAGATAGTAAACACATACACATATGTATGTATATGTGTGTCAAGACCAAATGTGACAAACACGTGCCTAGTGTGTGCCTATATGTTAAAAGTGTGGAGGTGCAGTAATCTCGACTCTAAAACATAAATAATGAATATGTCGAAAAATAAATATTAGTTATGTAATTTGGCTAATATTTGAAAGTTCATTATGTATGAATGAGAAAATGTTTTTAGATTATATTAACAATGCACGAAAACTTTCATGATGATCCTAGTTGTGTGAAATTTTTGAAAATGGAATTGGGGTGTTTGGAAGAATCAAAACTTTTCAATTCAAAATTTTATAAAAATAAAGAATGATGATTCTAACAATTCATATTTTGTTTCGATTAATTCTAATCATGATTCCATCAAAAACACTACTACAATTGAAATTTTCTATAAAATTCGAGTATAATTTCAAAAAAAAAATTAATTAAGTGTTTTTTTTGCAAATCCTATATTTTGGGGAATCATAATGGTTATACATTACCTAATCCTAGTCCTAATTGCATAGAAATTCAATTAAAATCAAAAATTCCCAATTCGAATTTTGTGCAAGAACAAACCGTAGACTCAAAGTTGAAGAAAATTAAGATGAATTAACTTACAATTGATATTAAGAATGATGTACTAGTTGATAATCTTGTATTATAATGCCTCGATTTTTGGACACGACATATTAAAGAACTTATACCGAATAAATTTTTTGGGAAACAAATCCAAATGGATTTGACAATGGCTACTTTAGAGCGAGACTCGAGTGCTGTTTAGAACACTTGTAAATTACTAATTTACGGGATGTGTTCCATCATTCCTAGACCTAAACGTAAATAATTGATTCTCATTTGAGAGGTTTGGTTAATATATTAGCGACATTGTCTTGCGACAGAACCTTTTCGATGGAGATGTTTTCTTTTTTGGACACTATCACGAAGGGAATGATGACGTATCTTGATGTGCTTCATACGTGAGTGTTTCAAGGTGTTTTTGCTCAAGTAAAATACTCCTTTGTTGTCGCACATTATCGAGGTGAATATCATAGTCGATTAGAGCTTGTTTCATCCATAGTGCTTGGTGACATCCCTTTCCGGCACTTACGTATTGAGCTTCGGTTGTGGAGATAGCTAGAGTAGTTTGTTTCTTGGAGAACCAAGAAGTTAGATAGCAACCCATGAAGGTACAAACGCTACTTGTGCTTTTTTGATCCACATAATATCCCAAATGATCAGAGTCGTCATATACAATAGTTTCTACACCGGTCTCCTTGGGATAATATAATCCCAAGTGCATAGTGACCTTAACATATTGGAAGATACGTTTAACCGCTTCAAGATGAGAGGTTTTGGGATCCTCTTTGAGCGGAGCACAAAGGAAGACACTAAACAAGATATCGGACCTACTTGCCATTAGCTATAGTAAACTACCTATCATGCCCCTATACTTAGTACTATCGACGGATTCACCTTCTTCGTCTCTTGTGAGTTTCATATCCGTGGACATGGGCGTTTTCATTGGTTTAGACTCCTCTAAACTAAATTTCTTAAGCATATCTTTAATATACTTAGATTGATTAAATAAAATTCCATCTTCCATTTGTTTAATTTGTAGACCAAGGAAGAAATTTAATTCACCCATCATGCTCATTTTAAAGTCGTCGTGCATGATTTTCGCAAAATCATCACATACAGTTTGACAAGTTGAATAGAAAATAATGTCATCGACATATATTTGAACGATGATGAGATGTGAATTTCTTTTCTTTGTGAAAATTGTATTATCTACCATCCCCATGGTATACTCATGTTTAAGTAAGAAAACCTTCAATCTATCGTACAAAGCATTAAGAGCTTATTTAAGTCCATATAGTGCTTTCTTGAGTTTATTAACATGATTTGGTTTTTCGAAATCAACGAATCCCGGAGGTTGTGCAACATACACTGCCTCATTGATGAAACCATTTAAGAATGTACTTTTCACGTCCATTTGGTATAGCTTAAAATCTAGTGCGCACGCATAGGCAAGAAGTATTATAATAGATTATAGTCTAGCTACGGGTGCACAAGTCTCTCGTAATCTATTCCATCTTATTGATTATAGCCTTGTGCCACTAACCTAGCCTTATATATAGACACGATGCCATTCTCATCAATTTTGTTCCTAAATTCCCACTTAGTATCTATGATGGTTTGATTCATAGATGGAGGTACTAAATCCCAAACTTGGTTCGTGGTGAATTGATTTAATTCTTCTTGCATGGCAACTACCCAGCTTTGCGTCCTTGATTGCTTCACCGATATTCTTAAGCTATATGGTTGATATAAAATGAAAGAAATTACTTTTGTTTTGGGCTTGTGACCTAAGGGTTCTTTTGTTGAGGTTTCCTATGACATTTTCCATGAGATGGTTCTTGGATTTCTTAATGTTGATGATTTCGTCAACTTCAGCTATTTCATCCTCAATGTCATTTTCTAAGTTTTTCTTGCCACTAACCTTAATGGATTTTACTTCGTCTAAGTCATCATCTACCAATGGTGATGTCTTTGTCGGGGGAGGACTTTCATCGAATGTCACGTTAAGTGATTCTTCAACTTTCATTGTTTCCTTGTTAAGGACAACATAGGCTTTACTATTTTGGGAGTATCCTAGGAAGACACCTTAGTAAGACTTTAGGTCAAGCTTGGTGAGATAGTCTTTTGTGTTTAGAATGAAGAATTTTCTTCCAAATACTTTAAAGTAGTCTTGAGTGGGTTTCCTATGTTGTCCCAACTTTCTCTTGATCGATTATAAGTTGCAAAGTAATTTGAATAAGTAAATATGTTCTATATTGATTAACCTTGTATCGATGTTTTTACATATGTATATATAGGTTATGAACCGGTATGCATGAACCTATACAACCATTCATATATCTAACAGATAACTGCCAAGTTAGTTATTAACTTTGGCTTTGACACAACTAGTCCCTAACGTTTTAAACTAAAACATAATAAGCAAAAATATGAAGATTATCGGGTCACATTCTCCTCCTTAATCTTGATCGTTGCTTCTTGTTAAATCTTGAACTCCGAGCATTTGTCGCATCGTCGTGAACTTCAATCTTGGTAGAGCCTTTGTTAGTATATCTTCTCTTTGTAGTTCTCCGCTGACGTGCTCCACATTGATATGCCCATTCTCTACGCATTCTCGAATGAAGTGATAGCGAATGTCGATGTGTTTACTTCTTCCATGAAAAACTGGGTTATTGACTAGTGCTATTCTTTGAAATGTTATCTACCCTCAGCATTATCTTCTTTTCTTCATCTCCAGTTAATTCACTAAGTAATCTCTTCAACCATAAGGCTTGACATGCTGCTGCGGTAGCCGCCATGAATTCTGATTCACATGATGATAGCGCCACTGTTGGTTGTTTCTGAGTACACCAAGTAATGGGTGACTCTCCAAAGTAAAATACTATTCCGGTAGTTCCTTTTCCTTGATCAGTGTTGATTCCATAACTACTGTCGCTGTAACTGTAATCTTGCAGCCGCCTTCTTTCTTGTAAATTATGCCATGCTCCTGTGATCCTTTGATATATCGGATTACTTGCTTTACTGCCTTTAGGTGATGATCCTTCGGTCTTGCATAAATCTGTTGAGTAGTCCGTGAATAACTAAGATCGGTCTAGTATGTAGTAAGTACACGAGACTTCCAATTAAACTTGGTAGTAAGTTGCGTCAACGAGTTTCCATCTTCCGCCTTGACCAACTTAGTACCCGGATCCGTTGGTATCTTCGTATCATTACTATCCGTCATACTTGTCTCCTTTATGATCTTGTTAATATAGCCTGTTTGCTTGATTGTGATCTCTCCTCCTGTCTGTGTAACTTCTATCCCAAGGTAATAAGCTAACAATCCTAAGTCGCTCATTTCAAATTTTTCTTCCATCTGGGATTTAAAAGCTTCCAATTCCTTTCTTGGAGTGCCCGTGATTATCAAGTCATCTACATAAACTCCAACAATAAGTGTAGAGTTCTTGTTTCTCTTTGTGTAGACTGCTTGTTCGAGATTGCATTTCTTAAAGTCTAAGGACTTTAGTGTTTGATCAAGCTTCACATTCCAGGCTCTCGGTGCTTGCCTTAAGCCATATAAAGCTTTAGTAAGCTTATAGACTTTTCCAGAGTTTCCTTGTTGAATAAATCCTTCAGGTTGTGTAACGTAGACTTCTTCCTTTAAATCTCCATGTAGGAATGCTGATTTTACATCTAGATGATGTACTTGCCATCCATGATATGCCGCTAATGCTAATATCAACCGAACTGTCTCAATCCGAGCAACCGGTGCAAATACTTCATCGAAGTCTATCCCTTGTTCTTGTACATAACCTTTTGCCACTAACCGTGCTTTGTATTTGATGATGTTTCCTTTTGCATCCCTCTTGGTCTTGTAAACCCATTTGAGTCCTATTGCCTTTTGATTTTCTGGCAATGTTGTAAGAGTCCATGTATTGTTCTTGTTGATTGAATCCAATTCAATCTCCATAGCCTCAATCCATTTCTCGTCTGCTGATGCTTCTTTGTAGTTACGGGGTTCTTCTTCCGTAAATAACAAGCTTTGTGGTTCAACTCTACGTGCATGTCTATATATGTCTGACATGTTTCTATATTCACGTACGGGTGTATCATCAAATTTATCTCTTGAGTTCTCTACAGAACTAGTAGTAGCTTCTTTTTCTTCTTCTGAGTGTGGGTCGTAATGGTATGCTTCTGGTGTGGTTGGTGAAACTGGATCAGGAATCTGATCTTGTTCGTGATACGTGTTGTCATCGTTTTCTGTGTTGACTGGTGTAAGGTTTTCGTTGTCAACTCCGTCTACTACAAAACTAGCCCAAAAGGTGTCTTGTGTGTTCGTATCTCCTTCATTTTCGTTCCAATCCCACGGTTTTGTTTCCATAAATTTTACGTCCCTACTAACATGTTTCTTCTTGGCTATAGGGTCATATAGCCTACATGCTTTTGATCCTTCCTCTACTCCTAAGTAAACCAATGGTATGCTCCTATCGTCCAGCTTCTTTAAGTGAGGTATCGTTATCTTTGCATAAGCTGTGCATCCGAATATTTTTAGGTTTTCTAGGTTTGGTTTTCTATTGTAGAGTGCCTCATATGGAGTTTTATCTATCAGGGCCCTCGTAGGTACCCTATTGAGTATGTAAAGGGCATGCTTAACTGCTTCCGCCCAAAAAGTTAATGGTAACTTCATCGCTTTCATCATACTCCTTGTAGTTGATAGCACTGTCCTATTTCTTCTCTCCACTACTCCATTCTGCTGTGGGGAGTATGGTGCTGTCAACTGTCGTCCTATTCCGTTTTCCTTACAGTACCTTGTGAATTCATTTGATGTGAATTCACCACCTCTATCCGTTCTTAGCATTCTAATTTTCAACTTCATTTCCATTTCTATTTTCTGCCTAAATTCCTTAAATGTACTAAATGCCTCATTTTTCGATGTAAGAAAGTATGCCCACATAAAACGTGTACAATCGTCTACTAACAAGAAAATGTGTTTCTTGCCTGAGTGTGTTGGTGGACTAATAGGACCGCAGAGGTCTCCATATACTAAGTCCAATGGGTTCTTTGATCTGAATTTGGCTCGGTTTGGAAATGGTGTTCTGCTGTGTTTTCCTAATAAACATGCGTCACAAATTTGACCTGCATGGTTTATCCTAGGAATTCCATCTACTAGACCTTGTCTAGTCATCTTGTTTATATCATCAAAGTTTAGATGACCTAATCTAGCATGCCATAACCATGCTTGGTTATCTATGTTTGCTAAGAGACATATAGGTGCCTCTATCTGTAACTAGATCTTGTAGAGTCGATTCTTAGATCTTTCTACCTTCATCAACAACTTCTTGTTTATATCATACAAAGTCAGCTTGTTTCCGTCCATAATGACCTTACAACCTATTTCAGTAAGTTGTCCTAGACTAAGTATGTTGCTCTTGAGGTTTGATATGTAGTATACTTCTGATACTACTTTATGTTCCGGGTTCTTACAACCTAACAGTATAGACCCTCTACCCATTATCTGTACATACGATCCATCTCCAAAACGTACTCGTCCTGTTATGCTTTCATCAATATCTCTAAAATGACTCTTTATACCAGTCATGTGGTTACTTGCACCATTATCTAAGTACCATATGCTCGCATCTGCTGTAGCATATTTCTTTAGTTGAATTTGTTCTTCATTCAACAACAACACTTCCTTGTGTTCGGTTTCATGCATAGTCATTAATAGTGATGGTTCATCGTCTTCTAAGATAAGGTTTGATTGTTCCTGGTTTGTTGGTGTTGCTCTACATTTACTCATATAGTGTCCAAGTTTATTGCACTTGAAACATCTTATGTTGCTCAAATCCTTCTTACTTGAATTATTTTGGTTTTCTTTATGATTTGAGTTTCCCTTTTGTGAGTTGTTTCTGTTGTTATTATACCGCCAGTTTCCTCGTGAGTAATTCGATCTACCTCCACGTTTTTTAAAACGCTTTCCTTTATCTGAGTGTTCACCATGTGTAAACAGTAGATTCTCCTGGCTTTCAACTTGACCTCCCTTCCGGAGTTTTATTCTTTCCTCAAACGCTTTGAGTTTTCCAGTGATCTCATCTAGGGTAATGTCGTCTAGATCACTTGTTTGTTCTATGGATGCTACTATCTGAATGAATCTATCGGGTGTGGAGTCTAATAGTTTTCTACTATCTGAATGAATCTATCGGGTGTGTATAATGAATATAGGCATTATATATACAATAATAAAAAGGTTGATCTTATGTTAATTTTGTATATTTATTTTCTTCTTTTGGCTGACCAATGGTCTTTTGGTTTTCAAACCCGGGTCGACCTGGCCGGTTCAACCGGTCAGACCGGTGCCCGGGCACAAAAACGGGTAAAAAAAACCCAGGTTTCTAAAACCGGGTTAACCGGTTAGACCCACTGGGTTTTGAGTGACCCGGGTCAACCTGGGTCTTGAAACCCGACCGGGTTTGATTTTTTTTCAATTTTTTTAAATAGAAACCGGGTTAACCCGGCTTGACCCGGCGGTCGAGCCGGTTGACCCGACAGTCAAACTGGTTGACCCGGTCGGAAATAATGAAAAAATAATAAATGAAAAACCGAGTTGACACGGCGGTTGAACCGGTCGGACCGGTGCCCGGTGACTCGATCGGGTCGATCAAAAACCCGGTTTTTAAAACATTACTTTTGGCTGTTAAAAAATGATGTTGTAAGATGGTTTGGCCAAATAAACTTAATTCGCAATAATGTCAGCATAATTTTTTTTTTTTTTTTTTTTTGATAATGGGTATTTCACCCTGTAAAATATATTACTCCTAAAAAACATTTAATTACAATGGAATGTGGCTGAGGTACCACATTAACCGCAAACAATCGTTTGACACAACCACTAATCATTTATGACATGCTATAAACGACAACTAGCTACAACCAACAAGACCTCCAAACCAAAAACCATCATAAAAGATACAATCTATGCAAACTATAAAACAACCTAGTTAAGACAAAATGTGACAATTCGTAAATTCCTCGATGCGTAGTAACTGGAGAAACGTCAATTAGAGCGATCGTTTTAACTAATTTGAAATATGAATCGTATTATATATCGTTTTTATAAGAAATAATATTCTAAGAGCGTTGGCGCATCTCCCGTGTCACGAATCATTCGTTACTCGGCTAAACGAGTCCTGAACCTAATATATCAAAAGATTGTGAAAAATGCAAAACTAGTCCTTTTTGGAAATTACATGGCCGCCTCTACGGTTTGGATTGTACAAGATTAGTCCATTGTAGTAATATAAATACTCCCACATCTTCCCACTCTCTCATTTTTCTCACTTCCTTTCTCTCTCTAAGAATTCAGGCAACCCAATTAGGGTTCCGGCGCCGTCACCGGAATCCGGCCAACTTCCGGCCATCTCCTACATCAACACCACCCCTCCCATTCGATAGATCTGGGTCTTGTGACCCCGTTTATGCAACACGCACCACATAACTCCCAAACGTGCCTCAAATCTACGATTTCAGTTTCAAAATAATTAGGGTCTCGTGTTTAATCCTGTTCAAGGGTCTCAAGATACCACCAACAATGGAGGACGTGTGTTAGTAACACACGACCCTCTTTCTTCTCTTCTCTTTCACGGTAAAATATGGAACTTGTTCACTTTTTTTTATTTTAGTTTCTGTTTTGGGTTCGATTCATGTATCATTTTCGTGGATACAAAGTGTCTCAAACAAGTACAATATTTTAAGAAACGTATTAAAAATAGTTTCAAAAACAGTTTTGGATAATATTTCGTGTGGGATAAAACATAAGCAAACCATTTATTATCTTTGCGTGTGGTATTTTACTCAGTGAGTCTCAGATCAGTGGGATTGGATGGTTCTTGGGTTAAACGTATGGGACGGGTCAAAATAAAAGTATATATGCCGTAAAAGGTTGTTAAAATGAATTAACGAATACTAACGAAATGATAATTAGTATATGTCAACGGAAATAATTGGTCGCTAATAATGAGATATCGAGATTTAGGAAACGGTTACGGGTATAGACCACTAATAAGCTTGTAATACGACCAAGGGAAAATTATAAATATATATACATATCTTAACAACTTGATAATAGAACTATCGGGGTAAATGACATGGGACTTGGGTTGATAAACGAATAAATATTTATAAAACGGTGTGATAAACGTTTGTGAACTAGATATGTAGTTAATGATTGATATCGATTACTACGTATACGTTATAACTTATATCGTTTAATATGGTTTATATATTTAGGGTAACAATTGGCACACAAATTATATCGGTTATAAGTAGATCTTCATTAAACATTTTGAATTAACCGAATACAATATATTGGACTCGAAAATGTGTTTAATATATTTATTTCATGTATTTTATTTTCACATTTTAGTAATAGCGAGACAATTATCTATATAATGTCGATAAACCTTTATCAACTACAATAACAACTTGTGTTTTATATAAACAAGTTGGGAAATGTTATATTGAGAAGGTGGTATGATAAAGACGTAATGTTTTGGAAACATTGAATAACGAACACGTCATTATAAAATACTACAATAGTATACCTTTTATAGCGTACTCTATTATAAACTTGTATAATTACGAGTAATGATCGTGAAACATTTGGTAATCAAATGATAAATGGAAACTTATCTTTTGTTTTAAACATGTACATTTGGGGTTACGGGGAAATTACCAAAAGCTAACCTATTTATATTACATAAATAGCTATCATCATTTCCTAGTCTTTGACTAGCTTGAGTATTGTCAAGTATTTCTTGACTTTGTCAATATCTTTTCCTATTTGGCGTGCATCAATAGCATGTTGGTCCATTTCATGTGCTTTAGGGTGTTATATCGTACAAAGCACATGAGACATCACTTCTCATTATACAACTCGCTCCATATAATTGGTTGTACTTTAAATAATTCTTGAAAAAAAAGTAAATAAAGGCCTAAATGGACCATTGATTGCAAGAAATTAGTTAAGGAAAGCATAATCACTGCTCTTATTTTACCTTGTAAAGCTCTTTGTTTCATCGAGCCTCTTACCCCGTTCGGATGCATTCTCCCTTCGGCGCTTTTCCTCATATGGTGAACGGTCAAAGCGAGGGATGGGGTTGTTTGCTGGTTTGCCGTGGTAAGTCCATTTGTAAGATGGTGTTGTATAATATACCTATACAACACTGTTTCTAATAGTATACGAACCACTTTCTGTCAGCATCTCTGTAACATCGTTTAACACAACAACAATATCATCATTTATGCTAACCTCGTCTTGATCGTTGATCCTGTGTTGAATCGCAACCGCTTTAATTCTGCCACTACATCTCCGAACATTTTATTTGGATTATATATAACTTTATCCTCGAACATAAAGTTTAATAACAACAGATATGAAAGTTAGATTACATCATGCTAAATGTTATTAGTTATGCATCAATGTTGCAGAGGCCAAGATTCAAATACCTTTTAATTGACTTTAAAAGTCTTGAATTTATATAAATAAAATCAAACTATGTATTACTCATAATAACAAATTAGCATACAAAAGATTTGACCAACTTCTTTTATATCCGGCCAACTGATGTTTTATACGAAGCCAACTTCTAAGCATCTATCATATGAAGGCAACTGATGTTATTTTTACTTAATTTACAATAATCTATGCACTTATGAACATCTCTTATATCAAGCCAACTGATGTTACTTGGTATTAGCGTATAACTTTTGTACACATGATATAATCTAACTTTATCCTCGAACATTACAGGAAAAGAAAAATAGGAAAAACAACCACATCGACTGTTTTTGATTTCTCCAGATAAGTTGCATTGAGCAAAAGGATTCCTACCGAAGGCTGTACATATATATAATTCACAAATGATAATATATTAGAAGGGTGCCCGCGCAATGCGGCGGTGGGTACCCGATGACTATTTTGATGGCGAGCAAATGTTTTTTATTTTAAACTTCCTTATTATAAAGTAGTAGATAAATGTTTTTCAAAAGTAGATAGTCTAAAGTATTAATAGTGTAAATGATAAACATTTTTATTTTTCAAATTTTAGCATTAAATTGGTGGTTTAACTATAATAAGCTTTTCTTATAAATAATTTAATTAAAATGTATCATTATTGAAGGGAGGTTACATATGGTTTTAATGAGACTTAAATTTTCAGATTTTACATTAATTTTCTACTTTTCCTTTTGTAGTAATGTTTTTGGTCTTAAAATTTTAAGACTTCCTTTAATAGAAAGTCCCAAATGCTTTATAATGTAGTATAGATTGTCTAGAGCGTGCATCATTTAGACAAAAAGCAACACACAATCATCAATTATGTCCTTAACCTTGCTATTGGTTATTCAACAATATTTTCCATCAAACAATCAGCAAACAATTATTATTCATGACACTTGTCTAAAACAAATACTGTTGGTTTTATGGATATAAATTAATAGACGTGAGTTAGGATCGAACTCGAGACCACGGGATTGCACACTTTACGTATGAGAATTAAAGTTAATAATTAAATATAAGTGTTGTATTTATTTATTAATTAAACGAAATAATATAACGGACGTTAAGTAATTAGGTGTAATGGACTAACGGTCGTTAAATGTATTTGGAAAAGGACTAAGTTGTAAATATTGGGAAGGTTCCGGAATCCCCTTGTGGGATGTCTAACCGATCGGCCAAGGAGACCAAACCCAACCCAACTACAACTCAAACTTGTTTACCAAGTTAGTTTGGGTATAAATACAAAACCAAGGGTGTTTGTAATTTATCTCTTATACTCATTAGCTAAACCTAAAACTTGTTTTGTGTGTTTCTTTTGCTAAAACCGGTCGACACTCACACCATAGGTGTCGATCCTCAAACTTTTCCAAACCAAGTTATTTGTTTGATTAAAACTAGAATTGCTTTAATTCGGTATAGTACGTGTGTACAAGAAAGTGGTACTAACACAATATTGCTAGTATTCTTGGATTGAATTACAAAATGGTAAGAGGTAATTCATATAATCCTATAAACCCTAATTAGGGTTCATCCAAATTGCTAGTTTGTGGATTTGATTTTTGTTCGGCTAGAATCAAGTAAGGTACGCATATTCTTGTTTATGTTAATTAATTATTCGTTAATAAATCCTATGCGCTTCCGCATGTATACTTTGATGTTTTGTGATTATTTATTGATTGTCATGTTATATAATTCCAACAGTGGCATCACGAGTCATTGGTTTTAATGAGTAATTAATTACTAAACACGTAAAAAACGAATAATTGTATGTTGTTTGATATTGTTTATCTAGGGTTTTGGTTTAATTTTTTGCATGTGTCGATTTAATTTTTTTTATATGGGGCGTACCCCTGAAATTTTTTTAGTCGACATCCTTAAAATTTTTTAGGGTTTGAAAATTGTTTGCTAACCTTATCGAAACCTATAATTAATATATATGTTACGTGATTAATTCATGAATAATATGTTATGTGAAATGGAATTTGATATGCGATCTTGTGACTATTTGTATAATTGTTATGATATATCCATGATGATACATGCATGTTTGTCATGGATAGTTGCTTGTATATTGTTTAATTGTTGAGATATATTATATCACATGTTTATTTACGATAAATCTTGAATTGGGGAAGACTCCAATTATATACATTAATGAATCAATTATGTGTAATTTGGTATATTTTAATTATGGGTTTACGCAATCGATTCATCGATGTATGTGGCTCACTTTCAATTGGGAGAGTGAAAGCCCTAATTAATATATATACATTAATTTAACGTAGACATTGATTATTAATAGGGTTTTATTGAATAAGTTGCATGTGGCTACTTGTTTACACGTATTAAATTGTTTATTATGTGCGCAATGTTTTTAGTTATTTACTCCATCCGTCCCATTTTTATTGTCCCATTTGACTTTGATCAGTCTTTCTTGTTCAACTTTGACCTTTAATATATTTATTTGTGTTATATAATACTTGATAAAAATTATACCAAATGAAAAAACATTTAAAACCCAATACATTCATATATTTTTTATCAAGTATTATATAACACAAACAAAAATAATTATGATCAAAGTTGAAGAAGAAAGACTAAAAAAGTCAATAAAGGACAATAATTTTGGGACGGAGGGAGTATTTTTTATTTATTTACTTGTTTGTTTATTATATGCGACAACTTTAAGCAAAGTGTAATTTTGAATAGAAAAATAATACGGACTAAACAATGGTGAAATTTGATTTGTTTTTGAAGAGTTAAATTTTCAATAGTTTAATTGATTGATGATTTTGGTAGGTTTGTGGACTTCTTGGGCACCTGTTGCATCCCAAGTGGAAGATTCTTCAAAAACTAACCAATGGGGCAACAAGGAAGCTGGATCATCTTCTTTTTCATGGGGTAAACCAGTTCAAAAAACTAATGCACCTAGTGGATGGTAGAGCTGCTACTGCTAATGGATGGGGTACCAAGAAACCTGATACCAACATTGAGAAGGGATCTTCTTGTGGTCAGAAGGTTGCCAATGTCATCCCTTTCTGTTTTTTCCCCCTTTTTCTTATGTGTATTAAAATGTGTTTAAATTATTTATTTAATACTAAATAAATTAAAAATTATTTAAATTAGTTATAAAACGGATGAATTGAGATAGTATCGTGATACATGAAATGTTAAACGAATGAGTCGAGATCTTCCCGTTATACATGATATGTTAAACGAACGAGTCAAGATGATATCGTTATACATGAGATGTTAGACGAATGATTCTAAATGACATCGTTATATATGATATGTTAAACTAACGAGTCGATGTGATATCGTTATACATGATATGTTAAACGAACGAGTAGAGATGATATCATTATACATGATGTTAAATGAACGAGTTGAGGTGATATCGTTATACATGAAATGTTAAACTAACAAGTCGAGGATATCATTAAAACTGGTCTCAACTCCCAACTGGTTAGTCTATAACTCTTTATCTCATCAAAACATCCAACCAAAATAATGGCGCCAAAACATCGCTCCAAAAATACTGGCGCCAAAACTTCCCACCAAAAATACTGCCGCCAAAACTTCCCACCAAAAGCTACAAGATCTGCTCTATATATCACATAAAGAAAACTTGAGATCTTATCCCACCAAAAGCTACCAGATCTTATCCTCAAAACCACTCAACCTCACAACCTCTTATCTTCACACAAATTTCAAACCTGAGATGGAGCCATTTAATCCTTTTATGTGTTCTTGTGGAGCAGAAAATATAAGATTAAGAACATCACATAGAGAAAATTCATCTGGACGGCAATATTATGCATGTCCTATGTCGAAGGTGAACAATCATACATTTCTTATTTATGTAAATATACAAATAATTGGTTTATAATCTCTTATAATTTTCTTATTATGTAACAGCCCGGAAAAGAAGATAATGGGTGCGGATATTTTATGTGGAAGAGTGAATTTGACGAGTACTTAAGAATAATCTCTTCTGGTTCAACATCTCAAGGTTCTAGATCTGCACCAACAGAGTGCTCAAGCTGTAATGCCAAACATCTTAGGATAAACATCTTTGGAATCACAAAAACAGGTGCTAGAGACAAGAGTAAGGATCTTTGGAGGCAAGACTTGAAATGGCAAGGATTCGTATGTAGTAGTGTTGTTGTTTGTTGTTGTTGTTGGAATAATACGTATGTTTCACTTATTACTATGTATCTTTCAAGTTGACCATGTTCTAAGTTAACAAGATTATGGTTTCCAAACACCCCTTTTCCAATACTAAATTACATATGAATAAAGAAACAACTTGACAACAAAAAGAAACAGATCAAAGACGAAACAACTTCGGCAAGCAAACGAAACAACTCAAACGATACACACGACATAGACCATAACAAACATCGCCCATTCAATTTTTTTTCACTGCTACTTCCGCTCTTCTAGAACCTGCACCATCTTTTCCCTTCATTTGCTTGACGAACTGTTCAAACAATGCTTCAAGATTTGTTACCCTATTTCCCGCATCATCAAATGTGTAATCGAACGCGCTTTCTCCAGCTCCATCTTTTTCCTTCCTTTGCTTGATGTTCAAACATAGCTTCACTTCGTGTTTTCTCCTCCAACACCATTAGCTTCATAGTCCAAATACACACTGTAGAATGGCTGTTTTCTTAACCATTCCAGAATGCGGTCTCTCATCAACGGTTTTATGTTCTTATAAAAACACTTTGGTACGACATTGTCGTCCCAGAGTGTTTTTATAATAAATATAATCTAGTAAATTTATTAAAAAAAAAAAAAAAAAAAACACTTTGGCACGACATTGTCGTCACAAAGTGTTTGGCGGGACTCAATTTCTTGGCGGGCTATTTTTATTTCCCCAAAAAAATAATTAATATATTAAAAATGGTTTCCTAGAGATATATTAAAAAGTACAAAAAAAAAATTGGATCGACATTGTTGTCCCAAATGGTGTGGGTCAAACTCTTTCCTATTTTCTGATATTTTTGTTGAAAAAAGTGTGGGCCATGGCTTAAATTTGGGACGACGTTTTTTACCCAAAAAAAATGGGCGTCCCAAAATTTCCATATTTTTGTAGTGCCAGTATAATCAATCATTGGGTGTGATGATCGAGCTTAGTGATACCCAAACTAGACTATACTCTTTTGAATCTTTTGTCGAGTCAATCTTGATTAGCTCATGCCCCATTTGTAAAACTAGTTGCTCTAAATCGAAAATTGGCTTGCTATATGTCTTTATTTTTTTATTTATGAGCACTATCATACCATGTCACTAGGTCAACAATAATCTACTCACGAAAAGAATTAATCAACTCCCATGACGTACCGTTATAGCTAGCATCTTTATAGTACACTGGTAAATCTTTGGACATTTAACTTTGACAAAACAACCATATACTTTCGGTTCTTGGACCGAAGGTATCAATGTGTTTCATGTGTGAATGAACGTGCCGTTGTTAGCCTAGAATTTTGACATGGTATGAGATCCTTTGGTTTCAAGTACGATTTGTTCATTTCATGAATTTTTCTAGAATTTAGACCGGAATTTTGTCATGTACGCATTTGCTACAACAAGTGTGAAAGCTTCATGTTAACTCTTAATAATGATTTCATTTTTAGCCTAGAATAAGCAAGTTTCTATTAATAAAACTCATATCCCATGCTCTAACATTTTAAAAATGATTATAATGTCGTCATTTAATTTAGTAGAAGGGACTAACGGTAAATGCTCGTTTGTCTAGAATGGAGCTGATAGTTGAAGATTTCCTGATTGTCGGAGATCTCCGACATCTCTTATATTTGGAGAAAACAAGAAGTTTGAAAAATAGATATGGTTTTATTTTGTCCCACATTGATTGTGAAACAAACTATAGATTATCTTATAAGGAAGATAAGGGATAACTTGTTTGGAAATAGTTTCAAATGGCGGATAAGCTTACGCCCTTATCCTTAATTTGCAATTCTCTCTTTTTTCCGTTTAAACATTTTGAATCGGTTTCTCATATATAAAAAGTCAAACGTTTTGAGCCTTAATCCTTATCATGCATAGATATCAAATGTCAAAATCATAAATATAAATAGTCAAACATTTATGTATGTATTAAAGGTGAGTAAGATATAAAAAGTCAAAATGAGTTAAAGGTGAGTAATATTTGGAAATGAAGTTTCAAGTTTGGCTCGGACTTGCTCAACATTTATGATTATACATGTATGCACCACGTATCCCGACATATATGTATAACCAATCATTGGGTGTGATGATCGAGCTCATTGAGCCCCAAACTAGACTATACTCTTTTGAATCTTTTGTCGAGTCGATCTTGATTAGCTGATCTAATGAGTAGCTCAACTCCTTTACACTCTTGGATCCAAGTATATTGCTCATAAATTCCAGCCTCGTTTGCCACAGTGTTTATTTTTGAAAAAATAGCTGCTCTGAGTCAAAAATTAACTCGCAATATGTCCTTTTTTTTTTTTTTTTTTTTTAAATTTATTTATTTATTAGCAATATAATGTCATGTCAGGAGGTCAATAATCTACTCACAAACTTACTATTAGCATTATGCAGACCATATTGTTAATTTTATTAGTGGATAATTAGGCCCAAAACCCCATAATTAGGCCCAAGCCCGGTTTGTGAGTTTTGAGAATTAAAGTGTTACCATAATAAATAATGGTTATCAATAAATTTATACCTACGGGTTTCATTGTCTTACATGGTATCGGAGCGGGTCTGATCCTCAGACCTAAGTGGCTATGTTGAGCCGCCGCCACCCCTCAAAATTCTAACACCAACATCACGTACCTTTGTAATCTGTCGAATCTCCTTTTTATCTTTATTATTTTCCAGCACAATAATATATTATATCCTTTACATACATACCTTGCATTCATATGTCAATTATAATAAGAAGCATGATAGTCAATGAAGACAAGCTTTGGTCAATGGTCTTACAAGAAGCTAAAGAAAATGCTACTAAAGATATGGTGCCTGTTGTTGATGTAACGGGATATGTGCCAATTAAACATCCTATTAGTAAAGTTGCTGGGAAGACGATTGAGTTTGGTGGTGATGTTCTTCTTACAGCTTAGGTTTTATGTTTTGGATGATTTAAAAATAAATAAAAAAATAAATAAAAAAGTTCGTTTTTGTTTAATGTCGAATCAAGGGTGTTAATTCCCGAGACGATTTTTGTTGGTGTCGAATCTAGGGTTCTTATTTCCGAGACGACTTTTGTTTGTGTCGAATCTAGGGTTTATTTTCGTTTACCTGCTTGTAGAAACCCTAAAACCAATTTTTATTTTATTTTATTTTTCGTTTACCTGTTTGTCGACCTTAGAGTTGTTGACCAAGAGTTTGGTTTGTTTGTCGACCACGAGTTGTCGACCAATGTTTTTTGTTTCTGTTTGTCGACCACGTGTTGTCGATTGGTTATTGTTTTATTTTCTTTCTTAGTTTCTTACCAGTTCGAGCTTCGCGATTTCGAATGCTGCGTGAGAGTATTAGTGGATAATTAGGCCCAAGCCCGGTTTGTAGGTTTTGGGAATTAGGGTTTTACCATTATAAATAATGGTTATCAATAAAGCTATACATACGAGTTTCATTGTCTTACAAATTTGGCACTATTACTATTACTATTCAACTTGAAAAGAGTTATAATAGGTCGTGATTAATTAAGATGAATTTTAATAAAAAACTAAGCCCAAATCAACTTTTTTTTAAATAAGCTTAGTAAACCAGGGCCTTCATTTCAAGCAATAAAGGTTTACCATCCGTTCTTGTGATATACGTTGACCGACAAGTTTCGTCCTTTGACCAAAAAAGGTTTACCATCCGTCCTTAAATGCCAAACGTTATCTACCGTTGGTCCTTCGCACTAACTGGCTCCACTAACGGGTGTTAGGCACCCATCCACTGAGGGTATTATAGTCTTTTCCCAAACCCACTAGCATCAACTACCCCCACCCTCACCCAACCTACCACCATCTCTTTTTCACCATTCCCTTCTCTTTATTATCATCAATCATTTATCCCCACAATCTCAATCTCAACCACCATTAGTCACCCACCATCTCCGGCAAAATAACTATCATTATCAGTTCAAGTTTGAGTGACTCATTGTTGTTTTCTTTAGATATTTGACAAAATTGTGAACAAAATTTTTGACAAAATTAGTTGCACCATCAATGACAAGAACATAAACAAACAAAAAGCAAAGATCAATCCCAAAAACAAAATCAGTTTAAAGTAATGTAAATGTGTTATGGATGATCAAATATCCAAAAGAGTTACAGATCATGTTTTGTCTAATTACAACTAATTAAAATGCCACATGAATGTACATAAACTTGTGCCACTAGCTCGTTGACTATCAAATGCTAAGTTAGATCATTGAAGAAGTCAAACAGTTGGCTCGTCAAGCAAAACATATATCCAAGAGCGTTAGTCAAAAGATTTAAGGGCGGTTTGGTATAGGGGTTTGGATTAAACAACCAAAACACACAAACACTTCACTCACCGTAGGTTGTTACTGTTAGATACCATGAAGAACACCCAATCAAACATTATACCACTTCTTTTAGTCGTCACCATAGCAACCAATCTCGTACCATCAGATCTAAAACTGACAGCCACCACCGACACACTACCACCATAACAATCAGATCTAAAAATTAGAAACGCAAATCTTATATATGATTAAAATAGGAGCGTGATGGCGACGGTAGATATAGATATAGTGGTGTTTTAATTGCTTAAAAGATGAGGCCTGATGTGGTGTATGGCACGATAAATTTATGGGTTTGGGTGTTTGTTGGTTTAGATTTCGTTTTGCTATAAATTTCTGGGTGGTTCTGATGGTTGGCGGGGGAAGGGGGTGTTTGTGGTAATGGTTTGATAATGATGTCGTGGTAGGGTTTGGTGTGTCGGTGGTGATGTTGTGATGGTGTTTGATTGGTCGATGGTGTTGGTTTAGTGGTGATGGGTTGGTGGTCTGGTGAGTCGGTGGTGATGGGTTGGTGGTGGTGTAGGCTGGTGTCCGGTAGAGGTGGCTGGCATGGGTGGTTGTAGCGGGGGTTAGGTGTTGGTGTAGGCTAGTGTGGGTTTATGTGTTTATGAAGATGAATGAATATTAAGATGGGAGATGAAGATGAAAATATAGATGAGAATGATGATATGAAGATGAGATGAGACTGGTTTGTGTGTTTGTGGTTTAGATGTATTGTTGGTGAAGATAAGCAGGGAAGATGAATTGAAGAGAGAAATGATAAAAGGATAAAAATACCCTTACATTTTTAGACTTAACGATCGTTAGTGTGTCCCGTTAAAGCAAAAGACCAACGATAGATAACGTTTGACATTTAAGGACGGACGGTAAACCTTTTTTGGTCAAAGGACGAAATTTGTCGGTCAACGTATACCACAAGGACGAACTAAGTAATTTACTCTAAGCACAAGAATAAGCAAATCCCAAACACCTTTAAATACATAAAAAACACCTTCCTTAATTTCCTTTCTTCTTCTTCAATTCATCAAATCAAATTAGCCCTCCTAACTCTTTTCACTTATTCATCTCATCTTAATTAATCACGACCTATTATAAAAATTCAATCTTTTTTATATATAATTTTTTATATATATTTTTTAGGGATTTGATTTGATTGATTGATTGAATGACAATAATAATTTTCCCCCAAATTATAACCCTAACCCTAACCCTAATTTGTTGCTGATAATTTACAAAACTTGCAATTAAACCGGCCCCCGAATGCGGCGAATGGACTGCGTGGTCCTCCCGGACCGCCTGGTGTCGGTCCGAGAGGACCTCCCCAAGGTACATTGCCTAATAGACCAGTTGGCGGTAATGTGGGCCCTCGTCCCGGACCGCCTGGTGTCGGTCCGAGAGGACCGCCTGTGCCGCCGTTAGGTAGTGGTGTGATGAGTAATGGTCCGCCGCCTCGTCGTTTTTGGGAGGTGGGATTGGGAGTGAGAATCAGATAGGGCCGAATTTTGGAGCACCGCCGAGAGGTTTTGGACCGCCTATGTTTAGTGCGCCACCGCCTCCTGGGTCTGCGTACGGGACTCAACCGTGGCAAATGCAATCACGGCAAGTAAGTTTTTTTGATGTTTTACTTTATTATGTATATTTGAATAAAACCGAGCATGTGAAGTCGAAATAGTTAGTTTTAGTAACAAGTAGGGTAGAATTACGAATGTGCCCTTAGTTTGTATCATAAGTTTCCAAATACTTGCAAATTGCCAACGCTCGATACCAAACGCTATTTCATGTATCGCGTTTTATGCACATCTGAATGCTTGAAATGCTTTCATATATAAATACGGATTCTGGTTATTTGAGATAACTGATCCCTCAATCAAACAGATATATGCGTAGAAGCTTTAGATCATTTTATCTATTCCTCGATTGAAAGAGAACTATGCGTAGAAGCTTTAGGGCATGTTCGGTTTGGGGGTATGGAATGAGGGAATGACTTTCAATCCCAATAAAGTTGTTTGGTTTTTGCGGTTTGTTTTCGGGAATGGGTATGAAACCCATAAAAGTAGGCAATTTCTAAACCCGCATTGGTGGTGGGTTTATAAACCAAACGCCCCCTTATGTTATCTAAGATACTTAATCCCTCGACCAGAAGAGAAATATGCGTAGGAAGCTGATTATTTAAGATACTTAATCCCTCAATCAGAACAGGAATATTCGTAGAAGGTTTAGGTCTAGTACTTTGCATTTCAACTTTAGAAACTATTGTAGATTCGGAACCATTTGCTTTCTCTATCTTACATACTGATATGGCACATTAAATTTTTCACTTAGTACACCTACGAAGATATAGGTGATAAGTTAGTTACAAAATACATATTAGCATATATCTTCAAGTACCAGTTTAATCTGCGTTTGCTTAAGTTGAGTATATATGATTTTATTGTTTGGAAAAGATCTGCGATTGCTTATGGGTATATAGACATTCAAACGCTATCTCATGCAACGTGTTTTGTTACAGATTTTGGGTACTTAAGATCATACGAGGAGTTTCAAAATGCACATCAGAACAGTTTACTTTCAAAATGCAACTTCCAAACACTATTAAAATGCTATAACGTTTTATTACAGATTCTGGTTATTTAAGATGCTTATTTCCCCAAGCTTTAGATTAATAAAATACTCAACCACGCGATCAGAACATTATAAATTATGGATTAGGAACCATTTTTATCTCTAGCTTAGATACTAATGTGACCCATAAAACTTTACACGTGATAACGGTGATAAGTTAGTTACAATATACATATTAACATATGTATTTGAAGTATGAGTTTACTCAAAGAGTATAAGTTTGTTTTTTCTTAATGCATAAACATATACAGAATGTGCCACCTCCTCCAATCCCTGGTCCGGGTCAACCACCAAGGATGTATGGCATGCCGCCACCTCTTCCTAACCAACAATCAATGGCTACTATATCGCCTGCAATGGGTCCCAGTGGAAATGCAGTTTCAGGACCATCAAAGATTGATCCTAACCAAATCCCATGCCCTGGTCCAACATCGTCTGTCCTTTTACATGAAACTCGGCAGGGTAACCAGGCCAATCCTCCACCGGTATTCATCATTACTCTTCTTAAATATCCTTTTTATTCACAGTTTATGGAATAGTGTTTACTTTAGAGTTGGAAAGATTGGCGGGCTGTCAGGTTGAATGGGTTAGTTTGTCAAATACGATTTTAGAAATTATATTAAATATCCTTTGGGGAGGGTACTCGAGTAGTGGGTACCTCGTAGGACCTCTTAATTGAGATTTTGAATGGAATTATCTAGTAGGTTTATGTCTCAAAAATACACTCTCCTGAATCCTGACGCGTTAACTTTGAAGCTATTCATAGTTGTATAGGTCAAACTTTCCATCTCTAGTTTATAGTGACCATGGTTCTCGGCTCCTATTATGAAAGTATTTGTAATAATCTTATGTATATCCTGATATGTTTTTTTAAATTGAAGCCTGCTACAACCGAATTTATTGTAAGGGATACTGGAAATTGCAGTCCCCGGTACATGAGGAGCACCATTAATCAGGTAATGTGCTTATTTCTTCAACTACTTTTGTTGTGGAGAATTTATGCTTACTTTATTGTTGGATTGTTTTGTTGCTCTTTCAGATTCCTTGCACCTCTGATCTTTTGACCACGTCTGGCATGCAATTGGCTCTGTTAGTCCAGCCCCTAGCCCTTCCTCATCCAGAAGAGGAACCTATCCAAGTAAGGCTAGATATAGTTAATATGATTACTACATAGCCCTTAGTCTTAGGGGTACTCAATTTGACAAGATGGACTATTTGGTATAGTTTCATCTCAAATATTAACTGAACGATAGAAAATTTTAAAGTTAGAATGCAGAAGTTTTTCATATGGTAAATGTGAATGTGTTTTTTCAGATAGTGGATTTCGGCGAAGGTGGCCCTGTTCGTTGTTCTCGTTGCAAAGGCTACATCAATCCGTTCATGAAGTTTGTCGATCAGGGAAGACGTTTTGTCTGTAACTTCTGTGGTGAGTTTGATATCTCTTGTTTTCTACTTTTCCATAATCTAGTTCTAAGAATATATACTGATTATGAAAAATCTCTTTATATACTTGACATACATGCTAATAGCTGACTATGAATACATAAACAATACAAAATTTTAGCCTATAAATATATGGATGTTGACAATAAAATCATCTTTACTGCTGATTTGACTGCTGCATGTCAACTTGTATATTGACTTGTTGGAAATAAAATATAACCCATGTCAACCGACTTGCAAGTGAATGGGTTGAATATGCCACTTTTTGGTCAACTTGTCGTCTTACATTCTACCCTTTTGCAGGCTTCACGGATGAAACTCTGCGTGACTATCAATGCAATCTAGGTCCAGATGGCAGGCGAAGGGACGCTGATGAACGGCCTGAGCTTTGCAGAGGAACAGTTGAATTCGTTGCCACAAGGGAATTCCTGGTTCGTGTGATCTCTAGCTTCATTTTGCACTTCTCTCAACAATTATACTATCTTTATAATATTTTGTTATATTTTTCCCAGGTACGTGAGCCAATGCCTGCTGTATTCTTTTTTCTCATTGATGTATCAATGAATGCCTTGCAAACTGGTGCAACAGCGGGAGCTTGCAGCGCTATCAGCCAAGTCATTGCTGATTTTCCAGTAAGTTCATGTTAATTGTGGTTAGAGGTGAAAATGGTTGGGATGGATAATGGGTCTATACTGGCATAATATTAGATATGGGTCGTGTTGGATTCACCTGGTTTTTGACCAGTTTTTAATCCTTTTTCTTTATGAATAATTAGTGTTCCTAATTAGATTACAAAAATTAGATTATTTCAGATTGTCAACTATAATATAATTGAATGTAAATGGGTCACAGTTGCCACCTTTCGTACTTGTGGCACATGGCTACGGGCTGCCCATAAGAATTAAATCTTATTGATGTTTTACCCTTTGACAATAGGTTTGAAGTTTGTATGTAATTGTTGATCTGTTTCATGTACACAGTTAATCGTAGATTTTATGATGTAACAAACTAATAATATGGTTGCTGCAGGAGGGTCCTCGAACAATGGTGGGAATTGCCACATTTGACTCAACCATCCATTTTTACAATCTGAAACGGGCATTGCAACAGGCATACGTAATGGCAGATTATTGTTTATAGATTTTTAGTACGGTTTGTATGCGTAAAAAAAAACTTTCTCCAACTTTCACCATGTTTGCTTTTGGATTTCCATTTCCATCATACCAGTTTTACCTTTTAGAAATAAAATATAACCAGAATTGACCCATTTATAAGTAAATGGGTCGAAACAGCCACCTCTAGTTTAGTAACTTACAAGATGATATTGCTGTTGTGATCAAGTTTTTGCGTTTTGTTGTTGCAGCCATTGATGCTTATAGTTCCTGACATTGAAGATGTTTACACTCCTCTTCAAACTGATGTTATTGTTCAACTTTCCGAGGTAAGTTATTTCATGCATTACCTTGAAATTGTGATGGATCTCTTTTTTTGGCAGTTCTTGCCAACTCATGATTATCCGTCATATTCTAGAAGTTATTATTTTCATCCAGTTTTATGTGACTTTGGAACTGATTCCCAACGTATTTCACATCATTGTGATGTTACAGTGTCGTGATCATCTAAACTTTTTGCTGAGAGCATCCCGAGTATGTTTGAGAGTAATAAAACTGCTGATTCTGCTTTTGGTGCCGGGATAAAGGTATTAAATTTTCTCTGTTTGATTGTACATTTGTACCAGTGCAAGCACAGCGTGTCTAAGGGTAGAAGAAGTTACCTATATACCTACCATTAACCTAATCTCAGAGACTGTCACTTTATTTCAGAAGACGTCTCTATTTTCTTTTTCTTCTCAGATCATCTTTTTTTGGTCATCTCGTTTAATGATTTTTTGAACGACTAGAATTCACCGAACACTCAAACATAGACATGTCCCAATTTTAAACGTGCTAATGCATGTTTTTTATTTTGATATAATTTTTTTTTATCAAATAATCACTTTCAAAGCACACATCCAAATGCCCACCCAGTATTGGTTTAGCAATCTATGTGACTATTGCTTCATCTGTGTCAATCAGGCTGCTTTTCTGGCAATGAAGAGTACCGGAGGCAAGCTTTTGGTATTTCAATCAGGCAAGCTTATTTATATTCTTACCATGTTTTATTATTAAGAGACTTGAGGTAGAAACATAGTAGTTATGTCCATGAATATTGACCCCATTTTATTATGTTTCAGTCTTGCCTTCTGTTGGTATTGCGGCTCTTTCTGCTAGAGAGGCTGAAGGAAGAACTAATATCTCTGCAGGAGAGAAGGTACTATCAACTAATGACCGGGTTGAACAAACAGGCTAAAATGGTTGGGGTCGGCTGAACCAAAACTTTTTTGTCCTATATTTCAAGTCTATATACGATTACAAAATCATCTTATTTCAATAATAATGTAATGTTTGCTGTAATGATTTAGTCGGTCTTATGCATTAAAAGATACTTTGGGCTAATGTTGACATTTTTGACTTGTTTTCTTCTAAATCTTTTTGATATTAGAATCATATCTACGTGGTACTAAGATATAAATGGGATACACACAGTATGTATCATGGCCTCATCAGATTGCATCTGATGAAATCAGAGGTTAATCTGATTTTTTTTGCTCTTATACAGCAGGAACCTCATAAATTACTTCAACCAGTAGACAAGACTATGAAGACATTGGCTATTAAATTTGCAGAGTACCAGGTGAACCTTTATCTGATTCGCATTTTGCCACCTCTTTGATGAGATTCAACCATTGTGCTTTTATTTTACCAAATTGTATATATGATCATGAATATTTTATAGGTCTCTGTCGATGTATTCATAAATACCCAAAGTTATGTTGACATTGCTTCAATCACAGTTATCCCTCGAACCACCGGAGGACAGGTAGTCATTGCAATCTTACTTTTTTTTTTTTGCTAGCTGAGACATTATTTTGTCAAAGGTTTTCTTGCCGTTCTTCATGATTCCCTTTTAATAAAGTTCCATCCTATTTTCAGGTTTATTATTATCACCCTTTTTCTGCACTTTCGGATCCTGCAAAACTTTACAATGATCTGCGATGGAATGTGACAAGACCACAAGGTTTTTAGCAGTAATGCTTGTTAGATGTAGCCAGGTGAGCCCTAAAAAGATGTCTGATTCAGTTTCACTTTCATAGTTTAGTCATAGATGTCAAATTAAATGGGTCGGTCTGTTTGGGTATCAGGTCAAATTAATCGTAAGTTTCGTATTGGTTGGATCTGCTTGACCGAAACACTTCTTTCAATAATTTTGAGTTTCTCATACATAGTTGATGAGTCAAATATGATTACAGAATGTAATCTTATTTCGACAACGGTTCAGTGTTTCAAATAAAATGTTTTAGACCAAATTTCCCCGTTTCCTTCTAGCACTTATTTTTAAGTTGTCCTTAAAAAATCAAGTGTAACCCCGATCGACGCATTCATTACTAAATGGGTCAAAATGGTCACCTCTTAATATGTTTTCTGAAATTGGTAAATTATCCATCTCTGTTGTCTCTTCCCTTCGATTCTTTAGGGTCTTCAAGTACAAGACTACTCTGGATACTTATGTAAACGCATTCCCACAGATGTTGACCTACCTGCGGTATATACTGAACTTTAATTTATTAACCTTGAATCCTAGCATATAAGATCACTTTTATTGAAACTTATTTTTTGCAGGTTGATTGTGACAAATCTATAATGGTGACTTTGAAACATGATGATAAATTAACAGATGGCACAGAATGTTCTTTCCAGTGTGCTCTTCTTTATACTACTGTATATGGGCAAAGAAGAATACGTGTCTCCACTTTATCATTACCTTGCACAAGCATGCTGAGCAATCTTTTTCGCTCAGCTGATTTAGACACCAGGTTTTTTGTTTTCTCGGTATTTGAATCTGTTATAATTTTGGATGTCACTTTTGCTTTATTGAGTATTTTGTTTGTAAGACCTATAAATATTTATTCTTTTTTTGTATTTGCAGCGGCTAATGAAATCCCTATCACTCCATTACCTCAAGTGAGGGATCGGGTGACAGATCTTTGCATTAGTATACTTCATTCAGATCGAAGTTTTGTGCAACTGTGTCATCATCTGGACAGCTAATCCTTCCTGAGGCACTCAAGTTGTTGCCTCTATATACTCTCGGTCTGTTTTCTTCTTTATTAAAGGAATTCTAAGTAGTGGGTTTTGGTTTAATATTGCTTAAGATAATGACAGGTAATTTACCTCCTTTATTTTTTGATTGCAGCATTGATTAAAAGTATTGGACTACGAAGTGATGGGCGTATAGATGACCGGTCATTTTGGATAAACTATGTCACCTCACTTTCCGTTCAATTAGCAATCCCGCTTGTGTATCCTAGAATGATAAGTGTTCATGATATTGACTCAAAGGTATAGTATTGTCTGACTTCACAAAATGTTAGAATATTCACTTTCTACATCTTACACGGTTTTTTTTTTTGAATTTTTTTTTATTTTATTTTTTGGCATGTTTCATCTGTTGCTACAGGATACCGACGGATCCGTTATTCCCCCTCCTATACCACTCTCTAGTGAACATGTGAGCGATGACGGGATCTATCTTCTTGAAAACGGAGAGGACTGCATAATTTATGTTGGAGGCTCTGTAGATCCTGATATAACACAAAAATTGTTTGGCGTTTCTTCTTTTAGTGAAATCCCCAGTAAGGTACACTTGATATTCATATTTCTTGACTTTTATTGGCAAAATATCTGGTCTAGTAATAGGTCTAAACGGGCTTTGGTTTGCTTGAATTGACTCGAAACATTTTTTTCTCATTTACATTTTTTAATACATTGTCGGCGGCTTTCAACCTGTTTGAGCCATTTGACCCGTTCCAATTTTGCCCGCTATTAAAAGTTAGCAAAACTGACTCATTTGTGATAAAATACTACCCAAATTGACCCATATGTATGCAAATCGGTAGAGGTTGGCATCTGTATATGCTCGCTTATTGCATAGCTTTTTTGTGGCTTATAAGTCTGATGTTTGCTAGAGTACAGTTTCAGAAGGTCTACTGATTCATCAATCATCTGTTTAACTCAAACGTTTCAATACAGTTGGTACTGAAGCAATATGAAAACCCCTTGTCAAAGAGGCTAAACGAGGTTGTAAATGAAATACGAAGCCAAAGATGTAACTACCTACGGTATGTAATGTCTGTGGTATATAATCTTATCAGTCGGATTAGTTTATTTGTATATGAGAATGTTTGTGTCGACAAGTAATCCCTTTTTTAATCTCGTTGAACTTATTGCAGGCTGAAATTATGCAAGAAAGGAGAACCATCTGGTGAGTTTTATAATATACATCTAGTAGTTCTGTCTTCGTATGAAAATTGCAAGATTTTAGCTAAAAAAAAATTTTGAATAAAAAACCCTTTGAACTGGGGATTCCCAAGATACATTGAAAATAACGGCTTTCCTGAGTATTTGTTAAAAAATGAAAAGACCCTTTAAAGATTATAAAATGAAGAAAATCTTGTGCACCCAGTATCCATGCCGTATATGCAAATAGGTAAATTTAGGTCAGGAACTTCCTTAGAAATGAGGAAGATTGTGTCTTTACTGATTATTTGTAAAGTACCACTCTACAGTGCGGACACATTTGTCAATCTAACTTGCAGTTTGTACACGGTAATTGTTGCAATTTCTATAGTTTCTGATATTAGTTTCGATTCCAGGAATGACATTATTCTCGTATATGGTGGAAGACAAGTCTCCAAATAGTCCTTCATACGTTGAGTTCTTAGTACATGTCCATAGACAAATTCAAAACAAAATGGGTTGATGTTGTTTAACAAACACTACTTCAGTTAAGTTTATGGGTTTGTGGTTAGAATTTACATGGAGACACAGTTGGGTTGAAGCCTAAAGAAGCGAAGCTTCAATCTTAACAAACGCGTGGGAGTAGTCATCATTGGGTTTCACCTATTCTTGGTGAAAACTCGAGTTAAGTTTTGTTAGTATTATTTGTGAAAGCTTAGCATAAACTGATAAAAGAAACATCTTTTGACCTGGTTCATGGTAATTGTTATTTAAGGACTATATATATATAGATCTACAAGTTTTTCTCTCTCACTCTCTCTCTCTAAATGATAATATTTACATGTAATGGTGCTCTTTAGCTGGGTAAGTTATAATTTACTAGCAGGGTACCCGCGCGCGCGGGTACCCTGAAATAAAATTTTCCGATGAATCATGTATTTTAGTTTATTATGTTCTTTTTGACAATAAATTTACGGATATCCAGAATTTTGTTAGACGCCCGTTCGGCTCGAGCACGTTGCCACCGTCGTGCTGACCGTTTGGACCGTACCCCGTCGGCTTCATTTGGTCCGTTTCCCGTTCGGGTTTGAATATCTATACTACATAAAATACAAAAATGGTCAACAAATCAAGAATTGAAAAAGTGAAATGTGAAAAGTGGAAAATGTGGTTTGCATGGTAACTTTGGAAAGTATTTATAGTATACCATATACTCTCATACCATTCATGAATGTCAAACTATGTTAAGAATTTTTGTTAGAGTTAAATTATCGATGTTACGACCGTTTGCAATTACATTTTGATCTTTTCACGTTCTATTTTGAATGTTAAATGAAACACTTGCCACATATGATATTGTTAATTGTGTCCATAGGAATGACGGCCAGCGCTGCCGTATTCGCCTAGTTTGTATAATGTGCTTTATTATTTGTATTAGTGACATTTAATAGATGAATTATGTTTAAGTTGGTTGTACAATATGCTTGATAATTTGTATTTCTTGTGTAAGAGGTGTTTTAATAACTGAATTAGTTGTATTTATTGGCCAGTTAATTAATTGACTACATTAAATATCTTGACCACATTAATAGTGCTTTGTATTTTGTACACTAAGCTTTAAGACTTGTAAGTCTTAAAATTAAATTGATGAGAAATATCATTATTAATAGTGTATTGTAAATACTAAGGCTTGTATGTAAGTTTTAATTTTTAAGCACCAGGAAGAGATTTATTCCTCTATTATAAGTAGTATAGATTTCTTATATTTATTGACTGTGAGTATGTTTGATTCTAGTTGTAATTTATCGCTAACTAGACTAGTGCATTTGAAATGAGAGGATTCAAATATTTACAAGCTGACTATGAAAACAATGGTAGTGCTTGATATACATAAAAATGCAAGACTATAGTATGTTTAAACAAAATCACTAGTTTTGGTACAAAGTTCCTAACCAACTTTGTATATTACGCTAACGTAATCAATAGGTAAGTGAATTGTGTTTGTAATTGAGAACATATAGAAAGTGATAAGTGGTCACATCCATTTGTGGCTAGATGTTATTACAATTAGCCTAGCTAGATTAGAGTGGTAGACTATAACGTTTTAGATTAACGAAGTTAAATCAAGATTTACAAAGTGGTTAGAGTGGTAGACTATAAAATTCTATCACTATACAATTATGTGCCGCTATATGGCAATTAAACAAAAAAAAAAAAAAAAAACCCTTAAGGTAATGAACTTTCATTTTGTTCACTTGTTTATAGAGCTATTAAGCAAGAATATTGTTCTATAATTTCATTGTTAATCGGAGACACTTGAACGCATATTTATTGATATGTTAAGTAACATAAATGTTAAGCTTTTTCAAATTCGGTGCTGTGTATGTATATTTTTGTAAGTTTAGTCACTCAAATGTTATGTTTTATAACTTTAGTAAACCAAGTGAACAAAATGAAATTTCGTTACGCATTTTTTGAAAAATTTAGGGACATCTTCGTTTGTATCTTTTTAGCTTCTATCTTAGGAAGCATTTCGTGTTCTTTCCTCTCCCCCTTATAGTTGGAGTGTGTTTAATATAGCCTTGACTTTTCAAAAAAAAAAAAAAAAAAAAAAAAAAAAAAAAAACATATAAATTTGTCTATTCACCAATTTTGCTCTTTTCCTAGTTCCCTCACTCACACGTTCAAGGAGTGGCTATTAGGACATAAGGCCCTACACATCATTAACTAAAAGGACCATATATGCATATTACATCCACATATTGTTTGCTAAAGATATTGACTCCTAACGTAAAAAACACTTGTAGCCTATCACTTAATATTAGTCTTTGTATAACAATGATGGATGCTAGCTATTGTTGACTCGGACTTTTCATAGTAATAAATAAATTCGCGCTAGGGCGGCGGGTATTATGCAATTAAAAATTTCAGCGATAAATATTTTTCAATTCTGTATTCTACGATACAATAAGTTATCGATGACGACAATTTTAGTTTTGAATAATTTTAAGCAATAACAAGTTAACTCATATAAATTTATCGCTTACCCACGCGATGTTCTGGCAGTACAAAGACGTTAGCTGATATATTATGGAGATATGAGATTAAAGTAGTTCACAATGGCCCGTAGTCGCAAGTTATTTATAAATAAAAACACTGTATCGAATTTTAAAATTCACTTACATCATGTTAAAAAATTAATTATCTAAAAGTACACCTTATAAGTTTTTTTTGGCACTTATTTGAATTATTAACAATGTTCAAAAAACAAGTAAAAGAATGCTTATAGACATAAAGAAAACCTAAATGTTCAAAAAACAAGGTGATGTAACTTTAAAGAGAATAATTATTATTATGTAAATATATTTATTAAATATAAAATAATAGAATTAGCACCTAGCATATTTGCTTTGAAAAAATCGTCCGATTTTTATAAAACACAGGTTTTAGCTTTTATGGTAAGTTTTTTCAAAAAATTCTAAAAAGTTTATATGTTGGTTCTCAAGACACTCTTGCTATTTTAATAATATTTTTTGAATGTTGTAGTTTAATATGCATTTTGTAAATTTATTGATTTAATAATATCAAATAGATTACATTTTGTGTTGTTGATAAAAAAAAAAGTGTACCAGTACCGTATAATAAAGATGTTGTTCATTTTGTTGATAAAAATTGTACCGGTATCGTACCGGACGGATTCCGGTACCGGTTCTTGGGATACGTATCCAGTTTTTCCCATTTTGTAAAGTAAAAAAATATATTAAAAAAAAAAATCTAGATTTTATGCCTTAAAGCTTCTGTAATAGTAGCAAAAAACAAAGGTACACTTATTATATATTATAAAATAAATTAAAGTTCAATGAATAAAGCGAATGTTGTTCTGATATTAAACCATTTGTGTAAGATCGACAAGCTAGTGAACCATTTACACGTGCTTAGGACTCATATAATTTTTGTTAGAATATTGTTTTTTTCTTCCATGTATAGAGAACAATCCATGTACGTTTTCATTTCAATCATGATGGTGATTATTAGTAATTTAGTATACACATGCATATCTAAGAAAACCGGAGAAAAAAACCTCACTTGTTAGTTATACATGATTATGCGAACAAAAGTTTTATGTAAAGCATGTTATTTGACTTTTAGAGTTAACTACATTTTTGGTCTTTTGGGTATCTGTATCCTGATTTCAATTTGTCCATTTTTAAAAGTTGATTTTAGTCCAAAATGCATAGGGTTCCATTTTTAGTCCCGATTTTTTAGAAGTTGGATTGATTAGTTAAGTCAATTGTAAAGTGGCAACATTAGTGCTTTAACGCGGTTGTTTACAGCGTTGAGTCTTTATCCAAAGATGGATTTGCGGCGTTAGTCCTGAGTTAGTTAGTCATTTTAAAAAATATTCTAAAAATGTTTTTTTGTCATTAAATTTTTCCAAAAAACAGGCCGTTTTGAAAAAAAGTTTTCAATTTTCAGAAAAAAATTTCAATTTTTTTTTTCTAATAAAATTTTTCTTAAAAAATTCTAAAAAAAGTTTTTTTGTCAAAAAACTTTTTTTCCTAAAAAAAAAATTCGGAAATTTTTTTTTTAAAAATTTTCTAATTTTTTTTTCTAAAATAAAATTAGATAAAAATTCGAAAAAAATTTCAGAAAAATATTCTAAAAAAATTTCTAAAAAAAATTGTAATTTTTTTAAAAAGAGTTAACTACATTTTTGGTCCTTGTGGTTGTACCTGGATTTCACTTTTGGTCCATTTGTTCAAAAAGTTCGATTTTTAGTAAAATGCATAGTTTGTTACTTTTGGTCTAATTTTTTAGAGTTAGTTCGATTAATTAAGTCCAATTGTAAAGTGGCAACATTAGTCCTTTAACCTAACGATGCGTTTACAACATTAGTCATTTATACGAAATATCGTTTACAGCGTTAGTCCTTTTGTTAGTTAATCCTTTAAAAAAATTAAAAATAATTCGAAAAAATGTTTTTTGTGATTTTTTTCAAAAAAAATAATGGAAAAATTTTTAAGAAAAAATTTTCAATTTTTTAAGAAAAAATTTTCAATTTTTTTCTAATAAATATTTTTTTTTTAAAATTCTACAAAAGGTTTTTGACAAAAAACTTTTTTTCTAAAATAAAATTCGAAAAATATTCTAAAAAAAACTTTTTTTCCGAAAAAAATAATCTGAGAATTTTTTTTTAGAAAAAAAATTTATAATTTTTTTTTTTGAGAAATGGATAAAACCATATCAAAAATTTTTTAGACATATTTTTAAGAATTTTTTTTAGAAATTATGTATTAACCCATATCAAAATAGACTAAAACCATATCAAAACTTTTTTATCAAAATGATAGTTTAGTTCCACTTTTCTAAAAAAAATTGTACTAGTTCCACTTTTCTAAAAAATGGACTAAAATCATATCAAAATGATAGTTTTAGTCCATTTTTTTTAGAAATTTTTTAGTCCATATTAAAAAATCGCAAATTGGCAATGCTAAAAAGTTTCTATATTTTAAAAAAAAAATTCTAAAAAAAAAACGTGTGTGATCTTTGGTATATATATTTTTTTAAATGTATATATATTTTACACACATTTTTGCAATGTATATACGTTTTTTCAATGTATATACATTTTTAAAAATTTTAGAATTTTTTTTAGAAATTTTTTTAGAATATTTTTCGAAATTTTTTTCGAATTTTTATCTAATTTTATTTTAGAAAAAAAAATTTAGAAAATTTTTAAATTTTTTTTTTCTGAATATTTTTTTTAGGTCAAAAAGTTTTTTTTAGAATTTTTTAATAAAAATTTTATTAGAAAAAAAAATTGAAATTTTTTTTCTTAAAAAAAATTGAAAATTTTTTTCTTAAAAAAAATTCGAATTATTTTTTTGGAAAAAATTTTTAGACAAAAAACATTTTTAGAATATTTTTTTTAAATGACTAACTAGCTGAAAGGACTAACGTTACCAAGCGATCTTTGGTATAAAGGACTAGCGTTGCAAGCGACGGTTAGGTTAAGGACTAATGTTGCCACTTTACAATTAGACTTAACTAGCGAACTTACTACGTTAAAATTGGACCAAAATGGAACCAAATATGCGTTTTGAAAAAATCGTAGCTTTTGAACAAATGGACGAATTGAAATCAGGATCTGTGAACTTAAAAATGTAGTTAACTCTTTTAAAAATATATATACATTGAAAAAACGTATATACATTGCAAAAATGTGTGTAAAATATATATATATTTAAAAAAATATATATACCAAAGATCACACACGTTTTTTTTTAATTTTTTTTTAAAATATAGAAACTTTTTAGCATTGCCAATTTGCGATTTTTTGATATGGACTAAAAAATTTCTAAAAAAAATGGACTAAAACTATCATTTTGATATGATTTTAGTCCATTTTTTAGAATTTTTTTAGAAAAGTGGAACTAGTACAAATTTTTTTAGAAAAGTGGAACCAAACTATCATTTTGATAAAAAAGTTTTGATATGGTTTTAGTCTATTTTGATATTGGTTAGTACATAATTTCTAAAAAAAATTCTTAAAAATATGTCTAAATTTTTTTTGATATGGTCTTATCCATTTCTCAAAAAGAAATTAAAATATTTTTCTAAAGATTATTTTTTAGGAAAAAAAAGTTTTTAGAATATTTTTCGAAATTTTTTTCGAATTTTATTTTAGAAAAAAAAGTTTTTTTTGTCAAAAAACCTTTTTTTAGAGTTTTTTTAAAAAAAAATTTATTAGAAAAAAAAAATTGAAAATTTTTTTCTTAAAAAAAATTTTTTCGAATTATTTTTTTTGGAAAAAAAAAAATCGACAAAAAGACATTTTTTTCGAATTATTTTTTTAATTTTTTTTAAAGGATTAACTAACAAAAGGACTAACGTTGCAAATGATCTTTGGTATAAATGACTAATGTTGTAAACGACCGTTAGGTTAAAGGACTAATGTTGCCACTTTACAATTGGACTTAATTAACTGAAGTAACCGTTAAAAATTAGACCAAAAGTGGAACCAAACTATCATTTTGACTAAAATGGCTGCGGAAATGGCAAAGTGAAATCCAAGTCTGTACCACAGGACCAAAATGTAGTTAACTCTTGATTATATATGGTCGTGTACTTTAGACGCTCTAATTTGCATGCAACAAGCACAAGGGTGTTTGGATAAGTATTTACTTGAAAAATATTGACACTTTATATTTCGACACCAATCTCAGTATTATCCAATTTGGTACCGGTACCGTTTTGGGTATCCCGGGTTTTTTTTGCTAATAACGTGGTAATGGTACCGTTGGTGTCTTAGGGATCGATCAGTTTGAGTGCGGCTCGGATTCAGTTAATGCGTGATTGGGTCCAATCTCGCCCCTAATTGTATTATTTTGATTATAGCATTTTCAAGTTTTACTAATCGCTTACTAATTCAATTTTTATTTTTTATATTTTATATTTTAGATTCTATCATAATTCCAATCTGAGTCCCAATCCATATTTCAATCTCAATTTGATATATTGGAACTGGGTTACAGTTATTTTACATTGTATGCATAATTGTTAAAAAAACTTAGCCATAATATCGCAATTACAATTATTTGCCGCTATAAAATTTCGTCACTATACACGGGTACCCGTGTATACTTTAAGTTTATAAGCAAAAGTGGTATTATATATTCAGCAGGAATTTTACTCATAAGTCAGTTCCCACATTTTCACGTCGAGCAGTGTCTAATCTAATTTTACTCTTGGATGAATTTATTATAAACTGACTTTACGTTTTACTGTTGCTTGCTTTGTTCCACTTTTATATTTGTTGCATAACTCTTGGATGAATGTATTATACAGTAAGATCTCAAGTGTAATTATTATTATAATGTTGAACACTTGCACAAATGTTAAAGAAGAAACTAAATATATGATGCTTCAACTATGGCAACTTGAAATATTCTGACAACCCAACCGGATATAAATAAACTCATAGCCACATACGACCCATCATTGACTAAAAGGACCATATATATGTATATTACAGCCACATAATACATTAATATATACTCTAGATAAGAGTCGTTTGCTAAGGACATTGACTCCTAGAGTAAAATACATCTCATATTAGTCTATCACCTTTTGTATACATTCTATCTTCTAGTCTTTGCATGACAAGGATGGACGTCAGTTATTGTTGACCTGGACTTTTCACAATAATAAATTAATTAGAGGCTATTTTCCTATAGATACTAATGTTAAACCTTTGATTTACAGTTCAAAATATCCTTCTTATAGATACTATTATGGATTAATGGTCTCTACTTTAAAACAACAAACGTGATTTGCACAAACTTAGTTTTAATTTGTACATAACATTTTATGCTTTGTATATGTGTTACGTTGTGCTTATTCTCCTTTGTATCTTATTATGTGTAAATATAAAGTAACTATGTGCAAATCTAGAGTATATGGGTGTGTAAATTACCTCACACTAAACCAAACAAGTTTCAAGGTGAATTAGACTTAAACCGGGTAAAGCCCTTCATTTCCAGGAGTTTTGTGTGGCCATGACAGGGATTGTTTGTACCTAGCTGGCTTGTTACATATGATATACTCATAAACTTATATAAGCTCATGGATGAAACATAGGGTATGTTTGGCGCGCAACTAGTAAAAGCTTAGGGGGATAGCTTTTAGTAGAAGCTTTCTTTGGCACATAATCTTATAGAAGCTTTTAAAATCCAAAAGCTATTAAAAAAGCTTCCTAGGAGGAGCTTCTAAAATAAGCTGAGCTTTTGGTTTGGCTAATTACATTAGTACCCTTAGCTTTAACTTTGTATATTTGTGTGTTTTGTCCTTCAATGTCTTTTTACACTCATAAGCTCGAGCTGCTCAGCTACTTTACCAAACATATCTGAAAGAGCTGTTTGGGACTTTTTAGGGGTGCTTGGAGCTGATTAAGTGCTGTTTAGATAGGTTTAAAAGCTGTTTAAATAAAACCAGTTCCACACGATGGTTCAACGGTGGTGGCACAGTCGCTGCTGGTTTTAAAACAATGCAAAAGGGTATAAAGATGATGACTTTTGACCATCATTGGTCAAACTTATTCTCACTTGTTAACATGATGAATTTTTTTTTGCCGTATAACCATATAATTATTTCTTTATTTGTAACCCATAACACACAAATGGTTTCATGTTTGTAAATATAATAACATTGATTGCATAAATACAAGAAGATTGATCTGATACATGTACTAAATCGCAGGGGCACATGATTTTGCTTAAACAAAAGATATCTAAACCATCGACTTCGTTTTGCCTTTGTTTAAGAGGGCAATGGTTTTAACCGGGTTGAACCGGGAACAGGGCCGGATATGATTGTTGTTTGTTTGTTTATGAACCGGCTGTTCTTTGGTTGACGCGGGTCAACCCATTTTACTAAATCCGGCTGGGTCATACCTTTTGTCTTTTTTTAAGTTTGGGACCTGTAGTTTTGTTGGAATTTCTAATGTTTTAGAGCAATCTGGACATGTTCAAGTGTTTTTTTTTTTGGGTAAAGGGGAGTAATCCTGCACCCTGTTAAATATATTAACCAAAAACGTTTAAGTACAATGGATATGAGTGAAATCCCATATCTCAGCCCGTTACATAGGCATAAAGCTTACATAATAAGATACTTCCTATTTTCTAAACAAGAAAACAAACCACTACTCAAATGATAACATAGGACATAACGAAAAAATTACTTCCTAGGACCTTGAAGCTTGGTGCCATACATAGCATTAAAGGCATCCAAATTCCCTGGAAGATCATAAACCTGATTCGCATAGTCATCATAGTCATAGTCATCATACTCATCTTCAAACTCTTGGCCACCACCGAATAGATTAGCAGACTCATCAAATGGGTTAGCCGTACTCATCTTGAATCGAAACCGCGATCTCTCCCACTTTAAGAAAAAGGGTTAACTCTCTTAGTAGAAGAGGTGATTGTACAAGAATCACTAGTATTAGGAGCCACACCCGACTCCATCTCTTTCAAATCACTCACAAGGGGTTCTTGTGATGCAGATACTGTCTTAGTAGACTTATCTTCATTAACTTCCATTTACGCAATGAGAATCCACATCCTTGCTGGTGTCATTTGAAGGAATACCAAAAGCATCCGTATATTCCATATTAAGAGCATCAAACTGGTTAGATATGGAGATCTTTGTTCCACTCGAACTAGCCACATCAGAAGCATTCTTCTTAGTGACTTCCACTTTCTTAGGTTCAGGAGGAGTCTTTTTGGGTTGATATTGAAATGCTTACACAACAGGTTTAGTAAACCCTCTTGACTGGAATAGTAGACCCACCATGCTTTCCCTTCTTCTTGTTATTGACCGTCTTGAAACCATCATTAACACGCTTAGTAGGAGGTTCAACAACTTTAGGACATTCAATAAGAGTATGACCAAAAATCTTACATTTATCACAATGAGGTGGTTTCCACTCGTATTCAACCCGTATCTTCTCAATAGTCGAACCCGACCCATAAAGTAACGGTATCTCAACAGTAAGGCTGTCCCTAAGCACCTCATCCGACTTCACTTCAATCATGCATCTAGCAAAACTACTACAGCCCCACGAATCCTTGCACATTTGGCTAGTAAAAGCATCTAACCTTTAGGGCGTGCCTATCAATGTTACCAAAAGAGACTAAGGCCATCATCGAGAAAAACATAGCAAGAGGAACATCATGGAATTTAACCCACAGCGGGATGTTGGTCAAATCCTCTTTAAGTAAGTTGGTGTTCAATGTCCATAGTTTAAGAATAATAGGTACATTTCTAATCAACCAAGGACCATTTTCAAGAACATCATCAACACCTTTCTTCGATTGAACTTAAAAAGAAGAACCCCTTTGCATTCATCATCACCTTTTGTATACCAAACTTAGCCCACGCATTAGTACAAAGTAATCAACAACATGAAAAGCAAGGCGTTGACCAAGGAAATACCCATACAAAGTATTCTCAAACCTAGTGTTCACCTCTTCAACCACTTTCATCGGGACGGAAAGATCCACACCATTAGCTTTCTTACTACATTCCAACCTACGAAAGTTTGGCGTGTGTTTCTTAGGTTCAGAGAAGTAACACCGGCATACGATGAAGAAGGTTGTTTCAAAGCATACACACCAACCTTCTCAATACCAACAGCCCACATGTGCATTCGTATCAACCTTATCAGAACTATGAGGCTTGTTAGAATCCCCATGTGGACCATTCGGATCATTAACTAAAGGATCAAGTGAAACCGGCTTCACTTGATTATTCTTGTCCACAATTGTAGATAATTCAACATCTCCATCATCAACACTCCATTCAGTAATAATTGGACCAGATGACGCAAGTATAGGCTGAGTAGAATCCTCCAGCGGATAACATGTTTAAGTGTTTTTGGAGCTTATTAAGGGCTGTTTCGTTAGGTTTAAAAGCTTTTTGCAGCTTTAGGAATTGAATTTCCATGTTTTTGCATAAAACTGGTTTCACACAACGGTTCAACCGGCGAGTTAGCCGGGTCGATTAAAAACCGGTTTTTAAAGGCGACTTAGCCGGGTCAATTAAAACGGTTTTAAAATATTACAAAAGGGTTTACAGATGACTTTTAACCATTCCATCATTGGTCAAACTTACTACTCCCTTGCTAACTTGCTAACTTTCTGTTTTTGTTTCTTGCGGTATAATAAGTTACTCATGACACGCAAATGGTTTCATGTTAACTTTGATTGCATAAATAAAAGAAGATTGATCTGATACGTAATAAAGTGCATAGACACATGTAAATATCAAATTACTTAAATATCAAAATGTAACGGATTAACAAGTAAAAGATTGAAATATATATGAATTTAATTTGACGTGTGTTGATATGATTTTATAATAATAAGCTTCGACATCAACTAATTCGCCAAACAACTTTACAAAAATACAAACTTCAACTTTCAACTTATAATATAACCTATAGTTACAACTCCGGCCATAGCTCCTCCTCCAATTCATTTAGCCAAACATACTCATAGCCACATACGACCCTACACATCATTGACTTAAAGGACCATATAAATATGCATATTACTCCACATAAGAGTAAGGAGTAAGGACAATGACTACTGAAGTAAAACGCACTTCATATTAGTCTATCACTTTTTGTATACATTCTATCTTTCTAGTCTTTGCATAACAAGGATGGATAAAAGGACCTTATATATATGCATATTACGACCACATAATACTCTAGATAAGAGTAAGGAGTAAGGACATTGACTACGGAAGTAATATGCACTTCATATTAGTCTATCACTTTTTGTATACGTTCTATCTTTATAGTCTTTGCATAACAACGATGGATGTCTATTATTGTTTACCTTGACTTTTCATAATAATAGATAAATGAGAGGCTATTTTTCCTATATTAATGTTAAATTTTGGATTGACAATTTGAAATGCCCTTCTTATAGTTACTATTATGGATTAATGGTCTCAAGTTTGAAATAACAAACGCGATTTTCACAAACTTAGTTTTGATTTGTACATAAAAATTTATGCTTCGTGTATGTGTTACGTTCTGCTTATTCTCCTTGTATCATGTTATGTCTAAATCTAAAGT
The DNA here is from genome assembly GCA_910596185.1 of Chrysanthemum makinoi. Taxonomy (NCBI): domain Eukaryota; kingdom Viridiplantae; phylum Streptophyta; class Magnoliopsida; order Asterales; family Asteraceae; genus Chrysanthemum; species Chrysanthemum makinoi. The sequence goes on from OU343221.1 coordinate 341,499,726, forward strand.
AAATATGTGCAAATCTAAAGACTAAAGTATACGTGTGTGCGGATCACCACACACTAAACCAAACAAGTTGGATGGCTGAGACCCCCTTAAATAACCCATGACCGATAAAATTATAAAGTTATTCAAACTCAACTACAAATATGTATAATTTATATATAATAACATGTATTAGTACACTACAAGGATAATGGGTTATAGTAATGACATGTCGTCGCTAAAGTATTTATTAAATAATTAATAAACTTATTTGATAAATTTAAACTAATAAAGGATCAAACTAAATAACTAATAAACACTTTTAGCGACAACAAAAGTCTAAATAAAAAAGAAATGTTAATTAAAAACTTTTAGCGACGACATATATCACCGCTAAAAGTGACGTGCATCATTTCCGGATCGGTAAGGCTGTTGCCCACATTTTTCCCAGATTTTCCGCGACCAAATACCAGTTTTTTTTTATTTTTATTTTTATTTATTTATTTATTTTTTTTTCAAAAACGTACTAATCCCATTTGGAAGTTCAAATTTCAAATAAAACATTGGTAGTCGTCACAATAAACATACGTATAAGTTCAACAAAGAAAATAGTTCAAAGTTCACAATACATCCCTGCTCACTTACATCTTCTCCATCCTTCACAATACATCCCTGCTCACTTAATATTGATTTTCGCGGCTTGTAACTCATTGAAGAAATGAGTGAATCGAAAATTTTCGCCGGGACAAATTTTATGCATCTGACTTCAGGTATACATTCTTTATTGGGATTGAGCGCTTGAATAACTTGATGCATGCCTGGTAAGTTGGGTGGGAAAATGAAAAAATAGCTCTACAAGAGAAGTGATATACGACTTTATTTATGGTCAATGTTGTGACAAAATCATTTTTATCAAAATCATTTTACTGATAAGCAAATGTTGAAGACTTTATGTAAGGGAGTTTAATTTCTCAAACAGATTTGCATCAAACAGAACTAAAAAAATAAATTATAACACATAAAGAATTATCTGATTATGTACTCATTATACTTCTATAAGAATTTTAACATCAAATTGACGAGCTCGTTTTAGGCCATTTTTCTACTTTCGCACCAGGATCTGTACAAAGCACATAGTTTCACAGCTGATCACACATTCTTTATCACTTTGATCAAAGCTTTTATTGGAACTGATTTGAAAACAAAAATAGAATACTTGTTTGCAAAGCGATTAAAGTTGTACTACACAGTTAAAGTATTCTCCAAAAAGGACATTAATTTCTCAAATAAAACGATCTTTGTGGAATAATATATAAGACACCATCTAAAATTTTACTTCTGAGAAATGGAAATTAATTTATGAGAAAAGGGTAGCTCAAGTATAAATAGAGACATACGAACCTTCACTTTATGGAAAAAAGGCATGCAAAAGCAAGCAATGGCTTCTTCAAACTTCTTACTTTTATCTCTAGCTCTACTACTCATCGCTCTCTCATTTGTACCCAACTTTACTGCTGTTTCTTTGGAGGAAGCAAATGCTCTTCTTAAATGGAAAGCAAGCCTTAAAATCCCAAACAACTCCCAAATTGTATCTTCTTGGACACCCCTTGCAACGAATACTAGTGCACCCGCTTCATTCCCTTCTTGGTTTGGAATTGCTTGCAACGCTGATGGGAACATTAATAGGTTGAACCTCTCGACGTCTGAGTTAAAAGGTACGCTTCACCAGTTCCCGTTCTCTATTCTAGGCAACCTTACCCATTTTGAGCTTAGTGTAAACAACTTCTTTGGTCCCATCCCACCAGAAGTCGGACTCCTGTCCAAACTTGTCTATCTTAATTTTTCAACCAATCAGTTTTCTGGTGTCATTCCACCTACCATTGGTGTACTAAGCAAGTTAACCGTTTTGCAACTTTTTGGAAACAATTTGACTGGTTCAATCCCTACGTCGTTGGGTGATTTGAAGTCTCTAACTGAATTACGATTGAGTTACAATCAACTCAGCGGTTCAATTCCTTCATCGTTGGGTGATTTGAAGTCTCTAACTCATTTACGATTGGGTTACAATCAACTCAGCGGTTCAATTCCTTCATCGTTGGGTGATTTGAAGTCACTAACTCATTTACGATTGAGTTACAATCAACTCAGCGGTTCAATCCCTTCATCGTTGGGTGATTTGACATCTTTGAATATCCTTTATTTGTGGGGAAATCAACTCTCTGGACCCATTCCAATTGAGTTAGGGCATTTGAAGTCTCTCACTGAGTTAGATTTGAGCGAAAATCAACTCAGTGGTTCAATCCCTTCATCGTTGGGTGATTTGAAGTCTTTGAGTATCTTGTATTTGTACACAAATCAGCTCTCCGGACCCATTCCAATTCAATTGGGAAATTTGAAGTCTCTCACTGAATTAGTTTTGGACGAAAATCAACTCAATGGTTCAATTCCTTCATCGTTGGGTGATTTGACGTCTTTGAATATCCTTTCTCTGCCAACAAATCAACTCTCTGCACACATTCCAATTGAATTAGGAAATTTGAATTCTCTCACTGCATTATCTTTGAGAGAAAATCAACTGAATGGTTCAATTCCTTCATCGTTGGGTGACTTGACGTCTTTGAATATCCTTTATTTGCACAAAAATCAACTCTCTGGAGCCATTCCTTTTGAATTAGGGAATTTGAAGTCTCTCACTGAATTAGATTTGAGAGATAATCAACTCAATGGGTCAATCCCTTCATCGTTGGGTGATTTGAAGTCTTTGAATATCCTTTATTTAGGGAAAAATCAACTATCTGGACCCATTCCAATTGAATTAGGGAATTTGAAGTCTCTAACTGATTTAGAATTGAGCCATAATCAACTCAATGGTTCAATTCCTTCATCGTTGGGTGATTTGAAGTCTCTCACTGAATTACATTTGGCCGAAAATCAACTCAGTGATTCAATTCCTTCATGGTTAAAAAACCTTACAAGCCTTCAGATTCTGTATCTTCGTGATAACAAGTTATCTGGTCCTATACCAAAAGGAATTGGAATTCTAAAATGGTTTGAGCTAGAGATGGACAAAAATCAGTTGTCTGGCCAATTGCCTGATGATTTGTGCCAAGGGGGAAAGCTTCGAAGATTAACTGTAAGTTTTAATCAACTCTCTGGTCCTATTCCAAGAGGGCTATGGAATTGCTCCACCTTAACAAGAGCAAGGTTTGAATTTAATCAATTTAGTGGAGATATATCGAATAGTTTTGGTGTCTACCCAAGCTTAAATTTCTTTGATGTCAGTCATAATAAATTTTATGGGCAACTATCTCATAACTGGGGTAAATCCAAGAATTTGACTACATTAATGATGGGATTTAACAACATCAGCGGTAGCATACCACCAGAGTTTGGAAATTCAATTCAAGTGCTTGATCTTTCTTCTAATCACTTGGTTGGCCAAATTCCAAAGGAGTTTGGGGAGATGAAAAGTTTGTTAAATTTAAACTTGAGCGATAACAACCTTTCAGGTGTTATACCTCAAGAGCTTGGATCACTGCATGGCCTCCTTACTCTTGACCTTTCCAAAAATAGGTTAAACGGGTCATTACCAAGATATATTGGGGATTTGGTACACATCACTCGCATATATCTTAGTAATAACAAGGTCAGTGGAAAGATCCCATCGGAGATCGGTAAATTAAGGCAACTCAATGTTCTTGATTTATCTTGGAATTCACTCACAAAAGAGATACCATCAGATATTGGAAGTTTGGAAAGTCTGGTAATGATGAATCTTTCTCACAATAAGCTATCTGGTTCAATTCCTAATGGTTTCAGTAACTTGCCAGGAAGGGTTGATATAGACCTGTCTTACAATGAGCTCACTGGTCCAGTTCCCCCTTGTGCTGTCTTTCTAAATGTGTCTGGAGAAGCATTTAAAGGAAATGATGGTCTTTGTGGAAATGTTACAGGTTTGGAACTTTGTGAAAGTCAAATAGTAATGAAGAAAAATAATCATTTTCATCATAAGGTCATCCTTGTAACAGTGATCCCAATTTTTGCGGCCCTTTCACTTGCTTTATTCATGTGTGGCCTAATTGCTTATCGACGTAGAAAGAGAAATTCTCCACAGATACCATCAGGCGAAGAAGGTGGCAAATTTTTCGCAATAACAAGTTTTGATGGACAGGCGATGTATGATGAAATCATCAAGGCAACAAACGATTTTGATGATGCATTTTGTATTGGGATGGGAGGATACGGTACTGTGTATAAAGCTGAGTTACAACCAAACAATTTAGTAGCTGTCAAGAAACTTCATTCATCATCTGAGAATGACGATCAAGGCTTCCTAAATGAGGTACGAGCATTAACAAACATAAGGCACAGAAACATAGTTAAACTCTATGGATATTGCTTCCATGCTCGTCACTCATTTTTGATTCTGAATATCTTGAGAAGGGGAGTCTAAAATTGCTCTTAAGTAGCGATATCACAGCAAAGGAAATGGATTGGCTGAAAAGGGTAAGAATTGTTAGGGCTGTAGCGAATGGCTTGGCTTATATGCACCATGATTGCACACCACCTATAATTCATAGAGACATTTCTGCAGCTAATATCCTTCTCGATTCTGATTATGAGGCACATATCTCGGATTTTGGAACAGCGAAGCTTCTAAAGCTGGATTCATCCAATTGGACTGCGGTTGTAGGCACCTTTGGCTATGTTGCACCAGGTAACTACCATATATTTCAAAGTTAGCTATACATACTTCTTCTCAAGTTTCAGATTTATCTATGTTGCATTTAAACATGATCTGATATAACAGCTTCTTTGTATTCTCTGTTGGAAATAATATGTAGTGACATTTATTTTCTAATAATAGGTTGAACATTATAGAGGAAATATGTATGTTTATAAGTTGATAAACAAATTAATTAATAAGTTTGTTTTATAAGTTGTATTAAACAACTTTGAATTAATTTGAATTAACTGAGAATAAGGATATGGTGGGGGTAAGCTAGTGATATGAGTAAACATGCATGCTCTAACGTATTTGTACAAGTCATTCTTGCTTGGCTTGACTTGTTCAAAGTAGTGGGTTGTTGCATGGTTAACTTGGTCTACTGATATCACGAATAAGAAGGGATGTGGGAGTGATATTTGGAAGTGAATCATGGGAAAAACAGTTGAATGTACGTGGATTCAAATATGTTTTCTTCATCTATAAATAGAGATTGAGAACTCTATTGTAAAAACACCAAAATATCACTATCTCTTTAATATCTGTTACTCCACATAATCTTAAAGAATATTTCTTACTCTACAAACCGATTGTGCATTACGGGATATTGTTTAAACACAATATACCGTTAGAGACTGCATCAATCCTGGGGTGTACGGTACGTAGGCTCGAAGCGAACAAACGGGCTCCGTAGAAACCTTAAAAGGACAAAGAAGCTCTTCTTGTGCAGTCACTGTTTGCTGTCTTTTTGGGGTTTTGTTTGTTGTTCTTGTAAACTATTTACAGGTTCTTTTGGATTGTTTTGGTACTGTGTTTGGTGTTTTGTTATAGGTTGCTGGTGTTGGTTAAGATAAACAACAATCTTTTAAGGTTTCTATTTCTGCAATGGACGCTGGAGCATCATCATCAAACCTTCGTATCATGAACCAGGAGTTTGTCAAGTTGGACAAATTTGACGGGTGTAACTACACCGATGGGGCTGACAAGATGAAATTCTTGTTGATCGTTCTCAAGATCTTCTATGTTCTTGATCCGTTTCTGGCTCCGATTCCTGCTGATCCTGTTCCCGCTGAAGGACAAGAGGTTGACAGGAACCAAATTCTCGAGGTTAAGAAGCAAAGGATGATTTGTAAGGAAGATGAGACCTTATGTTGTGGTCACGTCAAGAAATCTCTTTTTGACAGGCTATACGATGTCTATTCTCCTATCACCGATCCACAAAGTTATGGAGTGCCTTGGAGTTTAAGTACAAGCAACAGGAGGAAGGTACTAATAGATATCTTATTTCTAAATTCTTCAATTTCCAAATGGTTGACGAGAAACCTATTTTGGAGCAAGTGCATGAACTCCAAATTCTCGTTAACAAGTTGAATGTGCTTTCTATTCCTATTCCTGAAATGCTACAAGTTGGAGCTATTGTGTCAAAGTTACCACCTTCTTGGAATGACATATCGAAGAAGTTGATAAATAAGAAAGATGATTACTCGTTGGATGATCTCTTGAAGCATCTTCGCATTGAGGAAGAGGCTAGGAATAGAGACAAACGAGTGAATCATGGGTCCACTGTTCATCATGTGCAAGTCGGAAACTCTTCGAAGAGAGCTTCTCGAAACGGTCCAACGAAAGTCAACTTGGGGGTGAAGCATGACAAATTCAAGAAGATCGGACCGTCAAAGAGAACCGGAAAATGCCATGTGTGTGGAGACACTGGCCATTACGCACGTGAGTGCAAGTTGAGGAAGTCCGGAAATGATGATGTTAATGTGGTGGATGGTGAAATTGCGGATCGTGTGGCTCATGTTCATCTCGATGAAGATAACTTCGTAGCATAATAACTTTAATAGTTTCTGGTTTTTCCAGCTTGTTTTATGTTTGAGCATGGCGGCTAGCGCTTTTGAATAATTTGTTGGTTTTGTTCTCGTTTTCAATTCTAGTGTAATCGTTTTTTATTTCTAGTGAAATTTCGTTTGATTGTTTGTTTATGAAAGCTATATGTTTTAAACATATGTTGAATGTTTATCTTTCATATGTTGTTACAACACTATATTCTGAGATTTGAGAAAAATAATTAACGATCACTGCAAATTGAGAATTTTGGAAACCATTGCCAAAATGTAGATGAAGTAATTAAAATAATCACATGTTGGAGTGATGTATTTAATGACATGAGGCATTATTTTAATTGGTGTGATCAAAAGTGGAAGTTTGATTCACGTAAATAAAAGAGCAGTAGCTATTGTGCGAGTAATATATTGTATTTAAATGGTAGCACTTGTAAATGTGATCGAATTATATGATATGATTATGTGATAGGCACTACAGATTGTTGATGTGGTCCATAGGTATAAGGGTTGTAGTGGTTGGTTTATAATGCAAGAATAGTAGATTAGTAGATGTGTTGTTACGAGATCGATGAACGGACATATTGGCTGACTTGGTATGCAACTTCGGTTGAAACCGTTAACCTATGATTCCGAACTATGGGCCTTAAAACGTTATCATGGTCGATCACCTTGTTCACGACCTTGGTCTAAGATTTCATGGCAGTTTAATAGGTAAATGAGATCCTATTATAACATACAAAACACATATTTAGAGTCTACTGATTGTTTACCACTAACTAAAACCTAATGGGTTTACTCGTGAAGGAATAAATTATTATCATATCGTTTAAGTGCATAACCTTTTCATTGAGATCGAAAGGCAATGCTCTAAACTGTTTGAAATTCACATGAAGGTGGAGTGCTATTGTTACGATAGATGCTTTGTTTTGATAAGCAAAAGCATGTGAGTATCTCAAAGTGTGAACTAATGTGTGTGTGTATATAGTCAAGTTGTGACTATATGAAAGGTCAATTAGATTGGAGATCTAACACCATAAAATTCCAGTGTGTTGGAATAATGTGAGAATATTGAGATGGTACCATTATAGAAAAGTTGTCAAGTTATCTAGAAACTTGAACTTGATACTACCAAACCTCTGACGAGAGATTTAGTGAGTATTTGTGATGAGACCGATAAGAGTAAAGTGACTTCTCGGTTATATCCTAATAAGTTTCTGACGAGAGACTTGCTAAGGATTACTAGAGACATGGGTTTGAAACCAAATGTGAATCGGTTGGTGATGGAAACCCGACTTGATTGTAGAGCTCCTACATTACGAGTTTAATGGGTAATAACGAATTCATTAATCGATAGAAGGTACTATCGACCTAATTAGCCCATGTATAGTAAAGATAGTACGTCGTTGACGAGGTGTAGGTTGAGGTAAAACCTCTTAACTAAGCTTGAGAGGCGTCTTAGCAACGAGGACGATAGAGAAGCTTAGCCTATATAACCTAGAGGTGGTGCCGCCTCAAATAGAGAGTCATGGTTTCTCTCTTAGAGGGTTATGAAAGGGATTTAGCGCATGGCCATATTCGCGCGTAGTAAATTGAGAATGCACAATATAATAATGGAAGTGCGTATGTATTCGCCGGTAAGATCAAAAGGTTTTGGTTTAATCTTCGGACACCATTATCTTGAGGTTCGTGGTTTAATCTTTGGACACCATTGAATCAATCTTACTTTGTGTATGCATATCTAACGAGGTTTAATCTTTGTGACACCTTGTAGCACAACATGTTCGAGTGAGTAGAGAAATTGTTCAACACGGTGGGGGATTGTTGGAAATAATATGTAGTGACATTTATTTTCTAATAATAGGTTGAACATTATAGAGGAAATATGTATGTTTATAAGTTGATAAACAAATTAATTAATAAGTTTGTTTTATAAGTTGTATTAAACAACTTTGAATTAATTTGAATTAACTGAGAATAAGGATATGGTGGGGGTAAGCTAGTGATATGAGTAAACATGCATGCTCTAACGTATTTGTACAAGTCATTCTTGCTTGGCTTGACTTGTTCAAAGTAGTGGGTTGTTGCATGGTTAACTTGGTCTCGATATCACGAATAAGAAGGGATGTGGGAGTGATATTTGGAAGTGAATCATGGGAAAACAGTTGAATGTACGTGGATTCAAATATGTTTTCTTCATCTATAAATAGAGATTGAGAACTCTATTGTAAAAACACCAAAATATCACTATCTCTTTAATATCTGTTACTCCACATAATCTTAAAGAATATTTCTTACTCTACAAACCGATTGTGCATTACGGGATATTGTTTCGCTTACAATATACCGTTAGAGACTGATCAATCTGGGGTGTACGGATACGTAGGCTCGAAGCGAACAAACGGGCTCCGTAGAAACCTTAAAAGGACAAAGAAGCTCTTCTTGTGCAGTCACTGTTTGCTGTCTTTTTGGGGTTTTGTTTGTTGTTCTTGTAAACTATTTACAGGTTCTTTTGGATTGTTTTGGTACTGTGTTTGGTGTTTTGTTATAGGTTGCTGGTGTTGGTTAAGATAAACAACATTCTCATGTTTCCTTCCATGTAGAACTTGCTTATACGATGGTGGCGACAGAGAAATGCGATGTGTTTAGTTTTGGAGTTGTTGCACTAGAAGTGATTATGGGAATGCATCCAGGAGAACTTATATCATGTCTACCAACATTGTCTACTGATGATCTATTGCTAGCCAATGTAGGAGATAGACGGATTCTGCGACCATCATCTCTAGTTGAGAAACTAGCTTATACAATTTTGAATGTCTCACGGGCATGTTTGAACTACAACCCACAGGAAAGGCCAACAATGCGCCAAGTCAAAGATTTATTGTCAGTGGATGATCGAGTTTGGATGAAGATGCATTTATCAGTAACTTAATGCTAGCTTGATTGATTTTGTATGATGTCTAGTCATAAGTCAGAAAGTTTAAGAAACTTTTTATGTATTTTTTCTTGTCGTGAATTATGTTGTAGATTGTTACTGCTATAAAATATGGAAATAATCTATATCAATGAAGATTGCTACCTTTCTAGAATAATACAGGTACGTGTATTATTATGGATCTTTTCGGTAAAGTCGTCTTTAGATTACAAGTTTATTAAATAGTAATATACACTGGGAAATTTGTATGATGTCTGGTTGTAAGTCATAAAGATTTATCTCCACACTATATATTAGAGGCTTGTGGAATATGTTGGGTACTCTTCACAGGTCTAACGTCAAGCCATCTTCGTTGCATTATTGCTTTATAATTTACCATGGTGTGCGTATGAGATTTAGAGACAAAGTATGCGAATTGTATAAAACACAAAGATATGAAATACGAAAATAACAAAGACTTGTAAACTGAATTGTTTTTGTACAAATAACTTAGACTCGATCCTAATTAAACCATGTGAAACGACACAATTCAAGACCCAAATCTGAATCAAAGTTCACAAGCAGAAACACAAAAACCAATAACCGGATACTAGAATATGCTCACTAGTATTAATCAGAAAATATAAGCTCAAACAACTGATAGGTTTTTTCATATATCCAACCACAAGCTTGGCTGGTATATATAGGTATTTAGAATATGCTTTCTAATCCTACTACAATTCTAATTAAACAAAATAGTCCTTAACAAATAAGAAGTCCTAAATAGACTAGAATTGTAAAAGTAATTATCCATATGCTCGGTTTGTTTTGACTGTCCATAGGCTCGGATCAGTAATTATCCCAACAACAATCACAAGTTTGTGAAACGTTGTGATGTTTCATAAAGTTAACCGTTTCTTAACTGCCCTCTAACGGGCTTAACTAACATAACTACCAACTTAAGGGGGTGTTTGGATCAAAGCTTGACCCAACCCATGTCCTTCCCCTTTTTGACCCATTAACATAAAACATAAATAAAAACAATGTACTTTTAACATACAAAGATTAACGAGAGGTTTACAGAATCGTCATTTTTATATTAAAATTGACTGATTTGTTTGATTGATTTGCGGTTTTTATGAATTTATAAAATAACTAATAGATGCCATGATTATATATATGATGTATTTTAATTGTTTGATTGCTTTTATGATTTTCCACAATAGGTTTCCATGATTATTTCTAAGTGATAGGCGTTTTTTAATTTAGTAACTAAAATCATGTACATCTGTGTTCGATAAAATGCTTGAATGAATTTCTTTGTGTAGACATGGAGAAACATAATTCATGAAGTCTGCATGTTTCTAGAGTGTGTGTTTATAAGTAATTGGGTTTTGGCTATTAAATAGCCACCTAATTTCTCAAATGTACCGATATGGTACGTGTACTTTTTTTTCTTACCCGGATAGGTCTTGTACTTTTTTTTTTGTGTCAATATGGTCACACAGTTCATACATAGCATGCCAAGTAAATTACGTGGAATTTTTTTCTTTTTCTTTTGTTTAACTCTATACATGTGGGTTGCCAAGTAGACAGGGTAACGTTAAAAACCCTTCCCCAGTTATCACTTTACCAAAAACGCTTCTATTTTCCCCCAATTCACATAAACCCTAATTATGTAATCATCATAATCACAAAACTGACATAAACCATGAAGAAGATATCCCTTGTTATTCATCACGAAGGTACATTTATCTACGATCCCTTGTCCTACAGCAATGGCGATGTTGATGTTGTAGAGAATGCTGATTTGGGTAAATGCAACCGTGCGAGGCTGTTAAAGATTGTCAAAGAGTGTTGTATGTTTCCTGTTGAAGGTATGTACTACTGTGCTCCTAAACAAGAGTTGGGTAAACATTTGAAATATTTAAGGAATGATAGTGAGTTAGCAAATTGTATCAAATTAGCTTTTGATAATGGATGCAAGGTAGAACTCTATGTTGAACATTTTGGGATAAAATATGATTTGGGGGTACAATTTAGGGTTGGCAACGGTTAGGATTTAGGTTTATAAAGATGTAGAAGATGAGGTGGGTTGGCAACGATAATATTTTAACCCGTTTGATGGCCACGTCACACAAACCCAAATGACTGGGCAAGCCACGTAGGAGACACGTAGGATTGTTGATGTACAAATGAACTTTGTGACCATATTGACACAAAAAAAAAGTACAAGACCTATCCGGGTAAGAAAAAAAGTACACGTACCATATCGGTACATTCGATAAAGTAGGTGGTTATTTAATAGCCTAAACCCTAAGTAATTGCTATAAATTTATGAACCAAAGTTAGTTAATAACGTGTAAAGTATGTGGTTGTTGAGGCTACCGGGATAGCACGTAGGAGGACCAAATGTGGCGGTTTTAACTTCTGTAGCCCGTTCTCTACCTTAGACAGGTTAAGTACTGATTGTACTCTCACTGGTAGAGTTAGTAGACTGATTATCTAACAGAAAGTGAAAGTCTTAGAACTAATATAATATGTGCAATGCATATAGATATTGGCAGTTCTTCTATCATGTTGTTGTTGCCATGGAGATGATGATTAATGTATTGAAGATGACTTTATGCATGGTATTAGATACATAAACTTTCTCTTCTGGATATTGAAAAACATCTACTTTGTAATTCTCACTAATTGGATCAAAGAATGAGTTTATAATATATGATTGAACCTTGCTTTTTCAGGAAAGAGTTAGAGTCGCCTCAGCTGGATCAATTACTTCGGGATGAGAGGAGGATACATCAAAATACCATTTGCTAAGTTTTACCTTATTCAATCTGACATAATCCTTTGCTATAATGATTAAGTAGGTCTTATGCATGAAAAGATACTTTGGGCTAATTTTGACCTTTTTGACCTGTTTCCTTTAAATCTTTTGATATTTGAATCATATCTGCATGGTACTAAGATCTTATAAATGGGATTCACGTAGTATGTATAATGGCCTCACCAAAGTGCATCTACATGTTTAATAGTAAAGTTGATGAAAGAAGTTAATCTGAAATAGCTTTTTTTTTAACCGCAGGAACCTCATAAATTACTTCAACCAGTAGACAAGACTATGATGAAGACATTGGCAATTGAATTTGCAGAGTACCAGGTGAACCTTTATCTAATTTGTATTTTGCTACCTCTTTGATGAGATTCAACCATTTTGATTTTATCTTACCAAATTGTTTATACGATCACAAATATTTTATAGGTCTCTGTCGATGTGTTCATCACTACCCAAAGTTATGTTGATATTGCTTCAATCTCTTTTATCCCCCGAACCACTGGAGGACAGGTAGTCATTGCAATCTTACTTTTTGTCAAACAAATTAGATTGGTTTTCTTGCCATTCTTTAAGAATCGCTTTTAATAAAATTCCCTCCTATTTTCAGGTTTATTATTATCACCCTTTCTCTGCTCTTTCGGATCCCGCAAAACTATACAATGATCTGCGTTGGAATGTCACAAGACCACAAGGTGAGCCCTAAAAAGATGTCTGCTTCAGTTTTACTTTCATAGTTTAGTCATAGATGTGGCAATATGGGTGGGTTGGTTGGTTTGGGCATCAGGTCAGATTAATCAGGGTAAGTTGATATGTCAAATATGATTACAGAAAATAAAATGTTTTAGACCAATTTGCCCCGTTTCATTCTAACACTTATTTTTATGCTGTCCTTAAAATATCAAGTGTAACCCCGATCGATCCATTCATTACTAAATGGGTCAAACTGGTCACCTCAAAATTGGTAAATTTATCCATTTCTGTTGTCTCTTCCCTTTGACTCTTTAGGGTCTTCAAGTACAAGACTACTCTGGAAACTTCTGTAAACGGATTCCCACAGATGTCGACCTACCTGCGGTATATACTGAACTTCAAATTTATAAGCCTTGAGTTACTGTCTTATAAGATCACTTCTATTAAAACTGATATTTTGCAGGTTGATTGTGACAAATCTATAATGGTGACTTTGAAACATGATGATAAATTAACAGATGGCACAGAATGTTCTTTCCAGTGTGCCCTTCTTTATACTACTGTATATGGGCAAAGAAGAATACGTGTCTCCACTTTATCGTTGCCTTGCACAAGCATGCTGAGCAATCTTTTTCGCTCAGCTGATTTAGACACCCAGTTTTCTTGTTTTCTAAAGCAAGGTATTTCTTAATTTCGGATGTCACTTTTGCTTTATTGAATACTGTAAAGATTATTCTTGTTTTGTATGTTGCAGCGGCTAATGAAATCCCTATTACTCCATTACCTCAAGTGAGGGATCGGGTGACAGATCTTTGCATTAGTATTCTACATTCTTATCGGAAGTTTTGTGCAACTGTGTCATCATCTGGACAGCTAATTCTTCCTGAGGCACTCAAGTTGTTGCCTCTATACACTCTCGGTCTGTTTTCTTCTTTATATTAAAGGCATTCTAATTAGTGGGGGCATCGGATACCGACCAAAACCAATAATCCAAACATATCTAAATCAGTTTGGCCAGAGACCATTCATTGAAAATGACGCATTCGTTTATTACCTCAAATTTGATCGAAGGGGAATGTGTCATATGTGTTGAAAGTCCCCTTAAGGTTTTTTATAATGTATACAACCTCATAAATTGCCTTTTTTAAAGGATTAAGATAATAATCTTGGTAATCATAATCATCTCTTCAACAATCTCTATAAGTTTAAAAATGACGAGCAAAAAGTGTTTATGGGTCATCTCAGCCAGGCTCATGCTAAAGATGACCTGTTTTGACTTGTTCTTTTTTCACCTGGTCATCTTGCCACCTCTAGTGAAAATATAACGAATCCAAAGATTCTTTCGATTTGCCCACCCCCTAGATATCATTTAAATGTTTTGGTTTATAGGTGAATTCAAGATCTAACCTGGCATGGTTTATGTTATAGTGCAGGTTGGTCTTTTGGTGTTCTGTCATAGGTTGTTTGTTATAGCCATTTAGACTTGTCCGATATCGGATGTTTCTTAGTTTGAATGTTATTCTGAGATGAGAATGTTCACTCAGTTGTTATCTTATGATGTAATCGTTTTGAGATTTTAATATAATTCACCTTTTGCACCAAAAAAAAAAAAAATGTTTTGGTTTAATATTGCATAAGATACGCACAGGTAATTTACCTCTTTTATTTCTTGATTGCAGCTTTGATTAAAAGTATTGGACTACGAAGTGATGGGCGTATAGAGGACAGGTCATTTTGGATCAACTATGTCACCTCACTTTCTGTTCAATTAGCAATCCCACTTGTGTATCCCAGAATGATAAGTGTTCATGATATTGACTCAAAGGTATAGAATAAGATCGCTTAACAAAATGTCTGAATATTCAATTTCTACATCTTACATGTTTTTTTTGGCATGTTTCATCTGTGGCTACAGGATACCGATGGATCCGTTATTCCCCCTCCTATACCACTCTCTAGTGAACATGTGAGCGATGACTGGATCTATCTTCTTAAAAACGGAGAGGACTGCTTAATTTATGTTGGAGGCTCTGTAGATCCTGATATAACACAAAAACTGTTTGGCGTTTCTGCTTTTAGTGAAATCCCCAGTCAGGTACACTTGATATTCGTATTTCTTGACTTGTATCATTATAGTGGCAAAGTGGCAGGTCTAGTAATACTCTGTCGGCAGCTTTCAACCTGTTTGAGCCATTTGACCCGTTCTGATTTTGCCTGCTTTTAAAGATGGCAAAACTGACTCATTTGTCAGAAAAAACTACCCAAATTGACCCATATATATGTAAATGGGTCGAAGTTGGCATCTGTATATGCTCGCTCATTGATGTTTGCTAGAGTAACACTTTTAGAAGGTCTATTGGTTCATCAATCATCTGTTTGACTCAAACTTTTCGATACAGTTGGTACTGAAGCAATATGAAAACCCCTTGTCAAAGAAGCTAAACGAGGTTGTAAATGAGATACGAAGCCAAAGATGTAATTACCTACGGTATGTAATGTCTGTGGTATATCATCTTATCAGCCGCATTAGTTTATCTGTATATGAGAATGTTTCTGTTGACAAGTAATCCCTTTTTAATCCCGTTGTTATGGCAGGCTAAAATTATGCAAGAAAGGAGAACCATCAGGTGAGTTTTATAATATACATCTAGAGTTCTGTCTTCGTATTTTAATTGCAAGATTTAAGTTGATTCTTTTTTAAATAAAAAATCTTTCAATACATAAAGGCCATAGGTAATTTAGCTCAGGAACTTACTTAGAAACGGTAAATATTACGTTTTTTCTGAGTGTTTGTAAAGTATTTAAAAGTACCATTTTATGGTTTCTGATGTTAGTTTCAATTTTCCAGGAATGACATTCTTCTCGTATATGGTGGAAGACAAGTCTCCAAATAGTCCTTCATACGTTGAGTTCTTAGTACATGTCCATAGACAAATTCAAAACAAAATGGGTTGATTTTTAACAAACAGTACTTCAGTTATGTTTATGGGTTTGTGGTTAGAATTTACATGTTGACACAGCTGGGTTCGAGCCTAAAGAAGCGAAGCTTGAATCTTAGCAAAAACGTGGGGATAGTCATCATTGGGTTTCACCTATTCTTGGTGAAAACTCGAGTAAAGTTTTGTTAGTATTATTTGTGAAAGCTTAGCATAAACTGATAAAAGAAACATCTTTTGGCCTGGTTTATGGTAATTGTTATTTAAAGACTGTATATATAGATCTACAAAGCCTTTTTTTTTAATGATAATATTTACATGTGATGCTGATCTTTAGTTGGGTAAGTTATAATTTATTTCTTATATTTATGACTTTGTGCAAGTATGTTTGATTTTAGTTTTATTTTATTGCTAACTAGAGAAGTGCATCTGAAATGAAAGGATTCCAAATAGTTACAAGTTGACTATGCAAACAATGGTATTCCTTGATATACATGAAAATGCAAGAATATAGTAGGTAATCAAACTAGCTTTTTATGATAGAAAATAGTATGTTTAAATAAAATCACTAGTTTTTGTACCAAGTTTCTAACCAACTTTGTACTTTCCGCTAACATAACCGATAAGGTGAGTGAATTGTGTGTGTAATTGAGTTAATATATGAAGTGATAAGTGATTACATCTAATTTTATCTAGACAATGTATATTATCTAAGGGTTTTGCTAAACATAACTCTTAAGGTTAAGTTTAAGAAATAAAAACATGCATAACTGGTGGTACATAAAGTTATTGAAATCGGTGGTACATAAAGTTAGTTAAGAGATTAAGTGCAGGGTAAACAGTTATTATTCAACATACAAACAACTATTGCATTTCTGAATACTTTAAATGTAGCCTTTAGAGTAGGGGTGTAAACGAGACGAGACAACTAGCTAGTTATTCGAGATCGACTCGTAAAATACTCGAAATTGACTCGATTTAAACGAGTCGAGCTCGTGTTCGAGCTACTCGAGTATACATTCGAGTCGAGTTCGACCTCCAAAATACTCGGCTCATGAAGCTCGCGAGCCTTATATAGCATAGATTAAATTACACTTTTACCATTTTATATACATAAATTTACTTAATATTCATATAAATCGAGTCGAGCCGAGCTTGATATACCTAGTATTTAACGTGTTCGATTGAAATGTGGAAATAATCAAGCTCCAGCTCGAAATGTAAAGCTCGACCGAGCTCTAGTCGAGTTTCGAGCTCGAGTTTTAGTATTCGAGTTGAGCTCCAACTTGGCAGTACTCAACTCGACTCGGCTCGTTTATACCGCTACCTTATAGCCATGTTTAGCAATTTCCATTATCTAAAGTAAAATTTCGGAATTTAGTTGTTAATGGCTTAAATGCGGCCGTTAGCAAAACCTTATGTGTCATAGTTTGATTTGCTAAAGAAGTCAATCAAATAAGTTGAAAAAAAAAGTTTAGATCAGCCTATATTCCGACTAATATTATCCCCATTACTGATGGACAAATCTGTTTGGAAACAAAGCTCTTTTATCGGGGAATTAGACCTGTTATTAAAGTCGGCTTATCTGTTAGTCGGGTTAGGTGTGCCGCTCAATAGAAAACTATGAAACAAGCCTGCGGTAGTTCAAAAATAGAATTGGCACAATATCGCGAAGTGGCTGCCCTTGCTCAATTTGGGTCATACTTTGATGCTGTGACTCAAGCATTACTCAATAGAGATGCAAGGCTTATAGAAGTACCAAAACAACCACAATATGCACCACCTTCAATTAAATTTTTTTTTAGTCATTTATGCAGCTGTCAATGGATTTTGTGATCGAATGCCACTAGACATAATTTCTCAATATGAGAGTGCCATTTTAAAGAGTATAAAAACAGAATTACTACAATCCTTTTTAGAAAAAGGTGGCTTAACTAACGAAAACAAAATAGAACCATATACAATCTTGAAGGAATGCGCTTTGAGTTACACAATATAAAATAAAAAAATAGAAATATGAGGGAACGAAGTTGACACAATCTCATTTCTTTCCGTTGGTTAACAACCAACAAAAGTTCTCGTTTATGAATAGCTTTCAATATAGAATGACTCTTTTAAACAAGAAAAGAAAATACAAGGACTAAATGTGCCATTTCATTATAGTAGAGTGACTTGCCAACACAAAAACCCATTTTGCCCACTATATAAAAGCAACAAAAACACAATCCTACTCACATGGCTGCCGAGGTATGTTTATCGTACATTCTTTTGTACTATGTTTTTATTAAGGGATTGGTGATAACTCTTAAAATAATTGTAATAACCCTTTAATGTTTATTTATAATTTTATTTTTATTATAAAACTACGAAACAAAAAGTACAATACAAAATATAAAGTTTGGCTGAGTTGGTACCATCTCTGAAAAACTTATAAGCCCACTAGAGAGATCGGTGGGTAAAAGGTTAAGGGTTCGAGTCTTACTCGTGCTCACTCTAATTGGTGCCCCACAGGTAGGGGCGGAGCCAGAATTTCTTACTACATGGGGCACATTTTGATATTTTTAGAAACTGCATTACAAAATGATTATTAAGGTGGTAAATTACAAAAAATTAAAGATATTTAAAAACATTTACACTACAATTTTTTATTAATTTTTTTTTGCTAGAGGGGCACGTGACCCGGGGACCCCTCCCTATCTCCGCCCATGCCCACAGGAGAGTTGCCTATTAGGGGTGAGCAAATGTACCGAGAACCGAACCGGAACCGACCCAATCCGAACCGAATTTTAAACCCGCGGTTCGGTTCTCGGTTCTTCAGTATAACGAATTTCGGTTCTCGCTTCGGTTCAGTTCGAAACCGCGGGTATCGGTTCCGGAACCAAAGAACCAACCGATCAGTTATAGAATTTAGTCTTCCTCGTTGAGTAGTACAGATCCATTCACTGGGACAGGTGCTCATATATATAGTGTTGACAGTTTACTACAAATTATCAATAGAATATTTCATTACTTTGTTTTATTTTTTTCTATTTTGGATGAATAAATATTCATGAACAATTCTTGTTTACATGATCAAAAGATTTTTTGGGTAAAGGGGAGTAATCTTGCACCCTGGTAAATATATTAACCAAAAAACGTTAAGTACAATGGATATGAGTGAAATCCCATATCTCAGCCTGTTACATAGGCATAAAGCTTACATAACAAGATACTACCTATTTTCTAAACAAGAAAACAAACCACTACTCAAATGATAACATAGGACATAACGAAAACAAAATTACTTCCTAGGTCTTTGAAGCTCGGTGCCATACATGGCATTAAAGGCATCCAAATTCCCCGGAAGATCAGAAACCTTCTTCGCATAGTCATCATAGTCATAGTCATCATACTCATCTTCAAACTCTTGGCCACCACCGAATAGATTAACAAACTCATCAAATGGGTTAGCAACCACCTCATCTTCAGAATCAGACACCACGATATCTCCCACTTTAGAAAAAGGGTTAACTCTCTTAGTAGAAGAGGCGGGCGGAATAGAAGAATCACTAGTTTTAGGAGCCACACCCGACTTCATCTCTTTCAAATCACTCACATGGGGTTCTTGTGATGCAGTACCTGTCTTAGTAGACTTATCTTCATTAGCTTCCATTGTACGGCCAGAATCCATATCCTTGTTGGTGTCATTAGGAGGAGTACCAAAAGCATTCGTAGATTCCATATTAAGAGCATCAAACTGATTAGATGTAGAGATCTTAGTTCCACTCGAACTAGCCACATCAGAAGCATTCTTCTTAGTGACTTCAACTTTCTTAGGTTCAGGAGGAGTCTTTTTGGGTTGATATTGAAACTGCTTACCCACAACAGGTTTAGTAAACCCTCCTTGACCCGGAATAGTAGAACCACCTTGCTTTCCTTCCTTCTTCTTATTAATGACCGTCTTGAAACCATCATTAACACGCTTAGTAGCTAGCGGCGGGAGGTTCAACAACTTTAGAACATTCAATAAGAGTATGACCAAAAATCTTACATTTATCACAATGAGGTGGTTTCCACTCGTATTCAACCCGTATCTTCTCAATAGTCGAACTCGACCCATCAAGTAACGGTATCTCAACAGTAAGGCAGTCCCTAAGTACCTCATCCGACTTCACTTCAATCATGCATCTAGCAAAACTACTACGACCCCACGAGTCCTTGCACATTTGGCTGATCAAAAGATATGTATGCTTAATAACTAATTACTTTTGTTGACTTTTTCTATAATAAAAAAATTAGATCAACTTGCTCGCTCAGTTCTATAATAACAAAATTGAAAAAGATTGAAAAAAATGCCCGAGAACCAAACTTGCACTAAAGGAAACGGAAAAAGATTGAAAAAAACTTGCTAGTAAAATGCTCGATCAGTTCAATAATTAAAAAATTAAAAAAGATATATAGCTTTGATCAACTTGCACTAAGAGCACTCGGTATGGTGCTAGTTAAGGGTGGGTTAACCCTTAACGCCACTGCTTTTAGGGGTGTTAACCACACCGTCCTTGGCGTTATTGCTGCGTTAACGAGGCTAGGTTACTGCCTTAACGTGGCATTAAAGGTGAAACAAATAAAAAAAAAATCACAAACACCCTCCCAAACTGCTATTATAGCCGTTGGGTTGGCAAAGGCAATTTGGTATGTGTGATCAAAAATACCCAACAATTATGCTTGAAGCTGTTGGTTCTGGCATGCATTTTTTGGGATGGCGGGGGCGAATAACGATATTAATGTTTTAGACAACTCTTCGTTCTTCGACAACATTTTTGCTGACATTGCCCTAAGAGCCCCTTATATGGTTAATGAAACTAGGTATGAAGACGGGTATTACTTGGCTGACGGAATTTGCCCACATTGGGCAACTTTCGTGAAATCCCTCTCGTCAACAACTGACGAAAAACATACTTATTTTAAAAGGAAGCAAGAAAGTGCCCGAAAGGATGTTGAACGTGCTTTTGGTGTGCTTCAAGGACGTTGGGGTATACTACAACAACCGGCACGTCAAATGGAAATTGTCAAGATACATAGAATCATGTATTCTTGCATTATTTTGCATAACATGATTTTAAAGGATCAAAAATTTGCATTACGTGACTATAACAAAATGTGGGTGGATCCGTCAGCATGTATGAGGCAACAAAGGTGGGTCGAAAGATGTGATACCCACCGTCGCAAGGCAAAAGAAATACGCGACCGAGAAACGCATACTCAACTCCAACTAGACCTTATGGAGCATGTTTGGCAGAACCATCTTGAATGACAACAACAACAAGAGAGCGACAACGATGAATAAGTATTTGCTATGTTTCGTTTTTTTTGTTGTAATTTTTTTTAGTTATTTTATATTTCGTATTGTAATATGTTTAAGAATTAATGATATGTTTTTTAATAAATGAAGTGTTTGTTTTAGTTTAGGGGTTGAATTTGAAAATATTTGAGTTAAGGTTTAACTTGGGTAAGTTATGTAAGGGGTGTTTTTTTGTTAAGTTAAAGTGAAATGTTAAAGCTGATGTGGCGCTGACGTGACAAATGTTAAACTTTAACCTTAGGGCACCATACCTAAGGCTCTAAAGGAAACGTCATCTATCTAGGTTTAAGAAAAAAACTCGGTTCCAATCGGTTAGACCCGCAAGGAACCGAAGCGAACCGAGAACCGAACCGGAACCGAAACCTGTTACTCGGTCCGTTTCTCGGTTCCTTGGCCACCAGTTTTTCGGTTCTCGGTTCTCGCGGTTCTGGTTCGGTTCCTTGCGGTTCCGCAACCGCGCTCACCCTAGCCTATTCCTTGAGGGAGGATAATGGCCAGTGCCAAAAGGCACAGGGTCAGGGTGTTCCCGCCAATTACACGTTTGGTAGATTAACCTTATACTATTAATAGAGGGAGTAAAAGTGGGTCACGTACACTTAGGGTAAAAGGTGGCGGGGGTGCATAACAACTCCTTTTTATTAAAGATTCAAAAATCTAAAGTAAGCATTTTTTAAGGTTATTACACAGGTTTTGATGGGTTTTCAGGATCGATATGATCAAACAACATTCATGTGTATCATTCATACAAGAATCAATAAAAAGAGAAAAGAAGAGATTTGGTTGAACCCCTTATATCTGATATATATAAACTGAAAGAGGTTACATGCTGTTTACAAGATCCTAATCTATACATAATAGATGAAACACTGCAATCTCAAAGGGATACAATGTTTCATAAATGACACATGTATTCTTAACCCTATAAATAACCGTTTCTTTTTTTTTGACCCAACCCAATACCATGTTGGGTTTACAGGATATTAAAACTAAATACTGAATATAAACATACTTTCTAACTTATCAAAGATTAATGGATTAAAAACTTCCAACAAATTCCTCCCTAATCTATTAATCTTTGATTCCTGAATCTTCTTGTTCTTGAATGCCTTCTTGAATCTTTCTTTAATCTTGATGTCTTCAATGTTTGGTGCGTCACTGGATCTTTCTGATTTTCATGGCAGTTTCTTTTGCCTTTTGAAACAAGTCCATATGTTTCAATTTGTGACTTCAAGGCAAGTAAATTTCTTGGCCCTCTTCCTACACCGTCTTTGTGTGCTATAATAGCACTTGGGTACATCTTGATCTTGGTTAAATCCATAACCCTTGTAACAAAACGCAAATTGTGTTTTTATTTCCAAAATGCAATTTATTCTGTTTTGTTCCTTCATGATTGGCATCCATGATTGCGTTCCTTTTAAAGAAAAACGCAGATGTTGATTCCTGATTGGTGATTTGTCATGACTTGTTGTGTTGCTTGATCTCATACGCTCTAATACCACTGTTACACAGATTTTGATGGTTTCCAGGATCGATATGATCAATCAAACAACATTCATGTGTATCATTCATACAAGAATCAATAAAAAGAGAAAAGAAGAGATTTGGTTGAACCCCTTATATATATAAACTGAAAGAGGTTACATGTTGTTATAGGATCCAAATCTATATATAGTAGATGAAACGCTGAAATCTCAAAGGGATACAACGTTTCATAAACAACACATGTATTCTTAACCCTACAAATAACCATTTCTTTTTTTTTTTTGACCCAACCCAATACCATGTTGGGTTTACATGATATTAAAACTAAATACATAATATAAACATACTTTCTAACTTATCAAAGATTAATGGATTAAAAACTTCCAACAATGTCATCAGGTTACAGTGATATTTATGGACACATCTAGTTGGATGAGCCACAACAAATCACCTAGGTTCTTGGCTCAAGCTGATGCTATTGAGTTCTATTGTAAAGAAAAAATCGACGTAAGTTGGCATTTATCTTGTATGCACAATTTTTTGGCGAGTGTCACAATTTTGATCTAATGTGTGTTTATTTAAATAAACTAAAGGGGTGTTTGTTTAAGCTTATTTGGCCTGTTTATGGGTTATTAAACTTTTGAAAAGCTTCTATGCTCTAAATTTTGGTTTATATTTGTATTGATTAAGGGGGTGTTTGTTTAAGCTTATTTTTGGGCTAATGAACCCATTTTTATGGGTTATTTTGAAGTTTACGGGCTTTATGTAAGTTTGTTATGATATATATAGTAAGCTAATAAACCCAAAAGTAAGCTTAGGGGTGTTTGGTTAAGCTTATTTTTGACTTGTGAGTTTATGAGCTTATATTTCATAAGCCTGAATTTTGAGGCTTATTTTGATACTTAGTGGTCTTATATAAGGTGTTGTTTATTTATTAAGAGGCCCTGAATCTGAATCTGACTCGCACATCTGAATCTGAATCTGAATCTGAGGCAGAACTGAATCAAATAATATTGTTTGTTTTTTTTTTTATTAATAAAACGTCTGAATGTTTATTAGTTCAACTAGAGGCATTAAGATGCTCCTTCTATGTCTGGTCCGTTTAGATATTTTTACTTCTGCTTGCCTCTGAACGAAAAATAAAAAACATACACACTTAACACTTAAAAGCTCTAACTGACTAAGAGCTTTGGTCTATTAAGAGGTTGTTAAGACTTTTTTAAAGAATACAAACGACACCTAAGTTTAATATATTATGATAAGCTTATATTAGCCGATAAGTCTCAAAATAAGCCGAATTCAGATAAGCTAAAAAGCCCATGAATAAGCTTAAACAAACACCCCCACATCAATTGAATTTGTTTTGTCTGTTTAAGAGGGAAATGTTCTATAACCTGGGTTGACCTGCCCGGTTAGATATGACTGTTGTCTGCTTGTTTATGAACCAAGGGTTCTCTTGTTGACCTGGTTTGACCCATTTTACCAAATCCAGCTGGGTCATATCATTCATTTTTTTTTGAAGTTTGGGACCTGTAGTTTTTTTGGAACATGTTTAAGTGATGTTTGGAGCTTTTTTAGGGGTGTTTTTGGATCTGATTAAGGGTTGAATTTCCATGTTTAAAAAACCGGTTTCTAAAACAATGTAAAAGGGTATAAAGATGATGACTTTTGACCATCATTGGTCAAACTTATTACTCTCTCGCTAACTCGGTAGCTTTCTGTTTTTGTTTCTCGCGGTATAATTATCACGGAGTAATCTTTTTGGGACTCATAACACAAATGGTTTCATGTTAAACTTGATTGCAGAGTCACATGAAAGATCATTATTTTGAGCCGCTAATTCCTCAATTTTCTCTTGTGTGTTTGGTTCATAGCTAAATTCATAACTTGATAATTAGTGGACCCGTTAACACGTAAGCAGTCCAACCAGTCAGAAGGGTTTTTTTGGCAGATGAAAAATAATTGAGTGCCTTAATTGACAAATTTTATTTTGTAATGATTTTTGTGACGTTTTCCCATTCTTTTATGTTGTTGATGTGTTGGGAATATTTTTGTTACAGTTTCATCCAGAGAATTGTGTCGGCATATTGTCAATGGGCAGCAGCGCTTATAATTTGGTTGAACCTACTAGAGATCTTCAAAAGATCATGTCTAAAATTCATGGTTAGCTTCTTTAATACTATATGGCTATATATATTTTGAATATTCGTACGATGTATGTATATTTATCAAGTTTATTTGTTGCTCAGGTGCACGAGTAGACGGTGGTAATATGTGCATATAAGATGCACTCAAGAGTGCGGATCAGTTTCTTAAAAACAAAACCCTACAAAAAAGGGTTGCTGTTTTTGCTGGAGGGTATGTCTCTAAATGCATATTTGCTATATTAATGAAATCTTTTTTATTTGTTTAGTATGTTGACTCTAATAGCTATCAGCCTATCATATCTGTTGTGTGTGTGTTTTTTGTCTTTCAGTCCGGTATATTGGTTTAAGGATGATTTGAGAGAAATTGGAAAGAAGTTAAAAAAGAAGGGTGTAGCTGTTGATGTTGTCAACTTCGGTGACAAGAATGGACCTAAGGAAGGAGTGATTTTTGAGCAGCGTGGTCCATTAGAAGATTATAGCTTCCCGGGAGAAAGTAAGAAGGAAAATCTTGAGGCGTTAGTCGTTGCTGCAAATGATAATGACAACAGTCACATCCTTCATGTCCCAGAAGATCAGTTTTCTCTGCGTGAACACTTATCCAGGTTCATAATATGCTTGTTTGCTTTCCTGGACTAGTATCAGTTACATGCCACTTTTCTTTTGCCTGAATATAATAAAAGTTGTATACATTTATTATCAGGTCTCCAATCCTCTCGCGGACACGATGGGAGCAGTGTAGCAGCTCGGAATCTATCATAGCATGGCAAAAAGCGCAAATTGAGGCATTAACTAACAGGAATGAAAAGCTGAAACGAAAGCTGGAATTTTTCCGTACTGAATCTTTGAAGTTTGCACGCACGGTACAAGGCTATGGTGCTGGAATTGGTGATGTTTGTGGCTATTGAACTGTTAATGATTGTCCGGAACATCTAAACTTTTAAAATTGACCTAGTAGATTATATGACTTTGTGCGAGTATGTTTAATTTGAGTTGTATATTATTGCTAAGGAGACAAGTTCATCTGAGATGAAAGGATTCGAATAGCTACAAGCTGTTGTCTATGCAAACAATGGTATATGACTATGCAACAGTATACACACTTCATCATTACATTGCTCATACCAAAATAACACCAGACGAAAACAATCATTAAGAAATTTGCAAGGAGTCTCTGTTTTGCTCTGCAGTACCACTACTACTATAACGAACACGATGCTGAAGTCAAGAACGTAATTCTTCAGATCATGGGTCAACTTTCTCTATTTACGCCCCCTGATTGGCAAGTCATGTTAGTTTTATGGATATAAATTAGTAGACGTGAGTTAGGATAGAACTCGAGACCAAGGGATTGCACACTTTACGTATGAGAATTAAAGTTAAATAATTAAATATAAACGTTGTATTTATTTATTAAATTAAACGAAATAACTAACGAACGTTAAGTAATTCATGTAATGGACTAACGGACGTTAAATGTATTTGGAAAAGGACTAGATTGCAAAGTTTGGGAAGGTTCCGGAATCCCTTGGGATACTCCAAACCGATCGGCCATAGGGAACCCAAACCCAACCCATATCAAACTCAAACTTGTCCACCAAGTTTAGTTGAGTATATAAACAAGGCTAGGGGTCCTGTGTTTTGCATCTCTTGTATTCATTAGCTAAACCTAAAAGTGTTTTGTGTGTGTTTGGCTCTCCAAACCGATCGGCCACTCCTCAAGGGTGTCGATCCTCAAAACTTTTCCACATCAAGTTATTTATTTAATAAAAACTAGCATTACTTTAACTCGGTTTAGTACGTGTGTACAAGAAAGTGGTAATAACACAATATTGTTATTATTCTTGGATTGAATTACAAAAGGGCAAGGAGTAATTCATATAATCCTAATTAAATCAAATTAGGGTTCTTCCAATTGCTAGTTTGTGGATTTGATTCTTATTCGGCTAGAATCAAGTAAGGTACGCATATTCTTCTTATGTTAATTAATTATTCGTTAATAAATCCTATACGCTTCCGCATGTGTTATTTGATGTTTTTGTGATTATTTATTGATTGTCATGTTGTATAATTTCAACAGTGGCATCACGAGTCATTGGTTTTTAATGAGTAATTAATTACATAAATGCGTAATAAAACGTATATTGTATGATGTTTGATGTGATTAATCTAGGGTTTGATTTTTTTATATGGGTCGATTTTAATTTTTTGGGGCATACCCCATATTTTTTTTGGTAGACACACATAAATTATTTTTAGGGTTTGGAATTTGTTTGCTAACCTTATCGAAACCTAGAATTAATATATATTAGTTACGTGATTAATTCATGAATAATTGTTATGTGACATGGGATTATTGATATGCGATCTTGTGACTATTTGTATAATTGTTATGATATATCCATGATATTACATGCATGTTTGTCATGGACAGTTGCTTTGATATTGTTTAATTGTTAAGATATATTTATCACATGTTTATTTACGATAAATCTTGAATTGGGGAAGACTCCAATTATATATTAATGAATCAATTATGTGCTAATTGGTATATTTTAATTATGGGTTTACGCAATCGATTCATCGATGTATGTGGCTCACTTTCTATCGCTGAAGTGAAAGCCCTAATTAATATATACATTAATTTAACCTAGACATTGATTATTAATAGGTTTTATCGAATAAGTTGCATGTGACTACTTGTTTACATGTATAAATTGTTTATTATGTGTGCATTGTTTATTAGTTGTTTATTTTTTTTATTTTTTTACTTGTTTGTTTATTATGTATGACAGTTTTAAGCAAAGAGTAATTTTGACTAGAAAAATAATACGGACTAAACAATGGTGAAATTTGATTTGTTTTGGAAGTGTTAAGTTTTCAATAGTTTAATTGATTGGTAATTTTGGTACAAATGGTCTGAACGGCTCACTCAGTAGAATCAACTGTAAAGGGGTTAATAAAGAAGTACGCACAGTCACACTGAAAGGATGTCTAAGGTTATGCTTTTGCGCTTACCTGATCCTCTGCCCCCTGTAAGTTCGAATGGAGCTACTTAGTAAGCCATAAAATGTACAAACTTATCTTAAGGGCGAATTAGTTTTAATTACATGCGCCACTTTGGTGGTAATTACCCGAAACACTAAGTGTTTACACTCATGCAAAAGTACGGTATAATAGACGATAATTAACGCTAAATTCCTTAATTGGTCAACCCAATACCTCAATCAAAACTTTGATAATTTGATCTTTATGAATTGGTAATAAAAAGTTTTTTATTAAATTTATGCTACAAGATGAATGCATGACATCTTTGTACATATTTGATTTGACCACATAAAATCAAAACTAGTACCCTTTTAAATTAAGTCATATGCCATCTAATTAAAAAGGAACAGAAGTTGCAATTTACGTCATGACAGTACTTGGCTAGATTGTGATGGAGAGGTAAATCTCTATGTAAAGTCAGACCTTACATGGACATATTTGCAGTTCTTTAAGTTAGACACTTAAGTTGAGTAGGAAGTGAGAACTGGACTCATGGCATAAGATGGGATGAAACATGTTTATATTTGCAATTGCGTTGGAAAATATAAATCCCGTAATGATCTAGGAATTGGAAATTGTTTGCCAATTATTGTTCGACAGATTACCTTATTATGTGCTTTCGTTACTAGCAGATCAACTGATGTAATGAATCTAAGATAATTTGGATCCTAGTTTTCGAGAAAATTATATGGTTATATGTTTATATTACCGTTGGGTATATTTTATTTTCTTGAAAAATTGTATTATCGAAAATACTAATACTTGAACTTTTTTATGTAGAAATGGCTAAAAATAACGATAACACTAACACTGCACTAAGTTCTGCGTTCAAAAGTTTTTTTGATTGAGAAAAGTTGACTGGCTCTAAGAATTTCAATGATTGGCACCGCTCTTTGAGAATTGTCTGTAGAGTTGCTGACCGGTTGAAATATCTTTATGAACCTTGCCCTGCTGAACCAACTGGACCTACAGCTACTCAAGCTGAAAAGGACGCTTGGAAACTGGAGTATAAGCATCATAATGATGTGGCTTGTCTTATGTTGGGAACGATGGAATCTGCTCTTCAAAAGCAGTTCGAACATTATTTCCCATATAATATGCTCAATGAACTTCAAACTATGTTTGAGAAACTAGTAGCTGCCGAGATTTATGACTTGACCGACGCATTACACGGTCTGTAGTCGGGAGAGGGTAAACCTGTAAGTGCTCATGTATTGGAAATGAAAGGTTACATGGACCAATTAAAGGCACTTGGCAAAACTTATGAGGATGACATGGGCTGTGAATCGATTAATAGATCCCTTAACAAGGATTTTAATGGTTTTGTTAGAAACCTCAATATGCATTGCGTGGGGAAGACAGTTACTGACCTACACGCATTGCTTATTGATTATGAAAAAGGGTTACCTCAAAAGGTTCCGACTGCCTAGGTACTTGCTATTCAGGGTGGAAGGATTAATAAGCCAAAACCGCAGCGTGCGAACAACAAGAAGGGGAAGGGTAAGGGAAAGGTTGACAAAGGTAAACAGGTTATGGGCTATCAACCTGAACCCAAGAAGAACCCTACTCCGAGGAAGGAAAATCCTAAAAAGGATCAAGCTTGCCACTACTACAAAGTAGCGGGTCACTGGAAGAGAAACTGTGCTCTCTACCTTGATGATTTGCAGAATCATAAGATCAAGAATTCTGGGTCCATGGGCGCCAGCACTTCAGGTATCTTGTGTGTAATTGAATTATTTACTCTAAATCATAAAAATTCCTATGTATATTATACGGGATGTCGTATTCACATTTGTAATACACTGCATGGATTTAGAGTGGAAAGGAAGCTGGCCTATGGGGAGCAATATCTGCACGTGGGCAATGGGCAACATGCAGCCGTTGAAGCCATAGGAACGTTTAGTTTAGTATTGCCTTTGGCCTTAGTACTGTTATTGAACAATTGTCATTACGCACCTTCTATAATTAGAGGTGTTGTTTCCTTTTCAGTTTTGTTGGATGATGATTTTACTCATACTATTTCACGTAATGGAATTTCTGTTTCTTTAAATGGTGTATTTTATTTTAATGCGATTACAGTGAATGGTGTGTTTGAAATTGATGTGATTGGAAATGAATCTAACAAAGATAATAATTCGATGTTTAGCATCAATAAGAAGATAAAGTTGGAATTGAATTCTTCTTATCTTTGGTATTGTAGACTTGCTCATATAGGCAAGGCTCGCATGCATAAGCTGCAACAAGAAGGGCTTTTGCAAAATATCAATGATGAATCATTTGATAAATGTGAGTCATGCATATCGGGGAAGATGACGAAGAAACCTTTTCATAGCAATATGGAGAGGGCTTCCGATCTACTTGGTCTTATTCATACTGATGTGTGTGGAACACTTAGACATGTGTCAAAGAGAGGTGCTAGCTACTTCTTAACCTTTACTGATGATTTCAGCTGTTATGGTTATGTTTATTTACTTAGGCATAAACAGGAGGTGTTTGAGGTGTTTGAAACAATTAAGGTTTTCAAAGCTGAAGTAGAACTGCAATTGGGAAAGAAGATTAAAGCTCTTCGATCCGATATAGGAGGTGAATATTTAAGCCAAGAGTTTAAAGATTACTTAGCTGAGAATGGAATTGTCCAGAATCTCACTTCTCCATATACTCCACAACAAAATGGTGTATCTGAGAGAAGAAATCGTATATTGTTGGACATGATATGATCTATGTTTAATCTTACCACTCTACCTTTATCCTTTTGGGATTATGCTTTAGAATCTGCTGTTCGCATTCTAAATATGGTTCCCACAAAGAAGGTTGATAAGACACCATATGAAATATGGCATGGTAAAGCTCCTAACCTGTCTTATTTAAAGGTCTGGGGTTGTGAGGCGTATGTGAGACGTGACTCAGCAGATAAAATCCAACAAAGATCTATAAAGTGTATCTTCGTAGGATACCCTAAGGAAACTATGGGTTATTACTTTTACTATCGAACTGAAAATAAAGTAATTGTTGCTAGATATGGAGATTTTCTTGAAAGAGATCTCATATCACAAGAATTCAGTGGGAGAGTTTATGATCTGGAAGATGATCTAGAAGATGCATTACCTTCTGAAAATACTAACGTACTTCTGGTAGAACCTTATAGTCTGAGTCCTCCACCAGAAGTTGAAGTGATTCCCGTTCGTAGATCCGTAAGGACTACGCATGTACCTGAACGTCTATGTCTAAACGTAGAGGTTGAGGAAACTATGTTAGGAGATCTAGGAGAGCCTACTAGTTATAAAGTTGCTATGGCAAGTCCTGATAAGGACAAATGGCAAGTTGCAATGAATGGGGAAATGCAATCCATGAGAGAAAATGAAGTCTGGGAAGAGGTTGACTTACCTCCAAACGCCAAGGTGGTTGTAAGTAAGTGGCTCTATAAAATTAAGACTGATATGGATGGCAATATACACGTCTATAAAGCTCATCTAGTTGCACAAGGTTTTACTCAAACTTATGGCATTGATTACGAGGAGACCTTTTCTCCTGTAGCGGACATTAGTGCTATTAGAATTCTCATAGCTATAGCGGCATACTATGACTATGAGATAGGGTAAATGGATGTCAAAACCACCTTCTTGAATGGTCGCTTAGATGAAGACATCTATATTTTTTTGGGTAAAGGGGAGTAATCCTGCACCCTGGTAAATATATTAACCAAATAAACGTTTAAGTACAATGGATATGAGTGAAATCCCATATCTCAGCTCGTTACATAGGCATAAAGCTTACATAACAAGATACTTCCTAGTTTCTAAACAAGAAAACAAACCACTACTCAAATGATAACATATGACACAACGAAATAAAATTACTTCCTAGGACCTTGAAACTTTGTGCCATACATGGCATTAAAGGCATCCAAATTCCCTGGAAGATCACGAACCTGTTCGCATAGTCATCGAAGTCATAGTCATCATACTCATCTTCAAACTCTTGGCCACCACCAAATATATTAGCAGACTCATCAAATGGGTTAGCAACAACCTCATCTTCAGAATCGGACACCTCAATCTCTCCCACTTTAGAAAAAGGGTTAACTCTCTTAGTAGAAGAGGTAGACGGAATAGGTTGACCATCATCATCCACAAGAGTAGCTTTCCCATCAATAATTAGCTTTTCAAGCTTACCAATTTTCTCAACTATGGGCGTAGAACCAACATCCATTGTTTCCATTGAATCACTCACAAGCGGTACATGTGATGTATAACCAGTCTTAGTCAACTCATCCTCATTAACCTCCATTGTACGACCAGTATCCACATCTGTATCGTCCATATTAAGAGCATCAAACTGATTAGATGTAGTGATCCTGGTTCCACTCGTACTAGCCACATCAGAAGCCATCTTCTTACCGACATTTACTTTCTTGGGTTCAGGAGGAGGCTTTTTGGGCCGATATTCAAAATGCTTGCCCACCCACGATTTAGTGGAACCTCCTCGACCCGGATTCGCCCAACTTGCTTTCCCTTCTTTCTTATTGTTAACATGTTAAAACCATCACTTACGTTCATATGAGGTTGAGCAGTCGGAATCACAACCTTAGGACAATCCAGCAAAGTATGTCCAAATACCCGACATTTCTCACATCTAGGCGGTTTCCATTCATATTCAACACGGATCTTCTCAATAGTCGAACCCATACCATCAAGTAAAGGAATCTCGACAGTGAGGCTGTCCCTAAGAACCTCATCCGATTTCACTTCAATCATACTCCTAGCAAAACTACTACGGCCCCAAGATTCTTTTCACATTTGACTAGTAAAAGCATCTAACCTTTTGGGCGTACCAATCAATGTAGCAAGAAGACTAAGCCCGTCATCAAAAAACATGGCTAAAGGAACATCATGGAATTTAACCCACACCGGAATGTTAGTCAAATCCTCTTTAAGCAAGTTGGTGTTCAATGTCCATGGTTTAAGAATAATAGGAACATTACGAATCAACCAAGGACCATTATCAAGAACATCATCGACGCCTTTTTCGAATTAAACTTGAAGAAGAAGAATCCCTTAGCGCTCATCATAACCTTTTGTAAACCATACTTCGCCCACGTATTGCGAACATAATAGTCAACAACAGGAAAAGCAAGGCGTTGACCAAGGAAGTATCCGTAGAGAGTATTCGCAAAACCTCATGTTCACCTCTCCCACCACTTTCATTGGGACTGAAAGGTCAACATCATCCTTCTTTTTGCTGCATTCTAACCTCCGAAAATTAGACACATGTTTTTGGGATTCATTAGAAGCAACACCCGCGTAAGAAACCGACTTAACTCCATTACCACAAGTAGTAACATTCTTGGGTGCATTAGGATCAAAAGTAACACCATGATTAGTACCATACCATGGGATTGCATAGCTAGCGACATCAAAACTCGACGGAGGAGTATTTGCTGAATAAACATTAGTACCATTCGAATTAGATTGAAGCCCAATCCCACTCGAATTGTTCACATCGGAAGATGAAGCCATCTTAACAATATCACTGTCAATTTTATTCATTGCTTCATCAAATTTCTGATGCGCATTAGCAATCAATTGCTCCACATTAGGTTGTTTTGAAACATTAGAGGCCGAATCAGAAGCAGGTGTATCATGGCTTTGCTCCAAATTATCCAAAACAACCTTATCCTTAATCTTATTCACGTTATCAGCCCCATCACATTCTATAAGATCACCAAGAATCTCGTTCTGACCAGTACTCCCATCATCATTGCCTGTATTCAACCGTGCATCAAGTTCATCATCCTTTAGCAACCCAACTTGATCGGCCAAGTTATCAAGACCATAATTCGTCTCAGCCACACTTTGATTAGTATCATTCAAATCATTAGCAGGAGAATTACCCACATCTTTCGAACCCTTGGAAGCACTAGTCTTATTGAAGAACCCTTTTTCCATCTCTCAAAACCCCACAACCACAGCAAAACAAACTAATTCACCAAAAACAACGCAACATCAGCAACAAAACCAAAATAAATAAAAGTAAAACCCTAACACAAGGTTAGGGTTTTAAAACTTTGAAGCTTAAGAACCTAACCTCCCATCATGTAAATCAAAACAGTATGCAATTTGACCCACGTTCAATTGATATAATAATAGAAGAACCAATAAAAGTGTTACCATGCAATAACAATAAATAACGAGGACCTTAGTAATTGGTTGGATATTATAATAATAGAACTTGAATCGTTAAATACCAACACAATTACAATCACCAAAGCAAAACACCGACCCACGATGTAAGAAACCAGATTAATAAATTACTAAACAATGGTAGACCCATGTTAGTAAGGATTAAAAGGGTTTTTTTTATCAATAGTTAGGGAATCGTTAGGAGGTTGATCGCTTTTTAGTCTCCAAAGAGAGTTTTCGTTTAGGGTTTTTACGACGAGTGGGTGATATAGTCTTAATAACACTGTTTTAGCAGATGAAGACATCTATATAAAGCAACCTGAGGGGTTCGTGAATCCACAATTTCCAAACCGTGTATGTAAACTTCAAAGGTCCATTTATGGATTAAAGCAAGCATCAAGGCAATGGAATAAGAGATTTGATGAAGAAATCAAAAGGTACGGATTTATTCAAAATCTTGATGAGCCATGTGTATATCACAAAGTTAGTGGGAGTGATGTAATTTTCCTAATTCTTTATGTCGATGACATATTCATTATGGGAAAAGACATTCCAAGTTTGCAAAGTGTTAAGGCATATCTTGGGAAGTGTTTTTCCATGAAGGATTTAGGAGAAGCTGCATACATTCTGGGAATCAAGATCTACCGAGATAGGTCAAAGCGGTTAATTGGTTTAAGTCAAAGCGCTTACATTGATAAAATATTGAAGAGATTCAATATGCAAAATTCCAAGAAAGGATATTTGCCGATGGAAGTAAAGCATGGCTTATGTAGCGATATGTGTGCTTCAACACCTGCTGAGGTGGCAAACATGCAGAAAGTTCCTTATGCTTCGGCAGTAGGATCTATTATGTATGTTGTGAGATGCACAAGGCGATGTAGCGTTCGCTCGAACATGACCAACGATATCAATGAATCCGGCGTGAACTTCACTGGATGCTGGTTAAACATATTCTAAAATATCTTAGGAATACGAAAGATATGTTTTTAGTGTATGGTGGAAATCCAGACATAGATCTTGGTGTTACAGGTTACCGTGATGCGCCCCGGAAGGTGATAAAGATGATACGGAGTCTCAGATGGGTTATGTCTTTGTCATCAATGGAGGAGCAGTTGACTGGAAGAGCAAGAAGCAACCACGATTGTGATGTCCGAAACAGAAGCCGAATACATAGTGCTTCGGAAGTCAGTAATGGAAGTGTTTGGATTAGGAAATTCATTTAAGGGCTTGGTGTTATGCCTTCAATTGAATCGCCTATTGATATGTATTGTGAAAATTCTCTGCTGAATCATATTTGCCAATAAACCTGGAGTCATGAAGGGCACCAGACATTTTCTACGGAAGTATCACTATGTTCGGGAACAAGTCCGTGAAGGTGAAATTAATATATTGAAAGTTCATACAGATGATAACTTAGCTGATCCTTTCACTAAGGCTTTAGCTAAAGATAAGCTTATTGGACTTGCCAATGGAATTGGACTTCGTTTAGCTAATAATTTCATGCATAACTATGATTAGTATTTAGATAAAGGATATTGTAAAACATTTATTATTTTGATGAAATAAAGTTTGAATTATGTTTATTTTCATTTATAATATTGTTGTCCTATATTTGCATGTTTAATCCGTGAGTAACTAAGTTATTCTAAATGTTCGTTGTCAATTAATGATATGGGAGTATCATTAAACTAAGACAAATATGAGAGATGTGATATAATATACTTGAAAGTATATTGATGAGAATGCATACCAATTTCAGATGATATTCAATGAATTGAATATAGGACTTATCCCAATTACATAATTTACTTTGTGGATATTGTTCTAAGTAAATTATGAATAGTTATCCTCAGACTTGAGATACCAGATAAGTGTCAAGAATTTATTGCATTTCTGTGAAGCAACTTAAAGCTATATGTAACTGGTAGTCATAAGGGTTTTTTTCAGAAATGTTACAAAGTTTGTGGGTTATTCTTGTAGTCAAGATAGAATTTGTTCCTTCAAATTTATTTGGAGTTTAATACTGCTGGCCCATCGTAGGGTTGACAAGATGTTTGTGCGGCCGCACCCAAAATCTCCCCTAAATATGTTTAGAAGATTTGGTAATCTTGGTCAATCACTTACAACGAGAAACAGAATAGTTTTATAAAGAATGACTTAATTCCATATCTTTATTTAACGTGGTATTAGAAACAAAAGGATAATAATAATGAGAAATCATTAAAAGGTTTTTCCAGGAGCCTTACTCAAGTCGTACTAGAGGCATCGAAGTGTTGCTAGACGCTAACCGATGTGATCACTCTATTAAGATATATCCAAGTGGGAGCTGTTAGTTTTATGGATATAAATTCGTAGACGTGAGTTAGGATCGAACTCGATACCACGGGATTGCACACTTTACGTATGAGAATTAAAGTTAAATAATTAAATATAAATGTTGTATTTATTTATTAAATTAAACGAAATAACTAACGAACGTTAAGTAATTAATGTAATGGACTAACGGGCGTTAAATGTATTTGGAAAAGGACTAGATTGCAAAGTTTGAGAAGGTTCCGGAATCCCTTGGGGATACTCCAAACCGATCGGCCATAGGGAACCCAAACCCAACCCATATCAAACTCAAACTTGTCCACCAAGTTTAGTTGAGTATATAAACAAGGCTAGGGGTCTTGTGTTTTGCATCTCTTGTATTCATTAGGTAAACCTAGAAGTGTTTTGTGTGTGTTTTGCTCTCCAACCGATCGGCCACTCCTCAAGGGTGTCGATCCTCAAAACTTTTCCACATCAAGTTATTTGTTTAATAAAAACTAGCATTACTTTAACTCGGTTTAGTACGTGTTTACAAGAAAGTGGTAATAACACAATATTGTTATTATTCTTGGATTGAATTACAAAAGGGTAAGGGGTAATTCATATAACCCTAATTAAATCAAATTAGGGTTCTTCCAATTCCTAGTTTGTGGATTTGATTCTTGTTCGGCTAGAATCAAGTAAGGTACGCATATTCTTCTTATGTTAATTAATAATTATTTAATAAATCCTATACGCTTCCGCATGTGTTATTTGATGTTTTTGTGATTATTTATTGATTGTCATGTTATATTATTCCAACAAGTCATCCATGGAGCTGATTTCAATGTTTGTTTTAGTAGTGTTAGAATCTTAATGCTCGTTTTTTCACCGCCCCTTGTTGCCAAACAAACTTTTTTATCCTAAACGCTCTAAAATGGTTTTATTTCTCACATATTTATCATGTTATTTAATATCCTGTCATACCCCCAACTTCACATGAGCGGCCATATTTCCTTACACGCACCTTCATTCTTACAGGAAATTGCACTA
Source organism: Chrysanthemum makinoi (assembly GCA_910596185.1). Lineage (NCBI taxonomy): Eukaryota > Viridiplantae > Streptophyta > Magnoliopsida > Asterales > Asteraceae > Chrysanthemum > Chrysanthemum makinoi. The sequence goes on from OU343221.1 coordinate 341,537,187, forward strand.
TCTTCACCACCGTCTCATTCCGATCATGATAACACCCGTCTCGTCCGCTTTCATGCACACCGAAATTTCACCAGAACAATGTCGAAGACGCTGCGATCCAGTTGCAAAGTGAGTGTCACGCGATAAAGAAATGGGGCCCCGTTCACACCCAATAGTTGCTTTACTTCGAGATCATGTGAATCAATTACAAATGCTTCAACAAAACGATATGTTAGTGATTGCGAATTTGTTGCGAATAAATATGAGGAAGACAGTTGTTTCCCCTTCCAATAAAACTTGAGAGCATTCAATTCATTATCAATATCTAGTTGTTTTTCTTTCCATTTAATTCACTCTACATTAATGTACTTCAACCTATCCATCTTAAACTCCCCTTACCAATAAATACTATCTTAATCTTGGAATTATATAACATGACTAGTCATATATATAAACAATAAACATCAACTACACATGCGGAAGCGTAACGAACATATAATGAATAATTAATTAACTGAAACATAAATAGTATGCGTACCTTTTGATTCTAGCTAAACAAGAATCAATCCAGGCAATTCTTCAATTAAGATGAACCCTAATTAGGGTTTATAAGGATTATTAGAATTGCCCTTTACTAATTTTGCAATTCAATCCAAGATACAATCAATAGTGTGATTGTATCACGTTCTTGTACACACGTACTATTAAAGAATTAAAGTAAATGCTAGTTTAATTAACACAAAACAAAATGTTTATGAAAAACAAAAGTAATTGACCCTATGGTGTAAGATCCGATCTGTTTGAGTAAAAGAACAAGAAACCAAGTTTAGGGTTTAGTCTGTGTACAAAAGTCCATCAAACAATGACCCCATGTGTTTGTTTATATAGGATGACAAAACTTGGAGAACAAGTTGAGATTGGGTTGGGTTTATCCCTAACCATTGGAGAACAAGTTGATATTGGGTTGGGTTTATCCCTAACCAATTGGATTTAGTAACCCACAAGGATTTCTAGATCTTTCTTGTTTCCTATTTTTCCTCTATAGTTTTTTCCTTATTTTACTTAACGACCGTTAGTACATTACATTTAATTACTTAATGTTCATTAATCATTTTGTGTAATTAATAACTAAATATAACATTTTATATTTAATTATTAAAACTTAAATTCTCATACATAAAGTGTGCAATCCCGTGGTCTCGAGTTCGATCCTAACACACATCTATTATTTTATGTCCATTAAACCAACGACTCCCACTTGGACATATCTTAATAATGTGATCACATCGGTTAGCGTCTAGCAACACGCCGATGCCTCTAGTACAATTCGTGTAAGGCTCATCGAAAAACCTTTTAATGATTTCTCATTGTTATTATCATTTTGTTTCTAATACCACGTTAAATAAAGATATGGATCTAAGTCATTCTTTATTCAACCATTATGTTTCTCGTTATTAGTGATTGAGCAAGATTAGCAAATCTTCTGAACATATTCAGGGAAGATCTTTGGGCGTGGCCACACAAACATCTTGTCAACCCTACGAGGGACCTAGCAGTATTAAACTCCAAAATAAATTTGAAGGAACAAGTTCTATCTTGACTACGAGAATAACTCACAAACTTTGCAACACTTCTGAAAACGAGCCTTATGACTACCAGTTACGTTTAGTGTTAAGTTGTTCCACGTCGCACTACATTCATGACACTTATCTGGTATCTCAAGTCTGAGGATAACTATTAATGATTTACTTAATAACAATAAAGTAAAATCATGTAGTTGGGATAAGTCCTATATTCAATTCATTGAATATCATCTGAAATTGGTATGCTTTCTTATCAATATACTTTTAAGTATATTCTACCAAATCACTCAGATTTGTCTTAGTTTAATGATACTCCCATATCATTAATTGACAACGGATGATTTAGAATAAATAAATTATTCACTTATTTAACATGCAAATATAGGATACAATATATTATAAAATCAAACATACCAAGTATTTGATTTGTTATAACAATTGTTTAACATCCCTTTATCCAAATAATAAATAGATCAATGCATGAAAATTACAGTTGATGAATTATGCCTCAAGTAATGGCAATCATACTTGTTGACAAGGCATAAATCAACCAATTTGATTTATCGTAATTTTGAGAATACTTATTTTAAGAATTTAATTAGTGAAGTTCTTGTATGTGTGCATTCAACAATCCACATAATAATTCATAAAGTATGTGACATCCTATACCACCAATTTATGACAATTAAAATTTCAAACATTTTTAAGTTTAAAGTATTCTTATTCTTTTAATGTATAATGCAATTGTGCTCTTAGATAAGCACAACTGGTTCACATGGCCATTAACAAGGATGAAATCCTACCATCACTAGTATTGAGTGTCACCTCAATTAAAACCAACAAAATTGTATACGAACAACAATATGCTCTTTAAAAAAATCCGTAAACTTTAATATCTTATTGTGTAATATTTGTAGCCGATGACAATTTGCACAATAATTGACATATTTTTCATCCATAGAATCTAGGAGCAATTCCAGGCTAAGGATGTAATTCTATTAGAATATTCATTACACAGGTTATCTAATAACTTTTAGTTAGATATCAATATTGTCAAATCATCTCTCATTCAAGAATGATACGACAATTTTAATACACAACATGATGAACATGATGAATCTGTGTCAAACTTAGATTTCATTTATTTTCTATCTTGTCAAAAGATATGTATCCGTTTCCCAAATGATATATCATGTTTTATTAGAACCATTTATTTTACCGCACATGTTTATTAACAATAAACATATATTCCAAGGTTGTATGTTTTAATTCTTAATTCTTACAAGTGAAGTTTCATTCCAAACAAAACTTAACATTTAACTTACATGGAATGTTACTTACCATATGTTATATAACATATAAGATTTAAGAAACTTAACATAATACTCCCACTAGCTTTCAGAAATACTTAAAATTTATCTTATTTCAATTATAAATAAAAACTTTGATTTAATAATTAAACATAAGAATAATTTCATAGATGCATGCATTTATCCATTCATGGATTATTGCACTTTGTACATTTCCAAAGATTATATGAATTCAAAAATCCTTTTGAGTACTTACCGTCCTCGCTCAAGTAATCTTTCAAGAAAGAGTTTTGATATTCCATTGTCATTTTTCATATTAATGAAAATAAGAATGACAATAATCATCTTTACATATTTAATGTTGCCTAGGAAAGAATATTCAATCACAATTAATTGCTTAAGTATGATTAATAATCTTGTCATAAGTGATAACATCAAATTAAGCTGATCTTTTATACATCAAATTCCTGTGTTTATGGCCTTATTTGCATTAATATGGTACTTAATTCTTTCATATTCATTCATATTTGCATTTCAGGATAAATGAGGCGTTGGAGCGGAAAAGAAGTGATAAAAGGCCAAGTATATGTTTCAAGATTGATTTTGAGAGGCCTTTGGGATTTTATGTGAAGATTACTACCGTAACTAGCTAATAAGGTTACGGCGTAAATATGAGCTTTGAAGGATACGGCGTAACCATTTCTTATGGTTACGTCGTAATTATTTTTGTGAAGGTTTTGGCGTAACGTAGCAATTGAGTTACGCCGTAGAGATGATTTCGGAATGCATAATCATGTACGGACAAAGTGTTACGGCGTAACTCGGATAATTAGTTACGCCGTAATTAATTACTTGGGCGCAAAGTTTCGAGGTCCAGGGATTAAAAGCGACAAGTTTATTCGAAGTTTATTGAGTATAAGGACTTGTTATAAAAGTAACAAGAGCGACGAGGGACTAAAAGCGTCATCTAGGCCAATTAAGTTTCAACATATTTTGATGACATTAGAAAGTACGAAATTCAATGTTATGTCGTAATTAAATTGTTTAAGTTACGGCGTAACTTAGTTACGACATAACTAAATAATTTAGTTACGACGTAATTTTTCGAGATCCGGATTTCTTTGCGCCGACTTTATTTACGGCGTAATTAGCCCTTAAGGTTACGCCGTAACCATGTCGGGGCCTATAAATACAGCCCTTAATCTGCATTTTTCAGTATTTCTCTTCACCCCTCTCCCAGGGGTCGATTAGGGCACCACTCCAGGGCATTTTCTAGCAGTCCGAAGCCAATTTTGAAGGAATAATTCTCTCGCAATCATCATCATTATTAGCTCTACATCAAGTAATTTGTATCAAACATTATGTTTAGGGGTAAAAACGAGCCGAGCTAGCCCGAAGTCTGCCAGAGCTCGAGCTCGTTTCGAGCCTCACATTTTGAGCTCGAGCTCGGCTCGTGAAATTTATCACAAGCTCGAGCTCGGCTCGAGCTCAACTCGTTTACACAATGCTCGACTCGTTAACACAAGGCTCAAACTCGTTAACGCATTTATACATATAGAAAATATATATACGTATATATTTCTAGGGCTCGTTTAGGCTCGCGAGCCTAAACGAAGCTTTGTATAGAGCTCGGACTCGAGCTCAATTATAAATAATGTCCAAAGCCGAACTGAGGTAAGCTCTTAGGCTCGTTCGCTTCGAGCTCGGTCGTTCGAGCTTTACGGTCCGGATTGCGAGCTTTTTTCAATCGATCCAAATTTCGCTCTCCACCTCGACTTTGTTTCCACCCCTAATTATGTTCAATTCAATTTATGATTTATTCATTTTTGTTGGTATGATTTATTATATGTTTGGCTAACCACCCTGGTGCTGGCCTAGTTATGATTCTTTAATTGTTTTGTTTGCATTTACTTTACTTCTGTACAATTATTTCAAAGTGTATGCATGCATAGTTTATTGGTAGTCACCCTTGGTTCGGTAGTTTTGAATGGCGGTTGAGGCCAATTGCCTAGGAGATAGAACAATGATCCTAGGTGAGCGGATCAGACGGGAAGGGTAAGATATGACCAAGCGGACGACCCTTTATACTTGTCGCGATTTGACCAACCGAATCACCTATCGTTGGATGAACTTAAGAATTAGGGGGTGAGTGTCTAAGTTCCTAACGTCCGGGAACTCACTATTATAAATCTAGCATGTAGCGGTACTTAATGACTTAGCTTGGGGACCGGAACAACAGGACTTATGACGATGCCTTTATTTCTCTTGTGGTGGCATCTTTGCGATAGGTTAGGCTTAATTGACCAAATGCTGTCCTCTCGACTTTGACCCCACCTCAAGTAATTGGAAGTAAGTAGACGTAGACATTACTAGCTAGGATGAATAACTAGGTTAGCACCACTATCCTTCATTGATCACACCTCTTGCCCTTATCTGCTTTCTTTTATTTCCTTGTTTTATTAGTTAATTTTATTATTTCAATCTTAAAATCAATAAAAATCCTGACATAGACTTAAGTTAATTTCCAATCCACGTAGCTCTTGGGACAACCTCGGTTTTACCGAATACTACACTACACGCGACGCGGTACACGCCAGCTTAGTGCATTAGGGTAGACCATAGGTATAACGAAAGTAATTATAAATATTAAAACCCGTCATAGTTAACGTGCATCAAGTTTTTGGCGCCTGCCGGAGCTATTTTAGGATTTTTAATTTAAGTTTTTCTTTTCTTCTTCTATTCTATCTGCTTTTCTTTGTTTCTTGTGTGAATTTCAGTAATCATGGAAATGAAGCCGGTTTTGATAATATGACATTGGAAGAATACGGGAGGACGAAAGCAAAATGGAAAGAGAAAGTTTTGAGGAATCGTCAATCTTAGGGAACTTCTACGAGATCTCCTTCCCTAGAGCATTTCTTTCAACCATACACCTATGGTGATTATGTATCTCCTCAAGAATATGATGAATTGGACATGGATAACATGACCATTCATGAATATGAACTATATACGTACCAACCAATGTCAGAAGATGACAGCTTTAGTGATTATTCATATAACACTCTCTGATCCTAAAACATGATGATAGCGAAGTTGATGATTGAAAGAGCGTTGGGCGATTTGTTCGAATTGGTCGCCGAAAACCTTGAACGCGCATGGAAACAAGAGGAGACTCATGATGAGTCTATTAAGGATGTGAACCTTGGAAGTGAGGACCTTCTTCACTTCCCTATTTCTCCTATTACTAATATTTTTGCTAGTGTTTGTGAACAAGATGCGATAATGTCAATTTCGACGTTACAAAGGAGGAAGAGGAAG
>OU343221.1:341543476-341577549 GCA_910596185.1 Chrysanthemum makinoi
AATATAGCTTTAGATTGTTTTAGTCTTAATATATAATATTGATATAGTTAATACATCAATGTCTCACAGTTTACTATAGGAATCAAAGTGCAAAACAAATATCATAGCTACATATGACCCTACACATCATTGAATAAGGACATAGTCTATCACTTTTTTAATATATTTTATCTTTCTTGTCTTTCCATGACTAACAATGGATGTCAGCTATTGTTGACCCGGACTTTTCATAATAGTATTTAAATTAGAGGCTACTTTCCTATAGATATTAATGTTAAATTTTCGATTTACAATTCAAAATGCCCTTCTTCTAGTTACTATTATGGAATAATGGTCTCTAGTTTAGAACAACAAACATGATTCGCACAAACTTAGTTTTGATTTGTACATAACATTTATTTTGCAGATCACCTCACACTAATGACTAACACTAGTAAACGAGGCTTTCCCCGAGTACATTTTTTGGCTTTCGCCGACGCCTTGTCCTCGGGGAAAATTATTTTTGACGACAACTCGTCGGTCAACAGTCGTCGGGCCAGCCTCACCGGTAATCGCAATAACAACGACTTTCCCCGACGACATTGTGGGACCCACACAATTTCTAGTCAACAGTTCTCAAAGTTTGACCATCTTTCCCCAAGGACACGTCGTCGGGAAAAATTAATGGCACTCACATACCCCATTTAATTACTGCTAACCACGGTAATTAGTAGCTATCAAATCAAGGTCAAGGTCAAAACTATAAATAAATATCCCGAGGACATATCATCAGCAAAACTTTAGCGGGAAACTTCACCACCAAAAAATCTAGTGAATAACATTTGGTGAAAAAAAGGTCAAAATTTTCCCTGAGGACATGTCCTCGGGGAAACTTTCGGCATAAAGTTCAAGCAACTCAAGCCTCGGTCAAATATTTTTTTTGTCGTTTAGCGGCTTTTGCCTACAATATCGTGTCCTCAGGAAAAACTTCGTCACCGGTTCCATAATTTTTGGTAGTGTAAACCATACGAGGATCTAACCTCGATCAACGAGAGCGTAGCTGCTCGACCTAAGACATAAGGATTCTAGCGAGACCCCCTTAAATAACAGATGACTTGATAAAATCGCAGTTATTCAAACTTAACTACAAATATCTAAACTAAATTATAAAGCATTTGGGACTTCCTATAATAGAAAGTCTTAAAATTTTAAGACAAAAAACATTAGTATGAAAGAAAATTAGAAAATTAATGTAAAATTTGAAAACTTAAGTCTTATTTAAACCATATAGTAACATTTCCAATAATGATATATTTTAATAAAATTGTTTATAAAAAAACTTACTAACCTTATAACCATCAATTTAATGTTAAAATCTAAAAAATAAAAGTGCTTAACTATTTACACTATTAATAATTTAGACGTTCTGCTTTTGAAAAATATATATCTACTAGGTTATAAAGTATTTGGGACATACTAAATAAAGAATGCTTAATATAAAAAATATCTACTTGCCATAAAAATAGTCACTGGTACCCGCCGCCGTATTGCGCGGAGTGTATATTTTATATATGATAATATTTATTAAGTACCGGATAAATTAAAATTAATAAATGATGTAACAAAAAATCAATAAACGCTTTTAGCGACAATAGAGTACGTCGCTAAAAGTATTTATCAAATAAACAAGAAATGATAAATACTTTTAGCACGTAGTTTCACAGTTGATCACACATTCGGGATCATTTTAAAAAAGTATTATCCAAAAGGACCCTTCCCTTATTTCCTTGTAATCTAGCTCCTTGCTAGTTTGTGTTTAATAATATCGCCGTTCAAAAAAAAAGGGACATTTGTTTCTCAAGTCAAACAATCTTTGTGGAATAATTTCTGAAAAAGGGTGGCTCAAGTATAAATAAAGACATGCGAGCCTTCAATTTATAGAGAAAAACATGCAAAAGCAAGTAATGGCTTCTTCAAAGCTTTTACTTTTATCTCTAGCTCTACTATTGGTTGTTCTCTCATATGTACCAAACTTCACTTCTGCTTTTTTGGAGGAAGCAAATGCTCTTCAAAAATGGAAAGCAAGCCTTAAAATCCCAAACAACTCTCAAATTGTATCTTCTTGGACACCCCTTCCAACGAATAGTACTAGTGTACCCACTTTGTGTTCTTCTTGGTTTGGAATTGCTTGCAACGCTGATGGGAACATTAACAAGTTGAACTCCTCGACATCTGAGTTAAAAGGTACACTTAACCGGTTCCCGTTCTCTATTCTAGGCAATCTTACCCATTTGGATCTTAGTGTAAACAATTTCTTTGGTCCCATCCCACCAAAAATCAGACTCCTGTCCAAACTTGTCTATCTTGATTTTTCAACCAATCGGTTTTCTGGTGTAATTCCACCCACCATTGGGAATTTGAACTCTCTCACTCAATTATGTGTGGACACAAATCAAATCTCTGGACCCATTCCAAAGGATTTAGAGAATCTGAAGTCTCTAACTCATTTACAATTGGACAATAATCAACTCAATGGTTCAATCCCTTCATCGTTGGGTGATTTGGAGTCTTTGAATATCCTTTATTTGTTTGAAAATCAACTCTCTGGACCCATTCCAATTGAATTAGGGAATTTGAACTCTCTCACTGAATTATCTTTGAGCAGAAATCAACTTAACGGTTCTATTCCTTCATCGTTGGGTGATTTGGAGTCTTTGAATGTCCTTTATTTATGGAAAAATCAACTCTCTGGACCCATTCCAATTGAATTAGGGAATTTGAATTCTCTCACAGAATTATCTTTGAGCAGAAATCAACTTAACGGTTCTATTCCTTCATCATTGGGTGATTTGAAGTCTTTGGAACAGCTTTTTCTGTTCAAAAACAAACTCTCTGGACCCATTCCAATTGAATTAGGGAATATGAAGTCTCTAACTAACTTAGATTTGAGCGAAAATCAACTCAATGGTTCAATTCCTTCATCATTGGGTGACTTGACATCTTTGAATATCCTTTATTTGTGGGGAAATCAACTCTCTGGACCCATTCCAATTGAATTAGGGAATATGAAGTATCTCACTGACTTATATTTGACACAAAATCAACTATCTGGGCCCATTCCTACTGAATTAGGGAATATGAAGTCTCTCACTAATTTATCTTTGAGCCAAAATCAACTTAACGGTTGTATTCCATTATCGTTGGGTGAGTTGACGTCTTTGAAACTCCTTTATTTGAGGCAAAATCAACTATGTGGGCCCATTCCTTCTGAATTAGGGAATTTGAAGTCTCTAACTGAATTAAAATTGAGCGGAAATCAACTCAATGGTTCAATTCCTTCATTTAAAACCTGAGAAGCCTTCAGCTTCTGTCTATCAGTGACAACAAGTTATCTGGTCCTATACCACAAGTAATCGGAAGTCTACAATTGTTTCAGCTATTTCTGAGCACAAATCAGTTGTCTGGCCAAATTCCAAAGGAGTTTGGGGAGATGAAAAGTTTGTTAAATTTAAACTTGAGTGATAACAAACTTTCAGGTGTTATACCTCAACAGCTTGGATCACTGCATGGCCTACTTACTCTTGACCTATCCAAAAATAGGTTAAACGGGTCATTACAAAGATATATTGGTGATTGGTTACAGATCAATCACATAAATCTTAGTAATAACAAGCTCAGCGGAAAGATCCCATCGGAGATTGGTAAATTAAGTCAACTCAATGTTCTTGATTTATCTTGGAATTCACTCACAGAAGAGATACCATCAGAAATTGGAAGTCTAAAAAGTCTCGTAATGATGAATCTTTCTCACAATAAGCTATCTGGTGCTATTCCTAATAGTTTCAGTAACTTTCCAAGAGGGATTGATATCGACCTGTCTTACAATGAGTTCACAGGTCCGGTTCCCCCTTATGTTGTCTTTCTAAATGTGTCTGGAGAAGCATTACAAGGGAATGATGGTATGTGTGGAAATGTTACAGGTTTGAAACTTTGTGATAATCCGAAGATAATGAAAAAAAATCATCATTTTCATCATAAGCTCATCCTTGTAATCACGGTCCCACTTTTTGCGGCTCTTTTACTTGGTTTATGCATGTGTGTCCTCATCGTTTATCGACGTAGAAAGATAACTTCTCCACAGGAACCATCAGGCGAAGAAGGTGGCAAGTTTTTCTCAATAACAAGTTTTGATGGACAGGCGATGTATGATGAAATCATCAAGGCAACAAATGATTTTGAGGATTCGTATTGTATTGGGATCGGAGGATACGGTACTGTGTATAAAGCTGAATTACAACCCAACAATTTAGTAGCTGTCAAGAAACTTCATTCATCATCTGAGAATGACGATCAAGGATTCCTAAATGAGGTACGAGCACTAACAAACATAAGGCACAGAAACATAGTTAAACTCTATGGATACTGCTTCCATGCGCGTCACTCATTTTTGATTTACGAATATCTTGAGAAGGGAAGTCTAAAATCACTCTTAAGTAGCGATATCACAGCAAAGGAAATAGATTGGCTGAATAGGGTAAGAATTGTTAGGGCTGTAGCGAATGGCTTGGCTTATATGCATCATGATTGCACACCACCTATAATTCATAGAGACATTTCTGCAGCTAATATCCTTCTCGATTCTGATTATGTGGCACATATCTCGGATTTTGGAACAGCAAAGCTTTTAAAGCTGGATTCATCCAATTGGACTGCGGTTGTAGGCACCTATGGCTATATTGCGCCAGGTAACTAACATATATTTTAAAGTTATCTATACGTACTTTTTCTCAAGTTTCAGATTTTTCTATGTTACATTTAATCATGATCTGATATAACAATTTTATTTGGATTCTCCTGTTTCCTTCCATTTAGAGCTTGCTTATACGATGGTTGCGACCGAGAAATGCGATGTGTATAGTTTTGGAGTTGTTGCACTAGAAGTGATTATGGGAAAGCATCCAGGAGAACTTATATCATGTCTACCAACATTGTCTACTGATGATCTATTGCTAGCCAATGTAGCAGATAGACGGATTCCGCGACCATCACCTCTAGTTGAGAAACTAGCTCATTTAATTTTAAATGTCACACGGGCATGTTTGAACGACAACCCACAGGAAAGGCCAACAATGCGCCAAGTCAAAGATTTATTGTCAGTGGATGATCGACTTTGGATGAAGATGCATTTATCAGTAACTTAATGCTAGCTTGATCGATTTTGTATGATATCTAGTCATAAGTCATAAAGTGTAACTCTTTATGTATTTTTTCTTGTCCTGAATTATGTTGTAGATTGTTACTACTGTTAAATAAGGAAATAATCTATATCAATGAAGATTGCTACCTTTCTAGATTATTCCTGAATTACGTGTATTATGGATCTTTTCGGTAAAGTCTTTAGATTATTCCAGTTTGACAATTAAAGAATTACCAATGGATCTTTTGGGAAATATGTATGATGTCTGGTTGTAAGTCATAAAGATTTATCTCCACACTTTTATAGAGAACTAGCTTAGAGACCGTTGACACCGGTTATTTTTAAAGAAATAGATAAATGAGATAATAATAAAAGTAATAACGTAAATTTGTTAAATTTAAAATATGTGTGAGTCACAATCGATTTACAACCATCGCGTTGCCAATCTAAAATAGATTGACTCGAACATAAAATGATCTGTGATTTTAATGAGATAATAAGAAAACAACGAATGTAAACATGTTCCATTAATATTTGAAAGGAATAATAAGTAATAAGTAACTTATTCGATAAACAATTGAGTTTTTAATAATTAAAATAATAAACGTCGATGCATTGGCGTCTCCAAATTTGATGGTCATGAAGAACAAATGTATTCAATGAGCGCTCATCAAGTTAATAGCCAATGCCCGTTCCATGAACACCTAATGATTTTATAAAACAAAAATGTAAGTATACAGTTTCCAATCGTATTAGAGATTGACATTTAACTAATCCATGATCGATTGATGAGAATATGTGAGTAAGAATCTTTTTTCTCACAAAGAATATTTTTTAGGAACACATCGTTAGTGCCGATATATATTGTAGTTAAAATCACTTGATCACTCACACAACCCATTTGTTGTCTTTTTTTTCTAAGAGTACTTTTGTACAATTGCAATTATTTTGACTAAGATATGCTCCTTTATATGTGTGTATTTGAAATAGCGGCAAGGTGTGTCTTGATTTACTTAAGTTGTATATCTCCTACTCAATCTGGACTTGAGAAATGCCTTTAACCCAACTTGTATATGGTATCAGCCGTGAAGCTTGATTGTCTCTTCGCCACTCATACTAACTAATAACACTAAACATAAATTCCGCCACTAAAATGGGTGTTGTAAATAAGGTATCCAAACATCCCTTAATAACATGTTTAGGATGCCAAATGGCTGCCAAAATATGCTTTCCAAAACCCCTAATAACATGTCAAGACATCGAAATGGCCGCTAAAATAAACTATCCAAACAGCTTAAATAACATGTTTATGGCGCCAAATGACAGCTGTCCAAACAACCCTTAGTAACGTGTTAAAAAGGAATAACCTGAACAACGGCTCCTCTTTTGCATCCAAAGCATCAGGATTTGATATACTTTGTACCATGTGGACGCCAATTTTTTTCATTTGTGATAAACTATGCAGTCAATGCTCTAATCTGTTGGTCATCAAATGGAGCAGCATCATTTTAAAAACTGATAAACCCAGACTAAGTAAGCTTTTTAAAGATTAATAAGATTCATACTTGTCAAACAATGAGTGCTTGCATTTTTCTATAGAATCAAAACAATGCTGGCAAGGATTGTCGAAAATGATGGCGCCACGGTTTCAAGTTTAGAAACTGAAAGTATTGAATAACTTGGAAAACCAAATAACCCAAATTGTTCATTCCCCTCTTCACTTTTAGAAACCACCAATTTTCAACAAAATCTAAATTTTACCCGTATTAATCATGATGGGTATACTAATAGAAAGAAAATGTAACCACTGACTCCACACTTCAACTCCAACAATCCCCAAAATATTTTTTTATAAAAAAGTTCAACAAACCTCACGAAATGTAGCCAAACACATATGCTTAACAATATTAAAAAGGTGGATACATAAAAAGAGAACTAAACTCACCTTTGAATTTCGTATCAACAATAGCCTCCAACAGCATAAAAAGGCCAATTGCTCTTTATAGTAACTCATATGCTAAAAAAACACTTACCTACTTATTTCCTTATATTCATGTTGAGTCTGGGCAACTATGAAATTCATGTTGATTTTGAGACCCTGTTTGGTAATGTATTTTATATATAGATGACATTGTACATATAATCATCTTAGCCTAGTCATTTGACATTTCACATGTTATGAGTCCTACTTAATGACATGAAAAGCAATGAAGACATTGACATATATTACATTACCAAACAAAATTCCGGGGTATAATAGGCACATATATCACTTGTTATTTTTGATAATATGTGAATGGTGTGGCTAACAATTGAATCAGAAACTACGCACCTCATTGAACGTTTTGTCTTATACCCGAGCTGAATTGTTGTGTAGAAATATTAGATACTGAGTGTGTGTCTCTCATTGATGTGGGTCATGTTTTTATTTCCTTTCAATTAGTGTAATAAAAGAGGGATGGAGAGGAACTAACATTTGCAAGAGATAGTTGTTAGATTGCATCAGTTCTAACTAAGGACGACCCCATCAAGTTTCTCTCATGTTCATAATATTGTTAGGCATTTTTAAAGATTACACACAAGCAGGTATGCAACTGTTCATAGGAACTTTTGCGCAAGAAATGAGCAGGTAGCAGCCTTTGTTAATTAAGCTGCTTATTTAAAATACATGAAGCTTAGACGGTAAGCCAAATACCTCTTATCGTTCAATACTGAAAATGCTTAGGAGAGTAACGGAATTGTACCTTCTGATGCCAAATCAATGGTATGACAACACCAACATTGTATGTTGGCTTTCGGAACCTGTTATAAATATTTTAGTAACCTGAAATCATATGCATTTTCAGATTATGATCCACAATCAAACATTATAATAATTCCATAAGCAGTAAAATCAGAAGAGATTTTTATTAACTATCAGTATCTCTTTTGAAGCAAATGCGTAAAGAGTATCCTATTCAATCTAAACGACACGACATATATAAGGGTGAATGCTACAAACTCTTTCGTCGTCGTAAGTTTACATCCTCCCTTTTTTCAGAAAGTTTATGGTATTATTGTGACAATATAGTTTTCTTGCTCGTCTTCTAACACATTAACTATTATTAAACATGACATGTCTCCAACAGTAGGATCACATTGTTTTTAAATGGTTGTTTGGATACGCTAATGGTGAAAACATGAAACCACTGATGTAGTTAATGAGCTCTACAGAACCGACTTTAATAAATGGTGCGGATTTACAACAGCCCGTTAAAATTAACCGAACTCCCACTAAAAACCCATCCAAACATCCGTTAAAAATGACCCAATTCAAGAAGTGAGGAATGATAAAAAAACCCTAGAAAAAACTCTCTCAAGTTTTGGCGATTTTTTGAAGAAAAAACAAACGATTGTATCATTCTTTTTCTTCAATAATCATTAACGTGGTAATTAATTCATCACTGTAACCAAACGATTTCACTTATTGGTCAATCTAATATATTTATTATATAGATCAATTTGCTCAATCGTGGGTCGGTGATTTATTTCTTCGATTACATATGCGATATTGGTTTATCTTTATTTGATCGCTAAGGATTATTGGCTTGGTTTGCTGTTTGTTATTTATTTTGGTCGATTTATCATTATTATTTATATTCATTAATCAATCGACTATCATTATGGCTGGAGGTTAGGATTTGGTGGTGCGCACGGTTAAAACCTTGACTTTTTGTTAGGATTTTCTTGTTCGTTTACTGTATGATTGTTGGTGGTTTGAGGGTCGATTTATCATTATTAGTTCATGACGGGGGTTACGAGAGAGAGGGATAAAGAAGGTGGGATATTTGCGGGGAAAGGAGATGAGTTGGCTGGGAAAGGAGATCAGAATAAGGGTGCGTCATGTGAGAACATGGATAGTGTGCCTAGCGTTGATATGGATGCCTCAATGGACTGTAGTCAGCGTGAACCTCATGTGGAGCCGGTTCCACATGATGTAATTGATACCCCTGCTTCTGATTCGGCCTCTACTGTTTCAAAACAGCCTAACGTGGAGAAATTGATAGCTAATGCGCATCAGAAATTTGATGAAGCAATGAATAAAATTGACAGTGATATTGCTAAGATGGCTTCATCTTCTGATGTGAACAATTCGAGTGGTATTGGGCTTCAATCTAAGTCGAATGGTACTAAAGTTTATTCAGCAAATACTCCTCCGTCGAGTTTTGATGTGGCTATGCAATCCCAGATGTATGGTACTAATCATAGTGTTACTTCTGATCATAATGCACCCACGGTTGTTACTACTAGTGGTAATGGAGTTAAGTCGGTTTCTTACGCTGGTGTTGCTTCTAATGAATCCAAGAAACACGTGTCTAATTTTCGGAGGTTAGAATGCAGCAAAAAGAAGGATGATGTTGACCTTTCAGTCCCAATGAAAGTGGTGGAAGAGGTGAACATGAGGTTTGAGAATACTCTCTACGGATACTTCCTTGGTCAACGCCTTGCTTTTCCTGTTGTTGACTATTATGTTCGCAACACGTGGGCTAAGTATGGTTTACAAAAGGTTATGATGAACGCTAAGGGATTCTTCTTCTTTAAGTTTAATTCGAAAAAAGGCGTTGATGATGTTCTTGATAATGGTCCTTGGTTGATTCGTAATGTTCCTATTATTCTTAAACCATGGACATTGAACACAAACTTGCTTAAAGAGGATTTGACTAACATTCCTGTGTGGGTTAAATTCCATGATGTTCCCTTAGCTATGTTTTCTGATGACGGGCTCAGTCTTCTTGCTACATTGATTGGTACGCCCAAAAGGTTAGATGCTTTTACTAGTCAAATGTGCAAAGAATCTTGGGGCCGTAGTAGTTTTGCTAGGTGTATGATTGAAGTGAAGTCGGATGAGGTTCTTAGGGATAGCCTCACTGTCGAGATTCCTTTACTTGATGGTACGGGTTCGACTATTGAGAAGATCCGTGTTGAATATGAATGGAAACCGCCTAGATGTGAGAAATGTCGGGTATTTGGCCATATTTTGGTGGATTGTCCTAAGGTTGTGATTCCGATTGCTCAACCTCATATGAACGTAAGTGATGGTTTTCAGACTGTTAACAATAAGAAGAAGGGAAAGCAAGTTGGGCCGAATCCGGGGCGAGGAGGTTCTACTAAATCTGTGGTGGGCAAGCATTTTGAATATCGGCCCAAAAAGCCTCCTCCTGAACCCAAGAAAGTAAATGTCGGTAAGGTGATGGCTTCTGATGTGGCTGGTACGAGTGGAACCAGGATCACTACGTCTAATAAGTTTGATGCTCTTAATTTGGACGATACAAATGTGGATACTGGTCGTACAATGGAGGTTAATGAGGATGAGTTGATTAAGACTGGTTCTACATCACATGTTCCGCTTGTGAGTGATTCAATGGGAGCAATGGATGTTAGTTTTACTCCAATAGTTGAGAAAATTGGTAAGCTTGAAAAACTAATTATTGATGGGAAAGCTACTCTGGTGGATGATGATGGTCAACCTATTCCGTCTACCTCTTCTACTAAGAGAGTTAACCCTTTTTCTAAAGTGGGAGAGATTGAGGTGTCTGATTCTGAAGATGAGGTTGTTGCTAACCCATTTGATGAGTCTGCTAATATATTTGGTGGTGGCCAAGAGTTTGAGGATGACTATGATGACTATGACTTCGATGACTATGCAAAACAGGTTCGTGATCTTCCAGGGAATTTGGATGCCTTTAATGCCATGTATGGCACAAAGTTTCAAGGTCCTAGGAAGTAAATTTATTTCGTTGTGTCATATGTTATCATTTGAGTAATGGTTTGTTTTCTTGTTTAGAAAATAGGAAGTATCTTGTTATGTAAGCTTTTTGCCTATGTAACGGGCTGGGATATGGGATTTCGCTCATATCCTTTGTACTTAAACGTTTATTTGGTTAATATATTTATCAGGGTGCAGGATTACTCCCCTTTACCCCAAAAAAAAAAGACCCAATTCACACCTTTACTGCTGTTGTTTCACTGCAGCCCCGAACACACAGTAAAAATAGTTTCATTCAGGAAACAACATCAATTTCATTCACAAACATAATTTCATTCAGGAAAAATCATTAATTATGGCTTCACTTTGACATCTTATGATTTTTTCTTGAAGTTCAAGTTGTAAATAATGACTTAATTTACTATATGTGACTGTTGTTTGGCCAAGAAATTCTAATTACCCTCTGGACCAACAGACCTTTTTGAGAAATAACCAATAAACCAATGGGTCAATTTCTGTGCGCGATAACTCAAGAAAGTACAAAGAACATGCGGAAATACGACTTACCATGATTTTAAGGATGCGAACAAAGACAACAACTAAGTCAGTAAAAAGTGCGACTGCATTCTTGACGTAATCCAAATCTTCAAAGTTAGCCTTCTCGATGATCTCCTGAGCATCAACCACCACATACCCAACAAATACCAAGAGTCCAAAATATAGCTGCAATAGCAAAAACAAAAATGAAGAGGATGATTAAGCATCACAATCGTTGGCCTCATTTTTAACAATAGGGGACTATAGCCACAGGATATTTAAAGACATACACATAAAAATAAATTGTACTTAATCCCAAACAGTCCCTTAAATAACTCTCAGATTGGTTCCATAATATTATAGTCTTAGAGGCTTACATACCTTTGGGATAGAAGCTTGATTAGTAATCTCAAGGGGAAACGATTTATGGCACAATGCTTATTTTAACGCACCATTAAAAATACCATAGAAGCTTGATTAGTAGTCTCCCATTTCAACTCCAAACTCTCCTATAAAATTGACAAGTGTCCCTATAAAAATTTGATGAGCCTAAGCGTTCTTGTAGAAATTAGGACTGGATATAAAAGGAGACGTGTCGACGTAAAGTTCACTGGTTATGAACCTGAACATAGAACTTCCTGCCAAAATTAGATTTAACTGCGAAAACCATATCCTAAACTCAAAGTATTAATCTCAACAACATTTATTCAAGTAAAGATCATGATTAGCCATAGTTATACATTTTATAACTCCAAAGAAGAAGAAAGTAAATACATTTCTACCAAATAGAACTGTCTTTTCATTTATACATTTCATCAAAGGGTTGGTATGCATCAAAACTTAATGGGATACACGTACCTTAAAGTGGAGATTAATCCTATATTCATGTGGAGTACGAAATAGTAATCTAATCTGCAAAAAAAAAAGGATTAATTAAATACACGTACAAACTTAGAAATTTGTAACTTTCATTGCACTAAAGCTACTTCGAGACTTCACAGTCGTTTTTTTCATATCCCTACATAATCACCAATATAAGATATCTAAAATAAAAAACAATTGTATGTGGTAGGGCAGTAACGAACCACATCACCCGATTACTCAAACTTAACACCTCTAAATTAAATTCAAAACAGCCACAACACAAATCAAAACACCATTAACACAATAAAGGTTCTGATAACAAACGAAAAAAATATTCTTACCGGCGAAAATGAGTTTCGTGCAACAGTTGGACACCAAATCAAACCTGTTACGTTTTTCCATTTGCCCTAAACAAACACAAAAAGATCCACAACTAACACATCACCTAACAATTTAAGGTAAATATATTTTTCCCCAATATATAAAAACTAATTATATGAAGTAATTCATCAAAGTGATTTTCCCCAATTTGTTTCTAGAATTCTGATAACAAACAATTTATTTGAACATAATTAAAGGAAAACATATTATAATGTAATCGAAACAAAATGATTATAACATGGAACTAAAAAAATAGAAACACTAAATCTATTATAATTGATTATTCGGTACTTACCATTCTTCTATGATGACAACATGAAATCAATGGCAGAGTGATGTAACTAAATCAATGACATATGTTATCTGCGATGACATATGTTATCTGCGATAACATGAAAATCATTTTTTTTAGAAATTGGTAAAAGCATAACTAAAACTTACAACATGTAAATCATTTGTTTGGAAATTGGTAAAAGCTTAACTAAAACTTACAAATAATCGGGTAACCCTAAAACTTACAACATGTAAATCATTTGTTTAGAAATTGAATTGGTGTTTTTGAATCTGGTGGTATGAATCGAATGTTTTGATAAGGAGAGTGTTGACTAATTTGATTAAACACTTTAAATACAAAAGGAGCGTTTCTGTTGGTGTTTTCCATAAAACGGTGTTGACTAATGATATGCATAAAATGGAGCGTGTAGAGGAAGGGTTGTGCAGAATAAGAGTTGTACTATGACTCTAAATAAGGTAGGGCATTAAACCAATTTTTAATTCAGGGTGCTTAGTAGGCTTGTACAAAAGCTTATTTTATTATATATAATAATAGATTCAAAAACACCACCAAAAAAATTCCATGTCAATTCCACGTGATGGCAACCATGATTATTAATGAATTTATAAAATAACTAATAGATGCCATGATTATATATATGATGTATTTTAATTGTTTGATTGCTTTTATGATTTTTTCTAAGTGATAGGTGTTTTTTAATTTATTAGTTCGATAAAATGCTTGAATGAATTTCTTTGTGTAGACATGGAGAAACATAATTCATGAAGTCTGCATGTTTCTAGAGTGTGTGTTTATAAGTAATTGGTATAAATTTATGAATCAAAATAAGTTAATAACGTGTAAAGTATGTGGTTGTTGAGGCTACCGGGATAGCACGTAGGAGGACCAAATGTGGCGGTTTTAACTTCTGTAACCCATTCTATACCTTAGACAGTTAAGTACTGATTGTACTCTCACTGGTAGAGTTAGTAGACTGATTATCTAGCTGAAAGTGAAAGTCCTAGAACTAATATAATATGTGCAATGCATATAGATATTGGCAGTTCTTCTATCATGTTGTTGTTGGCACGGAGATGATGATTAATGTATTGAAGATGACTTTATGCATGGTATTAGATACATAAAGTTTCTCACTAATTGGATTAAAGAATGAGTTTATAATATATGATTGAACTTTGCTTTTCAGGAAAGATTAGAGTCGCCTCAGTTGGATCAGTTACTTCGTGATGAGGAGGATACATCAACATACCATTTGTTAAGTTTTACCTTATTCAAACTGCATAATACTTTGTGTGTAATGATCAAATGTCAATGTCAAAAAGGAGCTCCATAAACCCTGAATAAGACCGGGCTTATACTCATTTGGAATTTGATATCTCTAATATTGAACTATCGTAAGTTACTCTTGTTGTTTACTTGGTTACTGATATGTGTATTTGACTCTCACTTGAAGGACCAAAAATTATGTAATCAAAGTGACCGAAGTTTTAAATGATTATTTCAGATATGAAATCGGAGACCATGTTGAAATGTACTGTGAGAATCTAAGGCTGGTTTTAGTGGTGGTGATGGCTCACTCGTGAGGGAGTGAGGTCACGCGCCACCCCACTAAATTTGATTGGCTCACGCGTGAGGTAGGGAAGAAAAGAAGATGAACAGTGACGGAGGTAGCTATTCGGTTTTTGTACATTTGTAGGCCCCGTGGGATGTTTTTATTATTAACTGTTTGATTTGTGAGTGTGTGTGGGGGTATTTTGTGGGGTATGTTTGTATAAAGTGGTATTTTTATGTAAGGTGAGGGGAGTGATGACCATTGTGGGTGAAAGGTGAGAGGGAAGTGAATGGTGATGTGGTGCTAAGGTAGAAGGTGATTTGAAGATGACCACTAGTCTAAGTGAAGTTGTGGACGAAGCTGAAAAATTAATACTTTACCGCCAAAAAAGAACTTCTCTAATTACACTGACTAAGAAGATGGGGCACCACTTGGTGGAGCCTCCTCGCCATATCCTTTCCCCCCTGCACTTTAAGAAAAGCATTGGCTTCCAATGCGGATGTTTTCAGCTCTTCCAAAAAGGTATCATGGTGTCTATATATTATGAGAACTCGCACATTAACGTTCGGTATTTAAGTATGCTCATTTGAATTTGAATATGACATATGCTTCAATGTCTATGCTTTACAGTGAATGTTATTGGGCTAATCCCAATCTTACCCGTTTACCCCACATGACCCGGTCAAACCCAATGGGTCAAACACAGAAAAGTCAACCTTGACAGTTACAAACATAACTGCTATTTTGCATTTACAACATAACTGCCTAAAGGCAGTTATTTCCCTAACCGACATGCCTCTTCAACACACCCTTTCATCTTGTATATATAGTTACCAATTCTGTAACAAATAAGATGATGACATATTATTGATTGATACAAAGCATATTTACAGAACCTTTGTTTCAATATCTGTATTGGTATATTTTGACTTTTGACTTAGTAAGATCATAAGATCCATAATCGTTGAGGCCAACAATTGGTATCAGAGCGGTTTGGTCACACTAACCAAAAATCATCATTTACCATTTTTCGTTTTAGTTTCAGAATCAATAAGAACCAGAAACAGTCTCGATAAAAAAAAATTCTGAAAAATAATTTGAACACAAATCAAAGATATCATTTTTGTGTTCTATACTTTTGTCGCATCAAGGGAACAATCACACAAGTGATTACTCCAACCCGGCAACAAAATTATTCGCATTTTTTTTTCGTCGAAACTGATTTTTTTTAATCCACATAGGATCATAAACGAATTAAAATCGTTTATATATTGATTCAAACAAACTAAACGAAGTCATCAATTAGGGCAAAATTAAAGATTCAAAATTAGAACAAACACACCTGTTCCGAATCAAGAATCAAGCCCAGATAATTAATTAAGCCACCAATCGACTTAATTAAACTCTCCAATCAACCATATCACTCTCGGACTGAAAACCCCCAAATTCATCGAAACCCTAAAATTTCGATTGAAGGGATTAAGTGCTCGCGAAGAACACCCCACACCGGAGAAGATAGGTAGGCCATTCAAGCCTTATCACAGGCGTTTGACCACAGAGATTAGGAGAAGGAGGATGGGATCTTACCCAGAAAAGGAGAAGAAACGTTTACAGTCTCCAAAGGAGGCGTTTATATTTTTCTTATCTCATTCAAGAGAAATAAGAAATATATAAAGGAAGCGTACCAATTTTTATCTAAAAAAAAAAAGGAGATAAACAAAATATTAAAAGGGACGCACCACTTAAGAGGGCTACACAAAGGATTTTTATTTATTTAAGGCATCGGGTTAGACCATCAACCCATTCTGGTTTCAAATTTTTTACAACACCACTCTTTCATTCTTATATAGTATATATTCTTCATTTTAGATATATATTATTTTTAGTTTGATAAGTTACTTTAAAATTTTTCAAAATTTAATACTTCATCAAACTTTTAGATATAATAACCTAGTGATTACACTGCTTATTATATTAGAAATAACTTTTAACGAGTAATTAACCTTAGGATATTTCATTTAAGTTTTTTTTAATCTCTCTAGGATAGTCTTTCAAAACTAGTCCTATAAAAGTTTTATACACCTTTAAGGAAAATAAAACATTAGAGCTCATTAAAATTAAGAAATTTCAAGACACATCGTGTTAAACTCTTCTTGGAGATTTATTGTCAATATCTTTAAGATATGACGAAAGACAGTGGTAACAAGGAACCTAGTACTAATAATAGTACACCCCAAATTCAATGCCCAATCCTAAAACCCGCGAATTACTCATTATGGGCAATTCACATGCAAATTATCCTCGAAGCAAATAGCTTATGGGAAACAATAGAGCTGACTGAGTCGACTCAACCCAATAAGAAAAAAAGATAAAACCGCTATTGCATTTCTTTACCAAGCCTTACCCGAAGAACAATTACTTCAAATAACAAAGCATAAAACCGCCAAGGCCATTTGGAATGCTTTGAAAACTAGACACGTTGGCGAAACCAGAGTTCAACAAGCAAGACTTCAAACAATCAAATCCGACTTTGAGATGTTATACATGAAGGAAGACGAGACAATCGACACCTTCGCTACAAAACTTACAACTCTTGTAAACAAAGCCGCTAGTCTAGGACACACCATAGAAGATGAAACCTTAGTACGGAAACTACTAAATGTTGTACCCGAAAGGTATCTGCAAATATTCGCATCTATAGAACAATATTCCGACCTAAGCAAAATGACTATGGAAGAAGCAATTGGTAGACTTAAAACCTACGAAGAAAGGATTAAGTTCAAAAAGGGAAGACATGTGGACAACCAAGAAAAATTAATGTTCACACGGCATGACAATAGAGGAAAACAATTTAGAGGACGTGGACGTGGGAAGTATAAATTTTCACACGGCAAAAACCACGAAAAATTTAAGGAAGAAAAGAAAGACGGAGAAAACTCTCACAACAACTTCAACAAATCTCATATTGATCTTAGCAAAGTAAAATGTTAAAAATGCAATAAAATGGGTCATTATGCAACTAAGTGTCATTCAAAACCAAACACTAGTATGCAATCTAATCTTGTCGAGGAGGACTTAGAGCCTACCTTACTAATGGCAATATTAGAAGACCCACCAGTAACAAAACTTATAGATCAAACTGTCTCGCTACACGAACAAGATGTAGGATATAAAGAGACAAATGTAGATAGTCTATGGTACTTAGACAATGGAGCCAGCAATTATATGACTGGAATGAAAGAACACTTCAAAGACCTAGATGAGAACGTTAGTGGAAAAGTAAGATTCGGAGATGGATCTCATATAGAGATTAAAGAAAAAGGTTCAATCCTATTAGAATATGATGATGAGAAACAAAGAATTATATCTCAAGTCTATTACATTCCCAGCTTAAAAAGCAACTTATTGAGCCTTGGACAATTCACCGAAATCGGTTGTAAAGTAGTAATGGAAGACGATGAATTACGACTTTATGACATGGACAACAAAATCTTCATGAAAGTCCTGAGACAAAAAAACCGTCTATACAAAGAAAGTCTGAAGATAGGCACACCTGTTTGCCTACTAGCAAACTTGAAGGACAACACTTGGTTATGGCACGCAAGACTAGGACATCTCAACTTTGAATCACTAAAATCAATGACTCAAAGAGAGTTAGTTCAAGGAATACCTTCCATTAAACATACAACACAAATCTGTGATGTTTGTTTAGTTGGTAAACAAAGCAGAGCACCATTTCCCAAGAAAGCAAAAACTAGATCAACCTCACCTTTAGATTTAGTATACGGAGATTTATGTGGACCAATTACACCACCAACACCATCTGGAAAAAGATACATATTCTTACTAGTCGATGACTATTCAAGATATATGTGGGCGTATTTCCTAAACACGAAAGATCAAGCATTTGATACTTTCAAGGAATACAAGAATACAATAGAGAAGGAGCTAAGGACAGCATTAAAAATGTTCAGAACTGATCGTGGAGGAGAATTCACATCTAACGAATTCACTCAATACTGCAAAGAAAATGGCATAGCACGACAACTTACCGCACCTTACTCACCGCAACAAAATGGAGTAGTTGAACGAAGATATAGGACAATTATGTCTACAACAAGATGCATGATGAAAGCAGCCAACATGCCTCAAAACTTTTGGGCTAAAGCTATTAGACATTCAATATACATTCTAAACAGCATTCCTACAAAAGCCTTAGAAGACATTACTCCATATGAAGCGATTAAACAAAGAAAGCCAAACTTAGAAAACCTAAAAGTTTTCGGCTGCATAGCATATGCAAAGGTACCATCACAACATCTGACAAAGTTAGATGACAGAAGCAACAAAATGGTATACTTAGGAAATGAACAAGGATCAAAAGCCTATCGACTATTTGATCCAACAACACAAAGAATTTGTGTTAGTGGAGATGTGAAGTTCAAAGAGGATGAAGCATGGGACTCGAAGGATTACTTGAATGAACACACCAACGATCAACCTGAATGGTTTGACTTCGAAGTCGAAAACCTAGAAGCCACAAATGATCATCAGGAACAAGAAATCCAACCAAATGAAGAAGATAACGATATCCCTACAGATGATGATGAAAATACAACATCAACAAAAAACTCACCCTCACAATCTTTTCGCACACCATCTACAATTTCATTGCGAATAAACGCTCAAACTACACCAACTACCTCAGCACGTTCAACCAATCAAAGTAACTCAAACGCAACCGGAATTTACATCCAGACTTTGATCATACACCACTACAAGGTTTTAGAACGTTAAATGATCTATACGGTTTAAGGCAAGCACCACATGCTTGGAACATAAAGTTAGAAAATACCTTGAAGTCTTTAGATTTCAAGAAATGTGCTTTGGAACAAGCTGTCTACACGAAGAAATCAAAAGATTCAATACTTCTAGTTGGAGTCTACGTAGATGATTTAATCATCACTGGCACACCTAAAGAAGTGATAGACAAATTCAAAGCTCAAATGGAAGAAAAATTCGAAATGAGTGACTTAGGATTACTATCCTACTACTTAGGAATTGAAGTCACACAAACTGGAGGTGACATATCAATAAAGCAATCCGCCTACGCAAGCAAGATCCTAAAGGAAGTTGGAATGCTAGACTGCAACGAAACGCTAATACCTATGGATCCAGGAACAAGACTAACAAAGAACACTGAAGAAACAACGGTCAACTCAACTGAATACAGAAGCCTAATTGGATTCTTACGATATCTGCTACATACAAGACCCGACTTAAGTTATTCCATTGGATTACTTAGTCGTTTTATGCAGGAACCAAAGGAAAAATATATGAAAGCTATTAGGCAAGTACTACGCTATGTAAAAGGAACAAAAGACTATGGAATCACCTACAAACATAATGGAGGAAACCAGATACAAGGTTATAGTGACAGTAGCTACGGAGTCAACACTCAAGAAGGCAAAGGCACTACTGGAATTATATTCTACTACGGTGAATCACCAATCAGCTGGAGTACACAAAAACAAGCCACAATAGCTCTATCATCATGTGAATCCGAGTTCATTGCAGCAACAGCAGCAGCAACACAAGCATTATGGTTAAAGAGATTACTCAGCAAGGCTACACATACCCAAGAAGAAAAGGTTACGATAATGGTCGACAACAAGTCTGCCATCGAATTAATGAAGAATCCCGTATTTCACGGAAGAAGTAAGCATATTGACATAAAGTATCACTTTATACGAGAATGCGTTGAAAGAGAATATTTACAAGTCGAGTTTATAAGCGGAGAATTTTGGAAGGCTGGCATGCTCACAAAAGCACTACCGAAGATCAGATTCCTAACAATGAGACAACTAATCGGAGTCAAGAATCTACAGCAAAGCGATTGTGATTAAGGGGGAGAATATTGGGCTAATCCCAATCTTACCCGTTTACCCCATATGACCCGGTCAAACCCAATGGGTCAAACACAGAAAAGTCAACCTTGACAGTTACAAACATAACTGCTATTTTGCAGTTACAACATAACTGCCTAAAGGCAGTTATTTCCCTAACCGACATGCCTCTTAACACACCCTTTCATCTTGTATATATAGTTAGCAATTCTGTAACAAATAAGATGATGACATATTATTGATTGATACAAAGCATATTTACAGAACCTTTGTTTCAATATTTGTATTGGTATATTTTGACTTTTGACTTAGTAAGATCATAAGATCCATAATCGTTGAGGCCAACAATTGCTGGCTTTAGTTGCTCATGCCAATGATCTAACTGAAGCAGATAGACTAAAAATTCTCGCATCTCCTGCTGGAATGGATAGGAATTGTTTTATAACCTTATACCTTGCATTTGATCAGTATATATCTGATTAATACGAAAAGTGATATTATACGTTTCATGCATTACTCTCTTTCAAGATGAATATGTTCGATGGGTAGTTGCAAGCCAAAGAAACCTTCTTGGAGTCATGGAGGCCTTACCATCTGCTAAACCCCCTTTTTGTTTTCTTTGCATCTGCCGCCCCACGCTTGCAGCCCACATACTACTCTATTTCTTCCTCCACAAAGTAAGTACATTCAGTAGGTCTCATGCTATCTAAATTGATCTATAAAACCAACTTCATTAACCACCACCATCCTTTCCATCATTCCTCCGCCCATCTCCGGTTACCCTAGCCGACAGCAACACCATGTCAGAAACACTACGACAACCACCATGGATTATATTTATTCTTTTTGTCAGATCCGGAATCGGAGGTCTTGTTCATACCAGTGGTGGTTGCATGATCGTGGTAGTTGCTGGCGATGATAACTGATCTGGAATCAGAGGTTTCGTTAAGGAATTAATGAATGTTATGTTATATTTAGATTTCCACACAATATATATCCACAGAATAATGACATGGCACAATTAAAGCCACATCGCCCAAAAGAAGTCCATGTCAATTCCACAAAAGAAAAAGAAAAAAAAAAAAAAACATGTGATGGCTTTTGTTCGGATGGTAATGAAGAAAACAACGTCCAAACCACAAATCAATTTGTTACAATGAACAATACAAATTTTAATAGCTGACTTTGAATACAGTAACTGAGTAACAATACAATTTTTAGCCTATAAATATATGAACTGTTGCTTGTCAACTTGTATATTGACTTGTTGGAAATAAAATGGAATCCATGTCAACCGACTTATAAGTGAATGGGTTGAATACACCACTTTTAGTTCAATATGTTTTCTTACGTTCTACTCTTTTGCAGGCTTCACGGATTAAACTCCGCGTGACTATCAATGCAATTTAGGTCCAGATGGCAGGCGAAGGGACGCTGATGAACGACCTGAGCTATGCAGAGGAACAGTTGAATTCGTTGCCACAAGGGAATTCCTGGTTCGTGTGATCTCTAGCTTCATTTTGCACTTCTCTCAACAATTATACTATCTTTACAATATTTTGTTATATTTTTCCAGGTACGTGAGCCAATGCCTGCTGTATTATTTTTTCTCATTGATGTTTCAATGAATGCCTTGCAAACTGGTGCAACAGCGGGAGCTTGCAGCGCTATCAGCCGAGTCATTTCTGATCTTCCAGTAAGTTCATGTTAATTGTGGTTAGAGGTGAAAATGGTTGGGACTGATTATGGGTCTATACTGGCATAATATTAGATATGGGTTGTGTTGGATTCACCTGGTTTTTGACCAGTTTTTAATCCTTTTTTCTTTATGAATAATTAGTTCCTAATTAGATTACAAAAAATAGATTATTTTAGATTGTCAACTATAAAATAATTGAAAGTAAATGGGTCACAATTGCCACCTTCCGTACATGTGGCACATGGCTAGCCATAAATATTTAATCTGTTTGTATGTAATTATTGATCTGTTTCATGTACAAAGTTAATCGTATATTTTATGATGCAACAAACTAATAATATGGTTGCTGCAGGAGGGTCCTCGAACAATGGTGGGAATTGCCACATTTGACTCAACCATCCATTTTTACAATCTTAAACGGGCGTTGCAGCAGGTATATATAATGGCAGATTATTGTATATAGATTTTTGGTTCGGTTTGTACGCGTAAAAAAAAAAAAAAAAAAAAAAAAAACTCTGTCCAACTTTTACCATGTTTGCTTTTGGATTTCCGTTTCCATCATACCAGTTTTACCTATTAGAAATAAAATATAACCAGAATTGACCAACTTATAAGTAAATGGGTCGAAACAGCCACCTTTAGTTTACTAACTTACAAGATGATATTGCTGTTTGAAATCAAGTTTTTGTGTTTTGTTGTTGCAGCCATTGATGCTCATAGTTACTGACGTTGAAGATGTTTACACTAATCTGCAAACTGATGTTATTGTTCAACTTTCCGAGGTAAGTTATTACACGATATTACCTTGAAATTGTGATGGAGCTCTTTTCTTGGCAGTTCTTGCTAACTCTTGATTATCCGTCATATTCTAGAAATTATTTTCATCCAGTTTTATGTGACTTTGTTGGATGATAATTGCATAAGTCTTGTTTGTACATATGTAATAACGCAAAGTAAAAGGGCCGAATATGTTACTTTGATAGTTAATAACTGTTTGGTGGTTAAAAGAGGTAATTGGTAGTTACAAGTAGTTAATGGTAGTTATTATTTAGTTATTTTCGGTTACAACCGAATAGACATGATGGTTCGGTTCAGGGCCTATAAATAGATTCGAATGTAATGTTCTAAAGTGTGTCAAATATACAATGTAACCATGTTATGTTGTTACTAATATAATGAATCAAGTTCTTGGCATTCTTGTTCATAATATCGATCCTGGAATCATCAAGAAACCTGTGCAAAAGTGGTATCAGAGCCAAAGGTTCAAAACCTGGGAAGTGGCATTAGAAATGAAGGTTGCAAGATTGTGTCATTCTTATTTAGTGTTTTGGTTAGTAGCTTGTTGAAGCTTGTTCATGAGTTCGGCTTGTCATTCTCATGATGGTGTGGTTTGTTGCACTACGGTGCGTTCTTATTCTCCCATGTAACGGGCCGGGTTGTAGGACTTCACCTACACCTTTTGTACTTAAATGTTTTTTGGTGTAATACAATTTACCGGGGAAACCCTTTACCCAAAGAAATGAAGGTTGCAAGATTACAAGTTTGATTCAACGTTAAAGATACCAAGGAACACGTTGGAATGGAAGAGTCTCGATGGAAGGGGTATTGTTTCAAAACAGAAAACAACACCTGAACAAGGTTGTACAGTTATTAGGATTGACACATGAGGATGAAGAGGCAGTCAAGGAATGCTATAATGAGTACATAGGAATGGTGAAGATATGATACGAGGAAGCACAAAGATCCAAGCAGGGTAAGCCAAAGGAAGAGGTGGTCGGGAATAGCAGTGGGACTACTTGTGTAAAAGGTCCACCAGGTTTTTCCGGGATAAGTATTGAAGTAGGGGATACACTAGATGGAACTCCAAGGAAGAAAAGCAATACTGCAGATGAAGATGTAAAGATGGATTGCAACATGGAAAGAACAAACAATCGCTTGTTTTGGTAAGAATACCGAAAGGTATTCAAGGTTTTGTTGAAGAGGACTTGGAATTCGAGATAAAAGAAAACAACAACGAGAAACGTTTGGCTATTTGGAAGAAAACCGAGAACAACAAGTTCTAGGGCACGGTTTGAGAAAGAGGAATTCAAGTCGACACAAAAGGAGATACCAACGTGAAGAACAAGACTTAAACAATTATGGAGGAATTGTTGGACGATAATTGCATAAGTCTTGTTGGTACATATGTAATAACGCAAAGTAAAAGGGCCGAATATGTTACTTTGATAGTTAATAACTGTTTGGAGGTTAAAAGCGGTTATTGGTAGTTATAGGTAGTTAATGGTAGTTATTAGTTAGTTATTTTCAGTTACAACTGAATAGACATGATGGTTCGGTTCAGGGCCTATAAATAGAGTCGAATGTAATGTTCTAAAGTGTGTCAAATATACAATGTAACCATGTTATGTTGTTAGTAATATAATGAATCAAATTCTTGTCATTCTTGTTCATAATATCGATCCTGGAATCATCAAGAAACCTGCGCAAAAGACTTTGGAACTGATTCCCAACGTTTTTCACATCATTGTGATGTTACAATGTCATGATTATCTAAACTTTTTGCTGGAGAGCATCCCGAGTATGTTTGAAAGTAATAAAACTGCTGATTCTCCTTTTGATGCCGGGATGAATGTATTAATTCTTCTCTATTTGATTGTACATTTGTACCCGCGCAAGCACAGCGTGTCTAAGGGTAGAAGAAGTTTCCTGTATACCTACCATTAACCTAATCTCAGAGACTGTCACTTTATTTCACAAGACATCTCTATTTTCTTTTTTCTTCTCAGATCATCTTTTTTTGGTCATCCCGGTTAATGATTTTTTGAACGACCAGAATTCACCGAACACTCACATGTCCCATTTTTAAACAGGCTAATGTCTGCTTTTTATTCTGATATATTTTTTTTTATCATATAATATTTTCAAAGCGCACCTCCAAACGCCCACTTAGTATCAGCTTAGCAGTCTATGTGACTATTGCTTCATCTGTGTCAATTAGGCTGCTTTTCTGGCAATGAAGAGTACCGGAGGCAAGCTTTTGGTATTTCAATCAGGCAAGCTTATTTATATTTTTAGCATGTGTTATTATTAAGAGGTCTGAGGTAGAAACATATATTGACCCCATTTGATTATGTTTCAGTCTTGCCTTCTGTTGGTATTGCGGCTCTTTCTGCTAGAGAGGCTGAAGGAAGAACTAATATCTCTGCAGGAGAGAAGGTAATATCAACTAATGACCAGGTGGAACAAACAGGCCAAAATGGTTGGCGTTGGGCCGAACCAAAACTTTTTTGTCCTATATTTTAAGTCTATATATATACTGTTAGTAGGTCAAATACGATTACAAAATTATCTTATTACAATAGTTATGTAATGTTCGCTATATTGATTAAGTAGGTCTTATGCATGAAAAGATACTTTGGGCTAATTTTGACCTTTTTGACCTGTTTCCTTTAAATCTTTTGATATTAGAATCATATCAGCATGGTACTAAGATCTTATAAATGGGATTCACGTAGTATGTATAATGGCCTCACCAAATTGCATCTACATGTTTAATAGTAAAGTTGATGAAAAAAGTAAATCTGAAATCGTTTTTTTTTTTTTTTTTTTTTAAACGCAGGAACCTCATAAATTACTTCAACCAGTAGACAAGACTATGAAGACAATGGCTTTTGAATTTGCAGAGTACCAGGTGAAACTTTATTTAATTTGCATTTTGCTACGTCTATGATGAGATTCAACCATTTTGATTTTATCTTACCAAATTGTTTATACGATCACAAATATTTTATAGGTCTCTGTCGATGTGTTCATCACTACCCAAAGTTATGTTGATATTGCTTCAATCTCTGTTATCCCTCGAACCACTAGAGGACAGGTAGTCATTGCAATCTTTCTTTTTGTTAAACAAATTAGATTGGTTTTCTTGCCATTCTTTAAGAATCTCTTTTAATAAAATTCCCTCCTATTTTCAGGTTTATTATTATCACCCTTCCTCTGCACTTTCGGATCCCGCAAAACTTCACAATGATATGCCATGGAACGTCACAAGACCACAAGGTTTTGAAGCAGTAATGCGTGTTAGATGTAGCCAGGTGAGCCCTAAAAATATGTCTGCTTCAGTTCACTTTCATAGTTTAGTCATAGATGTGGCAAATTTGGTGGGTCGGTTGGTTTGGGCATCAGGTCAGATTAATCAGGGTAAGTTGATGTGTCAAATATGATCACAGAAAATAAAATGTTTTATACCAATTTGCCCCGTTTCATTCTAACACTTATTTTTATGTTGTCCTTAAAATATCAAGTGTAACCCCGACCGATCCATTCATTACTAAATGGGTCAAAATGGTCACCTCAAAATTGGTAAATTTATCCATTTCTGTTGTCTCTTCCCTTTGATTCTTTAGGGTCTTCCAGTACAAGACTACTCTGGAAACATCTGTAATGTAAACGGAATCCCACAGATGTCGACCTACCTGCGGTATATACTGAACTTCAAATCGGTGCCTCTGATGAAGGGGTACACTGTTTCTCTAAAAGTAAACGACACGACTAATTCTAACCGTTGTAAACCAATACTAAACGGTTTATACCGTTTCTCCTAACCCATCCCAATTACATATAACGGTTTACAGATTATTTTTTTTTGGGTAAAAGGGTATATACCCCGGTAAATATATTACACCAAAAACAATGAAGTACAATTGACATGGCTGAATCCCATGCCCTCAGCCCGTTACATAGGAGATATGACTCTACAAATGTAACTAAGCAAACACTACTGCAAAATGCAGAAACAACCACTAACTGCTAAATGAAAAAACTAACCAATTACATTTAAAAAACAATCTAAATGTAACAAAACAAGGTTCATAGAACCACATCCATGGTGAGCAACTCTGTGTTCAATGGTCTTCATTTCAAGTTCCACGAGTACAGCACCAACTTCCATTTGAATCCTATTGGGCTAATCCCAATCTTACCCGTTTACCCCATATGACCCGGTCAAACCCAATGGGTCAAACACAGAAAAGTCCTCTTGACAGTTACAAACATAACTGCTATTTTGCAGTTACAACATAACTGCCTAAAGGCAGTTATCTCCCAACCGACATACCCTTTCACTTGTATAAATAGATTAGAACTTGTAACAGAATTGATGATGACATATTATTGATTAATACAAAGCATATTTACAGAACCTTTGTTTCAATATCTGTATTGGTATATTTTGACTTTTGACTTAGTAAGATCATAAGATCCATAATCGTTGAGGCCAACAATAGGTATCAGAGCGGTTTGGTCACACTAACCAAAATCATCATTTACCAAGTTTTCGCAAATTTTTTTTACCCATCGAAACAGAATCGTTAATCCACATAGGATTAGAAACGAATTAAAATCGTTTATATATTGATTCAAACAAACTAAACGAAGTCATCAATTAGGGTAAAAATCAAAGATTCAAATTAGAACAAACACACCTGTTTCGAATCAAGAATCAAGCCCAGATAATTAATTAAGCCACCAATCGACTTAATTAAACTCTCCAATCAACCATATCACTCACGGACTGAAAACCCCCAAAATTCAATGAAACCCTAAAAGTTTGATTGAAGGGATTAAGTGCTCGCGAAGAACACCACACACCGGAGAAGATAAGTAGGCCATTCAACCTTATCATAGGCGTTTGACCACGAAGATTAGGAGAAGAAGAACGGATCTCATTCCCAGAAAAGGAGAGAGACGAACAGTCTCCAAGAGAGACGTTTTTTTTTTCTTATCTCAAAACAAGAGATATAAGAAAAATATATACGAAGCGCACACTTTTTTATCTCACAAAGAGATAAATAAATAAATAAAAAGGAGGCGCAGTATTTTTAAGTAGGCAAGGATTTTATTTTATTTTAAGGCATCGGGTTAGACCATCAACCCATTCAGGTTCCAAAATTTTTAAACCACCACTCTTTCATTTTTTTTATATAGTATATATTCTTCATTTTAGATATATATTATTTTTGCTTGATAAGTTACTTTAAAATTACAAATTTAGTACTTCATCAAATTTTTAGATATAATAACCTAGTGATTACACTGCTTATTATATTAGAAATAACTTTTAAGGAGTAATTAACCTTAGGATATTTCATTTAAGTTTTTTTTTTTTTAAATCTCCCAAGGATAGTCTCTTAAAACTAGTCCTATAAAAGTTTTATACACCTTTAAGGAAAATAAAACATTAGAGCTCATTAAAATTAAGAAATTTCAACATACATTGTGTTAACATTTTCTTGGAGATTTATTGTCAATATCTTTAAGGTATGACGAAAGACAGTGGTAACAAGGAACCTAGTACTAATAATAGTACACCCCAATTTCAATGCCCAATCTTAAAGCCCGCGAATTACTCATTATGGGCAATTCGCATGCAAATTATACTCGAATCAAATAGCTTATGGGAAACAATAGAGCCGACTTAGACGACTCAACCAAATAAGAAAAAAGATAAAACCGCTATTACATTTCTTTACCAAGCCTTACCCTAAGAACAATTACTTCAAATAACAAAGCACAAAACCGCCAAAGACATTTGGAATGCTTTGAAAACTAGACACATTGTCGAAACCAGAGTTCAACAAGCAAGACTTCAAACATTCAAATCCGACTTTGAGATGTTATACATGAAGTAAGACGAGACAATCGACACCTTCACTACAAAACTTACAACTCTAGTAAACAAAGCCGCTAGTTTAGGACACACCATAGAAGATGAAACCTTAGTACGAAAACTTCTAAATGCTGTACCCGAAAGGTATCTGCAAATAGTCGCATCTATAGAACAATATTCCGGCCTAAGCGAAATGACTATGGAAGAAGCAATTGGTAGACTTAAAACCTATGAAGAAAGGATTAAGTTTAAAAAGGGAAGACATGTGGACAACCAAGAAAAATTAATGTTCACACGGCATGACAATAAAGGAAAACACTTTAGAGGACGTGGACGTGGGAAGTATAAATTTTCACACGGTAAAAACCACAAAAATTTTAAAGAAGAAAAGAAAAACGGAGAAAACTCTCACAACAACTTCAACAAATCACATATTGATCTTAGCAAAGTAAAATGTTACAAATGCAATAAAATGGGTCATTATGCAACTAAGTGTCATTCAAAACCAAACACTAGTATGCAATCTAATCTTGTCGAGGAGGACTTAGAGCCTACCTTACTAATGGCAATATTAGAAGACCCACCTGTAACAAAACTTAAAGATCAAACTGCCTCGCTACACGAACAAGGATCAAAAGCCTATCGACTATTTGATCCAACAACACAAAGAATTTATGTTAGTAGAGATGTGAAATTTAAAGAGGATGAAGCATGGGACTGGAAGGATTACTTGAATGAACATACCAACAATCAACCTGAATGGTTTGACTTCAAAGTCGAAAACCTAGAAGCCACAAATGATCATCAGGAACAAGAAATCCAACCAAATGAAGAAGACAATGATATCCCTACAGATGATGATGAAAATACAACATCAACAACAAACTCACCCTCACAAGCCTTTCGCACACCATCTACAATTTCATCGTGAGTAAACGCTCAAACTACACCAACTACCTCAGCACGTTCAAGCAATCAACGTAACTCAAACGCGACCAGGAATTTACATCCAGACTTTGATCATACACCATTACAAGGTTTTAGAACGTTAAATGATATATACGAAAACACCGAGGAAGTATTACCCGAGCAATTATTACTGGCTGAAGATGAACCTAAGAATTACAAGGAAGCATCAACAGATCTAAAATGGATTGAAGCAATGAAGGTCGAATTAGATTCCATCAACAGAAACAATACATGGAAACTAACCACTCTACCAAAAGGACATAAAGCCATTGGATTAAAGTGGGTATTCAAGACCAAGAAAGATGATAATGAAAATATAGTCAAGCATAAAGCAAGACTAGTAGCAAAAGGCTACATACAAGAGCATGGCATAGATTTCGAAGAAGTCTTTGCACCTGTAGCAAGAATGGAAACAGTCTGATTACTATTAGCCATAGCTGCTAATAATAAATGGGAAGTACATCATCTTGACATCAAATCTGCATTTCTGCATGGAGACTTAAAAGAAGAAGTGTACGTTACACAACCCGAAGGATTTATAAAGAAAGAAGATACTGGAAAAGTCTACAGACTCACAAAAGCTCTATACGGTTTAAGACAAGCACCACGTGCTTGGAACATAAAGTTAGAAAATACCTTGAAGTCCTTAGATTTCAAGAAATGCGCTTTGGAACAAGCTGTCTACACGAAGAAATCAAAAGATTCAATACTTCTAGTTGGAGTCTACGTAGATGATTTAATCATCACTGGCACACCTAAAGAAGAGATAGACAAATTCAAAGCTCAAATGGAAGAAATATTCGAGATGAGTGACCTAGGATTACTATCCTACTACTTAGGAATTGAAGTCACACAAACTGGAGGTGACATATCAATAAAGCAATCCGCCTACGCAAGTAAGATCCTAAAGGAAGTTGGAATGCTAGATTGCAACGAAACGCTAATACCTATGGATCCAGGAACAAGACTAAAAAAGAACACTGAAAAAACAACGGTCAACTCAACTGAATACAGAAGCTTAATTGGATGCTTACGATATCTGCTACATACAAGACCCGACTTAAGTTATTCCATTGGATTACTTAGTCATTTTATGCAGGAACCAAAGGAACAACATATGAAAGCTATCAGGCAAGTACTACGCTATGTAAAAGGAACAAAAGACTATGGAATCACCTATAAACACAATGGAGGAAACCAGATACAAGGTTATAGTGAGTCAACACTCAAGAAGGAAAAGGCACTACTGGAATT
Organism: Chrysanthemum makinoi; assembly: GCA_910596185.1. Classification (NCBI taxonomy): domain Eukaryota; kingdom Viridiplantae; phylum Streptophyta; class Magnoliopsida; order Asterales; family Asteraceae; genus Chrysanthemum; species Chrysanthemum makinoi. Next base: position 341,574,523 of record OU343221.1, read on the forward strand.
ATATTTTACTACGGTGAATCACCAATCAGATGGAGTACACAAAAACAAGCCACAAAAGCTCTATCATCATGTGAATCCGAGTTCATTGCAGCAACACAAGCATTATGGTTAAAGAGATTACTCAGCAAGCTTACACATACCCAAGAAGAAAAGGTTACGATAATGGTCGACAACAAACCTGCCATCGAACTAATGAAGAATCCCGTATTTCACGGAAGAAGTAAGCATATTGACATCAAATATCACTTTATACGAGAATGCGTTGAAAGAGAAGATTTACAAGTCGAGTTTATAAGCGGAGAATTTCAGAAGGCTGACATGCTCACAAAAGCACTACCGAAGATCAGATTCCTAACAATGAGACAACTAATCGGAGTCAAGGATCTACAGCAAAGCGATTGTGATTAAGGGGGAAAATATTAGGCTAATCCCAATCTTACCTGTTTACCCCATATGACCCGGTCAAACCCAATGGGTCAAACACAGAAAAGTCCTCTTGACAGTTACAAACATAACTGCTATTTTGCAGTTACAACATAACTGCCTAAAGGCAGTTATCTCCCAACCGACATACCCTTTCACTTGTATAAATAGATTAGAACTTGTAACAGAATAGATGATGACATATTATTGATTAATACAAAGCATATTTACAGAACCTTTGTTTCAATATCTGTATTGGTATATTTTGACTTTTGACTTAGTAAGATCATAAGATCCATAATCGTTGAGGCCAACAAATCCATGGCTACCAATCCAACAGCAACAATCCGCAGACAAGTAACCATTAGAATGAAAAAGGCCATGATCAGCCGAAAAACCCAACCACATGTATGAAAGGGATAAGCGTCATAGAACCATAATCATACGAATCAGTTGTAATGGCCAAACACAACTGATATAGCGTCTATTCCATACCATACAACTAAAAGTACATATCCCTTGACCACGTGATGAGAAATATGACAACCAATAAACTACAAGAAATAGAGCGTAAATACCAAGAATAAACTCCCAATGAGTCTAATCTTAATAGCCAAAACAACTATTTACAGATTTTACATAAAAACATAATATAAATATATACTAATAGGTCCTCTAACTAATATTAACAGCCTATTTATATCATTAGTTCCAACATTGATTATATACGGATGCACCTAAGAGCTTAAAATGGTGTGTTTGGTTGTGGTATCGTTTTTGGTAACCCGGATTTTTTAAGGCTAATAACGTGGTAACGGTACCGTACCGTTTACTGGGATCTGGTACCGGTTCGGTACGGTTCCAGTTCGGTTACGGGATTTGGGTCGAAATGCTCACCTTTAGTTGTAGTATTTTTTTATTTATTTGTATATTTTTACTTGGGTTCTCACTCAACATTGTGAGCCGACTAATCCTATGACGAATACATTTTTCGATAGCCCGGAGTCATCGCAGGTGAACAACCGTGGCCACATAAGGATTAATTTCTCCAAAAGGTTTAAACATGGAACTGTTAGATTGGTTAGTTGGCCCAAACCCGATAGTGGTTTAGGTCCATTAGGTTTAGGGTTTGGTAGCTTATTATCAAAGCTATGTATTTAGTATAAATACATATGCTATATTCTATGTAATGCATTCAATCAATAAAACTATTTAGTATCTTACATGGTATCAGAGCTTTAGGTAAGATCCACCTACAAAATATGCTATCCTCCGGTCATCGGCTACTCGCCGGTGATTCGGAGGGATCCTAGTTCTTTTCGCTTTATATTAGTCTTTTATTAGGATTTTATTTTTCATATTCAATGCATAAACCCTAAACCCTAGCCGTCATAACACACAAAATATCTATGTTGAGTTGCTTTCAACCAACCATATTTTTTTTCCTTCTTCATCCAATTGTTTGTTGTTGAAGATCATTGTCGTTTTTCGCATATAGACGGTCGCAAAATTGCCGCTCCTACCTAAAGGCAAAGCAAGCCATGACCTAAAAAAAAAAAAAAAAAAAAAAAACGTCACGCAAAGGAGGAAGTTGCAAGCAATAAACAACTATGCCGCCAAATACAATTATTATCAAAGCTATGTATTTAGTATAAATACATATGCTATATTCTATGTAATGCATTCAATAAATAAAACTATTTAGTTTCTTACAGGAACCCAGAAAGTTACCCACTTAGGAGACCAAATTCAAACCATTGGGTCACCCTATTTAATTGTAGTATTTTGATTATAGCATTTTTAAGATTTAGCAATTGCTTACTAATTTGTTTTTTATTTTTAAAATTTTATATTTTAGATTCTATCGTAATTCCAATCTCAGTCTCGATCCCTATTTTAATGTCAATTTGATAAATTGTAACTTGGATGTCGTTATTTTACATTGTATGCATAACCATTGCACGAAACACTTGACCATAAAATCACAACTACGATTATGTGCCGCTATAAAATTTCGTCATTATGCACGGGTATCCGTGTATACTTTAAATTTATAAGCAAAAGTGGTATTATGTCTATTCACGAATTTTACTCATAACACAGTTCCCACATTTTCATGTTCGAGTAGTGGCTAATCTATTTTACTCTTTTCTCAGTTTCCACATTTGCACGTTCGCGGTGGCTAATATTAGTAGGAGTGTTAGTACGGGTCCATTTGACTCGACCCGAACCTGATAAGGCTTATATGGTCGGGTTTATTTTGCTCGAACCTAATAACCCGATAACCTGAAACTTTTCAATGCGTTGTTTTACTAATTATTTTAGCACCCATAAACACTATAATATAGGTTATATTATTTTCTAGCCTAAATATATAGTAATATAATATTGATAAAGTTAACACATTAACCTCTCGTTAAGTTTACTATAGGAATCAAAGTGCAAAACCAATATCAAGGGAGAATGCCTATATAATTATCAAAGTAGAAGTTTGTGTTTTTCTCATTTCTGGATGTATAAACTGAGTTTACGTATTACTGTTTCTTGCTTTGTTCCACTTTTATATTTGTTGCATAACTCTTGGATGAATGTATTATACAGTAG